>CM041783.1:20663744-21008219 GCA_023374045.1 Limonium bicolor | reverse complement strand
GAGAGAGAATGATTGGAGATGGGCTTAATTGATTGCAAAAGACAAATTTGATTAGTTTATTGTTTGTTAATGAAAGATGACTCACCAAGGGATAAGAATGGGGTGGCATCGGCTAATGGAGGGGAAAGGTGAGGCTCACACGATTTTGGAGGCTGGTGGAGTCAAATAATGGAGCCAAAAGAGAGTGTATTAACTAATCAAAAGGTAAAAGGTAATCCCTTAATTTAGGGAATTATGTTGGAGTCTTGTCCTTGGTATAAGCAAGTGGCTAATTCAAGCCTCTCTTGCTTGTGGCTGCCGATTTCATGTGGTCCAAGGGGTCAACTTTGACCTCTTGACCATTCTTAGTCAATGTTGACTCAAGCGGGCCCCCTTTTAGGGTTTTATTAATATTTTAATATTAAATTTGTAAAAATTTGTAAATTTGTGGAATTAAATTCCTAATATGATATAATGTGATATATTATCAAATTTAAAGGTAATTATAACCTTTAAGCCCATTAAAAACCAATTTAGAAGGCAATTACACAAAAACGTGCTTTAAGGTGCTTTAGTGCACATTTTTGTGTCACAGGGTGTTCCTGAGCTTAGTTTTCTTTGAGAACAGTTTTGTTGTGTTCCTTACTTCATTATAATACTTAGGAATCCACTTTGGATCCTATTTGAGGTCATACAATCTTTATGGTGCTTTAAAGCACATTTTTGGCTTTACCGATCTTAAGGCATGTTTTGCCTTGTTGAGATCTTTTAGATTGTTCCCCAATAATATTTAGATGTTTATTAACCCTCTTAGATCATTAATAGATCATTTAATTATGTTTTTGAGGTTAGGGGTATTTCAGGTTTCCTACCGATTCATACATCACCATACTATATATATGTATATATATATTTTATCAAAATCACAATACACAATACTATATATATATATATATATATATATTTCTTTTATCAAAATCACAATGCACATCACTATATTTGTCTCAAATAAACATATATTATCGGGGTTTTAGTTCCCCGGGAGTTTCTCTACTCCCACACACTTGTATTCACACACCACTTATAACAATGGTATTCGCATCTTTAGTGCGCAACTACCACAATTAAACCATGAATGAATATGTATGTTCATGTGCCATACACACCAATCATCAAAACAAAGTATTTTATGTTATACACCACATCATAACAAATTATTTTGTGTTATGCACGACATTGTTCACGTACACTTGTACGTAAACATTCACTAAGCGTTTTTGCGCTCTACCCCCCTTAAAAGGGATTAAACCCGCGTAATCTACCATATGTTACTACTTAACATTGGTTTAAAATGTTCTGTCGTCGTGAAGTGTTTTAACTTCCACGCGGTTAATTTTACAATGCGTTCCAGTAAGAGGACTTAAACTTATTGGCGGTTTAGTCCCTAAACCAAGAATTCTCATTGGAGTTTATTTAACTCATAACCGGTTTCGGTTCTGGCCTGTGAGGCTTCTAGGCGTTAATAATTAGTCATTTACTCATATTCACTATGCACCTTCAACATTTGAATCACGGGTCTACTAGCTTCTGCTGCGCGACTCTGATAGCGTTAGAGCTTAGTTGCCCCATTCGTTATTTTTACTGTATTGTACACCTCAGATTTATCACCTCCATCTTGTGAAGGATGGTTTCTCAACCGACGCGTGGTATCTCTTGCCGTGAGTGAATTCGGTGAGTTACAACTTTCTATCCACTTCTATAATAGTTTACTGTGTATACCGCTATGTATTTCATGATGATTAGCTTGATTTCTTCTGACTTACTGTCGGTTGAGGTTGAGCTACTACCTAATGTGTGGTGCTCTCTCGGTTATTTCCAACACTTGAGGTATATTCCATACCTGTATCTGGTACTCAGTTTTACTGTAGTCACTTATTCCTGATCATGCCTTTACACTTGGTTCTGTACAAGTATTCTTTTATTGTACGACCTTGCATTTCCTTATAGCGTTATAAGTCTCTTTCTACTTCTACCACAATTACATTTTCCCAAATTCCTAGCTATCCCACTCGATCATTACTGCACAAGTGCAATACCAAAACACTCAGTCATACAGAGCGCAGAGGCGTAAACCCTTGGCAGTAAATCTCTTATGTGATTGCAATAGGAATGAACATTGTTTCCTTATTGCCCGGTCTGTCTACCATCTTTATTCATCAACTCCAAGTTATTGTGTGATTTATTCACATGTATTGGTCGCTTGCTGCGCACCATGTTCTTACTTCTTGTACAACACTAACTTACATGGCATCCACTTTCATATTAGCTTCTACACATGTACTTTCATCATTTGTATTATGGTTCTTCATTCATTTGGTTGACTACGAAATACGCTATTCTTCGAGTCTTTATGCTCCTTGAGCATTGTTCACTCCACACTTAGCATCACACACCTATGGTGGTTGCTATTAAACTTACTACTCTTCCGGTCTCCACAATTGGTACTAACGCTTCTATTCGTATTATTCTTATTCAAATCATTCTTGGGTAATAACAATATGGTCAATCCTTAACATATTTCTTGAACTTGTACAACATAACTACTACGCTCCCGCGGTTTCACCATATATCGAGAGGTATCCCTACTCTTTCGTTCTCCGCTCCATTCACTTGTACAACATAAACTTTTGTAATCAATTAGATTTGCATAGCACATTTTGTTTGTGGCTTATAAGCCTCATTGCCTCGAGCTCTGCTCATCATAGGCTGTTCACACAAACATTACTTCCCCGTACACCATCACATGGTTTGGAGGTTGTATTGGGCTCCCTGACAAGGTCGTTGCATCACGCTTCCTTATATGGGATGCCCCTTAAGAATGTCCGTTTACCTCCTAACGACTTATGTTTAAACCAAGTAATAGCTTCAACTCTTGTGTTTCTATCACGACACTTCATTCAACAATTGTTGACCCAAACACCCTTCAGGACGGCTCCTGGGTGTTACTAGGTTATGCCATTACATCTGGCTTGTATACGTTTAGTTAACTACATCGCTTTTCATTCTTTACTGGGTTTACTTCCTCTTCTATGAAGGTCGATATTCCCTGGTAGTATAGGTGACCATTTCGGGAGCTTCATCCCGTTCGTTGCACATTAACGTGTCCCTACTAGGCATTGGCCTTACTATGTATAGACTGGGTATTTGTTCCAGCTATCATGTTTTATTCCTGGGGATTTTAAGACATATCAGATGTCTTTACTTACTAGTCAGTGCACTCCACGCTCCTTGACTCATAAACATTTCCTTGAAATGGATTCACTAATTCTTTTAGTCTCGTCAACTTAACTGGGTTCCTTTACTTCAACCATTCTTGGAAATTCATTGCTCTTGTTTAACCTTTACTGTTGACCGTAGTATGGAGTTGACTACTTCCCGTGTTCCTGACTCTACTCGTATACATATGTGGGGTACCCTACTGATTCATTGCTACTTGCCCGACTAACCTATAAGTAGGTCTATCAGGCCCGCAAGCTCCTATCAGAGTGCGGTCGTCCCACATTTCATTTTCGTATAATCGTAGTGTCCATCGCACGCCTATGTGAAGTATTCTGTTGTCAACTCCTCTTATAACGTCTGATGACAATGCACGTTTAGTGCCTCCTAAACTTAATCAAAGGAAATTTATCCACTGTCTGTATTTAGTATGAACTGGATTCCTTCCCTCGGGTTAATACCCTCGGGCTGTAGGATTGTTCTAAGGTTGTTCAAATTGAACTAGGTATAACTTACCTACTGTGTGGGTCCTCCGATTTGGTTTTAAGGAACATCCGAGGTTTAAGAGAAATTGGGTTTAAAAGAAGGCTTGAAATAGCCTTAGTTTGGAAGAAAATTTGGTTTTGAAAGAGGGTTTGAAATAAGTATGAGTTTGAAAGAAAGGTTAGTTTAAAATAAAATTCTTCACGGTATTTGAAATGTCTTCATGCCTTGACCAAGTCTAGCTTCCCGCTGACTGATGTATCCTCAAATATAATGGTTAGGCCGCTATGCGCTTCCAGGTTTCACTCTTCAAATTCTTGGATTCTTGATTCTATAATTACTTCATTCACCAATACGGTACTCTACTAAGTACTTCCTAGTCATTTAAGATTTTCCGAATAGCCCCGTTATAGCAGCAATTGCCATGGCAAGTGCGCCATGTTGGCTGGTTATCGGTTCAACCCATACTGGTTACGGTACTACTTTTATCCACACCGTACTCGGTAGCCTTATTGGCTCCTTCCTTGCTCTTATAGGCTTGGTAATAAATCTTCTGAGCACTTCTCATTGTCTTAACATGATGATCATTAGTAAGGGTGCCTTTCCACTCTCGGAGGCCCCTATTCACTTAACTCTGTGCTTTTCCTTGTGTCTCACTCCCACACATCTGCCATGGTTACCGAGACCTGATTCTTGTTTAGGTACTACTTCGTAGCCCTATTAAAGTACGTTTCATTAATACTCTCATAGTTGTCTAAACTATGATAATCGGGTATCACAGCCTCTTGGCGCTGTAGGTTTGGAATCATCCAACCTTGACTAGTTCTTTAGTTGGTTACTATACCATTGTCGGTGCTATTTAACAATTGTGGTCCTGTAGACATGTGTCTCAGGTTCTATTACTTCACCTTTCTGCTTCATTGTACGGTTAGCGCGTTCCATCTTGATGGTTAATCATGGTTCTCTTGACTGCTAAGCATGTCGACCCATGCTGCCGGAATTTTCCATTCTCCTATAGATAGGATTCTTAATCTTTCGCTATCAAGTGCGAGTAAAGGTGTTCAAACAGGGTCCGCCGCTGGGATTCTCAGTCCTTTGAATCTACCGCATGACAGGTTTTGGTTCTTACAGGAATAATTCATAACAGCTAGATCGAGTTTTTCCCGAGTCTGAGAGGACTTTCCATCTCTCTGGCGTTCTTTCCCGAGTTATAAAACGGGGGTTGTGGAGGACGGGTATGGATGTTGTAGGTATCCCATACACACTGGGGAATGCCTAACTAGCGTATCTCTCACACTATCACTCAACCCTTAATCCAAAGTCATAAACTCCTAACTCGGTACTTCCTAAGCTCGGTATTTCTAGTCATCAGAGCGATACTTCGCTCTGGTACCACTTTTTGTAACACCCCAACTAACAACGTCACACTAATCAATAAATTGCAGCGGAAAATATTACTCATCATATACCTTAACTCACCGGTGTTACACGCCGTTAGCCACCCACGTGGCTAACAAGGCTAATACATATGCATTGTATCGGTCTGATGGACCAGATTCCCGAGCAATTACACCATATAATCCCTTTCCATTACCGACACTCATTATACAATTACATTCCAACTGTACCGAGTATTTACAACTAATGCCGATAACAGTTTCGGTCTTACTACACCTACAATACATAAGTAATTAAATAACTACCCATGTACCAACTATCACCCCGTCCTACTCTCGAACGTCTTCCAGCTCCTTGTACCTGAAATGAAAGGAAAGAAAGGGTGGCCCCCAGGGGGCTCAGCACCTTTGCTGGTATGGTAATCGTGCATGCCGCATACTACCGGGCCACGCACAACTAATTGTCGTCTGAGCATGCGGTTAATTATATTTAAAACATGCAGGAAACTATACACACATTTCATGCTTATAAATCACACATATTCCATCAATAGGATACGACCAATAAAATCAACGCATCATCACTTGTTAGATTAAATTACTGTGTTTCTTGACCCCTTGAGGTTTCTACCTTAACGGGACTAAATATTTATTAGACGACACTTACCCATTTAATCGGGTTACTAGTAATTACTTCTTGATTAAGTTTGGGTTGATTTCGGTTATCAACTTACACAACATCAACACACATCCCGTAACAACATGTACACAACACATCACCGTTCTTCTTAGAGAACGTACACTTTACTTAAGGTGTGTCGGATTAAATATAGGTCCGCACACCGTATATGTTTACTTTACTTAGATGTGTCGGCCTTAATATAGACCCGATCCCACCATACACAATTTCCCCCTAGCCCAAATAATAATGCGGTAGGTAAGCCTTGGTTAAGCTTGTGGGTGGTTGTAATCCAAGAAGGAAAAACAACCATAACATAACAGAGAGGGAGTTAGAGCAACTGTAGACAACTACTCCCAAACACACGTGCACGACCGGGACACCCTGTAACGCCCCTATTTAACATATTTATAGAGGAAATAAAATACTAAAGGCGTACAGACCATCGGGTTCCAAACACCCGGCACCAAACCTCACCAAATACAACTTAAGGATTACAATTGTCACAGCCTGAACCTCGAGAAAACTTAACAGAAATAAAACAGTAATAAAACACATAAACTCTCAAAACCTAATCCCATCCCATTCACTCGTTCTCTTCGTGGCCACCTGTAAAATAACTCGTACCTGCAAGATAAAACCAAGCAGCCCACCCCGAGAGGGGTGGGTCAGTTCCCTGGAATGGAACTGGTACGATCCGCCAAAAACAAACTTATAATACAACTCTTAAATAAATAATAGCAGGAAAACAATCACTTAAACCACACAGAGGAAACAAGGCATTTCACAAACCACCAAATCAAGATAACAAGATAAGAATAAAGGTTAATAACAGAAAAGTAAAGTTAGTGAACATCCATTGCCTTAGTTAAACCCAATTCCCGTTAGGAGTAGAAAGACTCAGATAGTCACAAAGGAGTAGGAATGAAAAGATAGATCCAAGAACCAATAACTCAAGAGTAGAATAAAACCAATTGGGAGAGATGACCCCCACCGCCAGATATAAATGTCCGTATGGACGAGGGATATACAGCCCCCTGATGTCAATTAAAAATGTCCTGGTGGACGAGGGATATACAGCCCCTGCTGTCAAATATAAATGCCCCTATGGGCGAGGGATATACAGCCCCCTGTTGTCAAATATAAATGCCCCTATGGGAGAGGGATATACAGCCCCCTGCTGTTACCATTGAAGACGCGCGCACGTCGAAACCTCAAGAACCAGCTCATGGATGAAACGATATCTAGAGTCAAAAGAAGAATTTACCAAAATTGATCTTTTCCAAATTCCCATCAGAACACTAACTACCCAGAGCAATACCAAAACACTCAGTCCTACAGAGTGTAGAAGCGTAAACCCTAAGCAGTCAATGTCTAATGGAACAACCAAATAGAAGGAACCAATACCCAAGTGAGTTTCACATCCAAGGCTCAGTTAGTCACACAAGCTGAGTTAGTCACACAACCATTTCCTTTTTTAGAAATTCCTCTTAAAGTCAGTTACCATTTTTCGAAAACGTCTCATAAGTCAATCAGCAAAAGTAATGGAGTACGAGAAATCGTACCTGGTATGTGAAGAACATAAATAACTCGAATAAGTGATTCCCTAATAGTAACCTATAATTAAGGTGTTCCAAGTGTCGATTAGTTGAGGGACTTACAACCTAAACAACCTTCTTTCCTTACTGATTAATAGTTACAGGTTTACCATTATTCTCTCCCGAAGATTTGGGCTTGACTTGTTAACTAAATCCTTTACTAGGCCCTTTTCGTTTAGTTTAGAACGATTTAGAATTTATTCCTGAGAGTGGCCCAAACTCTCTTTGAATTGTTTAAGTGGGCTTTTGGAGTTCATAGACTTGGGCTTAATCTAAAGAAGAAAACTTAGCTCTACACAATGATAGCAAGAACTCGCCCTAACTTGCACTACACAGAAATAAATCGAAGCTAGAAGTTGCGAGTTTACCTTGCGTTTTCTGGAAAGAAAACTATGATTTTATGTGGTGGCAAAACCGAAATTTTAGACACCTTGTTCTTCCAAACGGTTGGGAATTGGCTTAGGTCATCAACATGAAAGTTTTAGAGGGATTAGATCTCTTCAAAACGAGCTAAAGAACATGAAATTTGGCTGAGAAACGAAGAAGTTATGGCTAGACGAAGTTACCTGATTCGAAGGAAAAAAACTGGAAACTGCAGTTACGGTTTTGCAGGGTGGCAACTTTGGCTCGAATTTCCGGTTGATTTAGAACGAGTTAGGGTTTGTGTGAGTTATGGTTGTTTAGAGGAAGTGTAGGAGAAGACAACAAAGAAGACGACACTCAAAAATTCCAAAAGATGAGAAAGTTATGAAGGTCACAAGATAGGGCAAAGTCTGGTTTCTGTTACCGGAATTATAGGAGATAAAACGGCTAAGTATACTGGGGCGCGAATCCCGAGACGCACGAAGCAGACACTGCCACGTCAGCCTTTATCAAAATTTTGGCTCTAAACTACATTTGATCATAACTTTGGCTAGGATGATCCGTTTTTTACGTTCTTTTTATCGATCTTCATGGTTTTCCATAACCTATTTATTGGTTTAGGTTTCATGGCCTCATTTGACCATTCTCAAAAAGTCAACCCTAGCAAGGCTTAAAAGGCTTTAGGGTTTCTAGAATTTTATATTGACTTCCATGTTTCAAAACAATGTTCCAACACTTCCTAAAATCTTTATAATATAGTTGGAGTGTTTAAAAATTTTCCAAGATTTATTGACTTATAAATATTATTATTAAATACATCATACCATATAATTATATATAATAATTAAATATTTTATTGTTTCCTTTAGGGTTAAATAGGAGAAATCCCCTATATAAATTTCATAATTCCATATAATAATTTAATATTCATAATAATAATTTAATATTTAATAAAAGAAATCCCCTAAATTAATTTAAATTAATTTAGGGGTATTTCACACCCCGCGTTCCTCACCCCCCAATTATATATGTATGTTAGTTAGTAGTTCCTCTATGGAACTTATCACATTATGACACCATATGGTGTTATAAACTTAGTCAAACAACAAGGGAGGTATCTGACATACATGAACACGGCAATCGTTAGAAGACGACATACTACAAAGGGGAACACACATCACACATAGCCACATCATACAATTAACACACTGATAGCCGTAGTTATAACGTTCCTTCAGGTTGGGATGTTAAGTCCGAACACCGGTCTTATGTGACCCTAGAGTCGGTTAGTTTCGATTTAACACATATTAGAGGTTAAACGGCGTTGGAACTAAATTTGCCACATAAATGAATTACTGTAACCTCATTACATGCTTTATCTTACAAGGTGGCAAACATACAGAAAACAAGTTGGCATACAAGCCGGTGTAACCCGGTAGGGCACAGGTTGCAAGAAAACCATACCTTACACCATGGGTTACTCTACCGTGTCCTCGAGGATTCACTCTCACGCGTCATCTCACGCTCTCCGGGTAGTTTCCAAACAACTGGTATTATTATTCAAATGTTTTTTAACAACAAATCTTACGGTATGTAAACTTCTATTACTCCCGTACTTAACCCCGTTGACCCGTTATGCTTAACTTATTTATGTGATCTTAAGTTCACAACTTACACATTCACTCTCACACTTGTTTATACTCCCAATGGCCTTTAAAACTCACCAAACAAGGCCTAATCATCATATAAAACCATCATCATTCACTTCCCCATCATAACAACACTTAAAAACACATTCTGGACACTTTTTAGACTGGTCCGGGTTTGTGTCCGGGGTTACAAACCCGGACCAATCCCGGAAATTACATTCTGTGTACAAATTAGCTTGGTCCGGGTATGTGTACTTGGATACAAACCCGGACCACATGCTGGGATGTGTTTCTGGCACGTTTTTGATGTGGTCCGGGTTTGTGTACTTGTTTACAAACCCGGACCATGTCTGTAGGTGTTTAAATTGGTAGTTTTTGAGCAGTTTTCAACCCCTAACTCACATCTAATCATTCCCTAATCTCTCCACATGTTTTATACATGTTAAAACACCTTAAAACATGCTCTAAACCTCTTCAAATCATTGGTCAACTCACCATTTAATCCTTGTCCATTTCTACAATTTTTTCTATTCCCTCTGTTGCATTATGCACAATAGTGCATTTAAGACTCACTAGTAGAAAAAAGATTTTAAATGACGCACTTTAAACCACGGTTAAATCTTTAACCGTCGTTTAAATATTTTAAACCACGGTTTTTAAGCAAACCGTCATATATAGTGCACGCCTCATTGCATAAATGACGGTTCTCCATATAACCGTCATATATAGTTCGTACGCTTTGAAGATAAAACGACGGTTCAGTACTAACCGTCGTATAAAGGGTTTATAAACCACGGTTCATTTGCAACCGTCGTTTAAAGTTTTACCGAAAGAATTATAAACCACGGTTTTTTACGAAACCGTCGTTTATTTGCCCAGTCACATACGTCTTTAAAGACGGTTCCTTGATTAACCGTCGTTTAAAAGTCTTTTAATAAAAATAAAAACCCGACCTTTCTTCTTCCTCCTCCCCGCTCTCTGTTTCCCCTGCGATTTATCGATGATTTTCCACCGCCCCGTTTCCCCGCCGTCGAGCTTGTGCCCGTCCTCCTCCTCCGGCGCCGTCGAGCTTGTGCCCATCTTCCTCCGCCGTCGACTGTGTGTGCCGTCCTCCTCTGTCTCTGCCCGCGTCGCCATTCTCGGCCGCCTCACCAACCGTCCCCCTCGCCTGAAGTCTCGACCTCATCAGCGCCGGTGCCCCAAGGTAAACCCTAAACTATCTTCGTTTTTTTATTGTATGGGGTGTATAATATATGATCGAGTGTCTACGACTGAGGAGTGATAAACCGTGGAGACTTGCGATGGTGGTTTTGTACGCGATGGTGGATTTGTAGATTGACATGGATAAGCTCTGTGGTGAACGAGAAATGGTAAGTGGAGGAAGTGGAAGTGGGGATTCGTCTGTGAGTAAGGAGGCTGTTGAATTTGATATGGTTTCTTGCATTATCTGTCTAGCTAACTTACTTTAGTGATGAAATAATGATCGAGAAACAGATTGATTTGGGTAGCTGGTTTTGTTCATTAATGAAACAGCTTTGTGATTAGTTTTCCTAGGGATTGATAGCAGAGAGTTGGGATTTTGGATCTTTCAATTTATGGGTTTCATCCAAAAGACATTAATCTTTCACTTATCTTCACTCAATGTAGAATATTATATATATGCAATGGTTTTGAATATCGAATCGATCTCTCCGGTTGAATGCGTGGGATTTCCAATGGTGTCTGATTGCTATGGTGGACTGATGTGTTAATTGTTTATGTCTTCTTTGTTTTGGTTGTTTTGATTTTCTAGTGTCGGTTGAGATATTATATTTTCTGTCACATTATGATTATTATTGTTGGTGTTATTGCGATCGAGGGAGGGAGGGAGGGAGAGAGAGTCGTACGACGTATGTTTATGCAGGGGAAAAAAGAATGAAAACAATTCTCTACAGTTCTCTTAAATGTTTGTTTATGCAGGGGAAAATGAAATGGTTTTCGTAGTAGTCTTTCTGATGTTGGTACTATGTTTGTTTCTGCCTTAAAAAAATGTGGAGTATATAAAAATACGCAAAGGTCATGCCAATTTTTTTCCAGAATTTAACCTTATTTTAATTTTATTGAATAGGTGTTTCTACGGTTGAACAATCCCTCTTCCTTCCCATTTGTGACTTGATCATCCTTATTCATCATTAGGTTAGTTTTTTAAAAATGTTATGGTTTATTCAAAATATATCTGTTTGTTAATTTGTTCAATTATTCATATATTTTTCAAATTAAAACCTTGTACTCTAATTTCATTGTATTCACTACACACAGTCGGATTGTCTACTTGTCGCACTATCTGCTGCTGTCAACCTCTGCCACCGGTTTGCCTGATCAGAACCCACGGTAAATCACTTGCATTTCTGATTATAATTTTAGAAACAAATACTAATATAAATGTATATATATATGTACATATATATATAATATTGTCACAAATAGACGTTATACTAAATTCTACTTGTATTCTGCAATCATTAGAATATGTATTTGCATAGTGTGGTTGAAATGTGATGATGGGGTTGAAATGGGGTGGATGTTTTGTTCATTGATCATTTATGTATATATATATATATATATATATATATATATATATATACATTTACTATATGCATACTTGTCTGTCTGATAATAATTCGTATGGTTTGCCGAGAGTTAATGTTGCTGCTATGTTTGTTAATTTCTGCCTTAAAAAAATGTGGAGTGTCTAAAAATACGCAAAGGTCATGCCAAATTTTTTCCAGAATTTAAGCTATGTTTGTTTGTTTAATATGTTCAATTATTCAAGTTTTTATAAAATTAAAACCTTATTCTAATTTCATTGAATAGGTGTTATATACTACGCGCAAGAGCATTTGCCTACTTCTCCTTCTTTTGTGCTGTTCGCGCTAGCTGACCATCCAGTACTCATCAGGTTGGTATTTAAAATGTTTCAATTTATTTTTGTTTTTCTATTAAACAATGGAAAATCAATTCAAACATAGAATTACCTGTCTGAGATTTACCTGATAGAGGTATGTCTTAGATAGTCCCTGTTGGGACTGTCCAATGGCCTTTGATCTCACCATCTAGGTTGTGAATGAGTTAATAATATACAGTAGTTCAGTGATAATTTCAGTAGCATTACCCTAGTGTTCTTCTAGTGTACATATATATATGTGAATTGAAACGATTATATATTATATATCTACACTAGGATAACTGTAGGGTAATGCTGCCGAAATTATCACTGAACTACTGTATATTATTAACTTGTTCCTATGTGAGATCGAAGGTGATTGGATAGGTTTAGGTTGTTAAATCTGTAAATAAAAAAAGAGACGATCAATGGAACGAGTTCACGACATCTGGTGTGTGTTGAAAAAGGAGATGGAGCGCTCAGTGATGTACAGTGACAGATTGGACATCAAGTACCTAGAAGGGGTCAATAAATTTTGCAAAGTCCTTGTTGACAATCTGAAACCAAGGGATAAGGGATATATTCGATGTCCTTGTGTCGATTGCAAGAACGACTTCAAATACCGAGGTGTGGACAAGATTAAGGATCATCTGATTCGCAGAGGGTTTACAGAAGATTATGAAGCCATAACAATACTGCATGGTCAACATTCAGTACAAGTGTTTGAATGTGCTGATCATAACGTCGTTGCAGAACAATCAGAAATGGGTGCTTCACAGGATTTTGGGGATACTCAAGATGATTCACTAGTTAGTGATTCAGATGATCAGGAGGACCTTAATGCGATGATGGAAGATGTTGAACAACATTTTTCCAACAAACCCAAAACATTTGAAAATCTGATGCAAGCATCAAAGGAACCGTTGTACAGTGGATGTGATACGCAAAAGCAAAACAAATTGAGCGTTGTCCTAAAACTATTCAATCTGAAGGCGAGACATGGATGGAGTGATGTCAGTTTTACAGATCTTTTACAACTGCTGAAGGATGTACTGCCAAAGGACAATGTGATATGAAATACCCCAAACCTTGGTATGTTGTGTAAATATTAAGCTATGGTATTTAAAGGCTAAAAAGTGCCTTAGAAACATGAATGAACCATTTAAACCATAGTAAAGTGCAATAAAGCACTAAGACACAGTTTGAGCAAAAACATGCTCTAAGCTATGAGTGAACTTGGTTAGGACCCAAAGAGCCTACCAAGACTTAATAACATTTAATTATGATTTTATAAGGCTAAATAAGTCCTTAGGAAACTTTGGTAGACAATGAAACCAAACAAAACACAAATAAATACCTTAAGGTCAATAAGAGCAAAATGTGCTCTAAAGCTTGGGATAAATGTGTATAAGACCTAATGGTCATACCTATACTTTATAAATATGTAATGAACATATTAAATCAATTACCAAAGAAAACCAAGCTTGAAAACAAGTTAAAACACAAAATGTGCTTTAAGGAGTCTTAAAGCACGTTTTTGAAAATTGTCTTGTAAATGAGTTTTGAATGGCTAAATGTCCATCATTACTCTTTAATTAACATGTGTACTATATAGTATCACATTTGGGTGGCCATATTAGTGGGAAATCAAAAATTTCACTTCTATGTGCCTTTTATAAGTGAATAGTGATTTTTATAACTAGTTTGTAACATATAATGTTATAAGTAATTAAATTGGTCAACAAAGACCATTATACCCTCCTAGGCATATGGGGGCCGGTTTTTCATGGTGTGAGTCACCAACATGTAAAAGAAATCAAATAAGTAAACTTAAGCTTAAAGTAAAGTACTATTTGCTTTATAAGTTAATATCTCTTAAAAGCAAATTCTATCTCATTCTCTCATTTCCTCCCTTGTTCACACGGTTCCACTCTCTTTCCTCTCTTCTTCTTGTTCTCTCTCGGTAAAGCTACTACCACCATGGAAGTTCCACCTTGACCACATGTAAAATCTAGCTCACTTAGCCAAATCAAAAACAAACACCACCATTCTCTTAGTTAAGTCAAGCTCTACACTTCTACCTTTTCAAATCTTCAAGAACTCCATTTTGGTGCCATGAAGATTCACCATTGAAGGAGCTTGAGCTCACCTTTTCACATATTCTTGTTCTCCCTTGCTTCAAGGTAAGGAAACTCAAAGAAAAATGACATTTCCTTCATGTTTTGTCATGTCCGAAAATCACTCTTAATGGAGTTATTATATTGCCTTGTTCTAGCTTCATTCCAAGCTTTCATGGACTAGGAGGAGTCCTCTCTTGATATATTCAAGCTCTCTTTCCATTCCAAGGTAAAACAATCATGTTAATACCTTAAGCTAATATATGTAACTAGGGTTTACAATGAGATAAAGCTTAAAGCTTATATACTCATTTCAATGTTGGTATATTGTTTAGTTGTTGGCAAGGAACCAAATGCCCTACCGGTTTTGTAAGGAAACAAGAAAGGAATTTGGGAGGAAAAGAGGTAAATATGCTATCTTATTGTGGTTTAATGCCTTAGGAGAAAAAGGCTTATAGTGCTTGTTAAAACTACCTAAAGAGCAAATGGTAAATGAGCTAGTAAAATGCTCTCAAGGAGTTATTAAAGGAATATGTTTTGTTGGGTGTATTTGCAGGTCAAAGGCATTATTATGTGGGAAATTCAGTGTTAAGGTTTATGCAATTTAAGGGCCTAAGAGCCATGCATTTAAGGGCCTAAGTGCCAAGCAATTTAAGTTATGCACTATATTGTGATGTAGTGCTTAATGTGTGAAGTTTGTGTATAAAGTGTGTTTGATGGATCTTAGGTGTTCTTGGATGAATTAAGGTGAAAACCTAAGTTTGGATGTGGGTATATACTAGAGAAGCTATGGCCAAATTTGGGAAATGTGTAAGAAGTTCTAAGTGTTGTAAGTGAGTTTTGGTGAACTAGGAAGGGTTAAAGGTGAATGAATGTTTACTTGAGAAGAAAACATGTATTAAGGTGATTTGGAGTGATGATGCAAGGATTTAGGTGTTGTCTTGGAAGTTCTAGGAATTCAATGTGTGTTTAGTGGATGTGTTTAAAGTCTTGGAGAAGTTGTTTAAGGTTTAGGTAATGTTGATATTCAAGGAATAGAGATGTTTAGGTATAATGTGAAAAAGGAGATTTAGTTAGTAAGAAAAGAAGTTGAGAGATGATGATAAGGTGTAGAGATACACCTTGGTATTTTGGTCATTATAGGTGAAATGCCACCTAGAAATCATAAGGAGGAAACATTGTAAGTGTTAGGAATTTTGTGGAGATATAAGTAAAGGTTTAAGGAATTAGGAAAATAGTTTTGTGAGTGTTTAAGAATATCTTAGGGGTGTGTTCGAAGTGCCAAATGATGTTAGAACACATTAAGAGGCCTTAGGAGAAGTTTGGTGAAGATTTGACAAAGTTTGGGTAAGTTTAGGAGGCGACCGACCCAGGGGCCGACCCATTTGTGGGTCGGTCGAGCCTCTGTAAAATGTTAGGAATGTGTTCGGTAACGGTCCGACCCAAAAGGGTGGGTCGGACATGGGTCGGTCGGTCAAGTTACAAAGGAGGGAAAATGTTCGCACATGGACCGACCCAAAATGGTGGGTCGGACGTGGGTCGGACGGGCATGATTATAAGGAAGTAAAAGGGGTCTGTAATGGACCGACCCAGATGTGGGTCGGTCGGTGGGTCGGTCGGACCAAAAACATGGTTTAAGGTTATGAAATGATATGAGATGATGCGGGTTGGTAGGTAATGATGCTTTAAGGATGTTGAGGTGTTGTTAGGTGAGTTTAAATGGCAATTAGGTGGGTGAAAGTTGTATTTAAATGTGAGGGTAAAACGTGTTAATAATGTAAAGTTATTTAACCAAGTTAACGGGGAAAGTTATAAGCATTAGACTTTAAAACAAACATGCTACCCCAATGTTAATAAAAGGGCATGTCTGTTAACAGTTGTTCGAGAATTTGCTCGAGGAACATATATGGACAGGATAAGTGGACTCCGGTGACAGGTATGGTTTTCTTGCAACCTGTGTCCTAACGGATTACACCGGCTTGTATGCCAATGTGTTTTTTCTGTGTGTTTGCCACGTTATGATATAATCATGAAACGAGTTTACAGTCGTTATTGCTATTGTATGTTTACGTGCCGATACCGGTAACCTCTAATGCGCTTGAAGGGCTAGTTAACCACTATTAGGTAAACGTAGAGAGCGGTGTCCGGTAATAACGTTTCCGACTTAAGGAACGTTCTAACCACGGCTATGCATGAGTTGGTTATGTGATGTTTGTGCGTAATGTTTGTATGTGAATGTATGACTCTCTCCTCCCATGTGTGCTTAACTCGGTTATGATACCGTATGGTGTGTGGTTGTGGTAGGCTCCGTAATGGATCTCTAACTACTTATTTATAAGAGTCTATGGGCTAACGGGGGGTGAGGAGTCCGGCAGTTTCCGGCCACGCGTGTGATGGTGGGGGTCGTTATCATGTCCAGTTCGGCTCCCTAGTGTATGTTTAGGTGGTATTCCAATTTGGTTTCAACCTTCCCTTAGCTTATCCAAAGCTAGTTTACTGACTCACGTCGGGCCATAGGGGCATACTGTGTTGTTTGGTGTGCTTGGGATCACTATATCCGACACACCTTGGGTTTAAGTCAACCGTTCAAATAACAGGATGGTGATGAGGTAATTAACGAGCTTGGTATGAGTTTGGCAACAATCTCTATGCTCATGGATGGACTAACTATGGTGGAAGGATCTTAATGTGAATCGTTCTCGAGGTGATGTGTGTTGTTGTTGTAATATGCAAAATACCTTGCTATGTTTTGGCTTATATATATATATTGGATGTTTTAAATGAATGCAATGTGGTTGTGTGACCGTCGAGACAAGAAAGGGTTGCTATGTTTTGTTATGTGTAGGATGAGTTATGTTGTAGGATATGGAATGTGTGGATCATGGAATGAATCCCAGTTTGCGACAAGAGGCATTTGAGGATAACCCGATTAATGGGTACATGCCGTTCGTTAAGGAAGTAGCTCCGTTTAGAGGAGAGCCACTCTAGGGTTTAGGAAATCATTGGATGGTTGGTTAAGTGTGGATGTTTTGGTTATAGATTGAGCCCATTGAGGCGAAATGTTATGTGTTGTATGTATATGGTTTGTATGCGTGATTTAAATATAATCAACTGCATGCTAAGACGACAATTAGTCGTGCGTGGCCCGGTAGCATGCGGGCTGCGGGATTACCATACCAGCAAAGGTGCTGAGCCCCTTGGGGCCACCCCTTTCTCTTCTTTTTCCTATTTCAGGTACGAAGTGCGGGAAGCCGTTCGAGAGTAGGACGGGTAGTCTTTGTACATGGGTAAACTTTTAAGTGTGCATATGCAGTAGGCGTAGTAAGACCGATATTGTTGTCGGCACCAGTTTATAAATACTCGGTACAGGGGAAGTGTATGTATATAATAGATGTTGAAGATGGAATGGGTATAGTATTGTGTAGTTGCTCGGGAATCTAGTCCATCAGACCGATACAAATGTACATATGTTAGCCTTGTTAGCCACGTAGGTGGTTAACGGCGTTGTAACACCATTGGGATAAGTAATGTGATGAGTTGGGTTTCCGCTGCAGAATGTTATTATGTGTTTGTTGTTGGATGGGGTGTTACAAAAAGTGGTATCAGAGCGAAGTATCGCTCTGATGACTGAGTTACCGAGCTTAGGAAATACCGAGTTAGGATTTGAGTACTTTGGATTATGGGTTGAGTGATAGCGTGAGAGATACGCTAGTTAGGAACCACCAGTGACTACTGGAAACCTATAATATCCATCCCACCCTCCACAATCCCTGTTATATAACTTGGGAAACAACGCCAGAGAGATGAAAGTCCTCTCTTACTCGGGAATACCCGATCTGGCTGTTAGTAAGTACCTTTAAGGGTACGGAGAACCTGTCATACGGTTGATCCCGAAAACTGGGAATCCCGGAGACGGTCCCCATTTAAACAGTGTTAACCACATTTCATAGCGAAGAGTGAAGAATCTTGTGCATAGAAGAATAGAATTTCCAGCAACCTGGGTCGACATGCAGAGCAGTCGAGAATGACCAGCTTGCAGCGCACCTACCGTGCAACAGGCAAGAAGTGGATTAGTGAAACCCGAGACGAGTGTCTACGGGACCACAGTTAATAAATAACACACCCACGTGTATCAACAGACAAGGGAACTACAACGTAGTGCCCAAATACGTGGAACGGGATATAAAGAGAATATAATACTAAGAAAAAGGGGTCTCCCAGAAGGGAAACACCCTAGCTACTGATTATTATGTGAAAACAGTGAGAAGTTACCTAGACAAGTTATTAACTAGACAGTAAGATCAGTGAGGGCCAACAAGGCCACTGATGACAATATGGGTTGAAACAATACCACAAACGGTATGTGTTAAACTGATCGCCAGTTAGCATGGCGCACTTGCCATAGCAAGTGCTGCTATAAGAGGGCTATTCGGAAAACTTATAGCCACTGCAAAGTACTTGGAAAAGTACAATAAAGTTAAATGTGAATGTCATAACAGTGGAAGGGCCTGTTAGCCTAACCTCTGTAATTGGAAGTACACCAGTCAGCCAGAAGCTAGTCTTGACTAAGGTAAGAAGATGTTGTAAAACCATGGAAAATTTTCTTTCAAACCTAATCTTTCACAAACCCTTTCTTTTCAAACCGGATTTTCTTTCAGACCAACACTTCTTTCCAACCTTCTTTAAACCAAACCAGTGAAACCAAGAGCAACTGACAAGGATGCAACAGTGGGTAAACCTTCCCTCGATTAAGTTCGGGAAGCAAGGAATGAATATTGTCACGGGACAATATAAGGGAGTTGACAACAGAATACTTCACCTAGGTGTGTGACGGACACTACAAGTGTACCAACTGTGTTGTGGGACGACCGCACTCCGATAGGAGCATGTGGGCCTAACAGACCTACTTATAGGTTAGTTGGGTAAGTAGTAATGTATCAGTATGATACCCCATATATGTATACCAGTAGAGTCCGAAACACGGGAAGTAGTCGACTCTGTCTACGGTCAGCAGTATAAATCAACAGAAGCTAGAAAATACAAGGAATGCTTGAAGTCAAAGAACTCAGTTAAGTGAACGAGATTTAAGGGATTAGTGAATTCCTTTCAGGGAATGTTTGGGAGTTAAGAAGTGCGAAGTGCACAAACGATTAAGTAAAGACATCACATATGTCTTAAGGATCCTTAGGGATAAAACATGTTAGCTGGAATGGTGACCCAGCCTGTACATGGCAAGCAGATGCCTAATGTGGACGCGTTAATATGCAATGGACGGGATGAAGATCCCAGAACGAGTATCTGCACTATCTGGAAATGTTGATCTTTACAGAAGAAGATAATAACAGAATGTATCAAAAAGTGTGAAACAAATGTAAGGCATAACGTAACGACACCCAGGAGAAATCCTCGAAGGGTGTGCGCATCAACAATTGTTGAACGAAATACATGACAGAAACACAAGGGTTGAAATTAACACCCAGTTTAGACATAAGTTGTCAGGAGACGGACTGACAAACCTAAGGGACATCCCATGAAAGGAAACGGAATGTAACGACCTTGTCATGGAGCCCACTATAACCTCTAAACATATAATATTGTACAGAGAAGTACATGTGTATGGATAGCCTACAATGAGCCCAGCTCAAGGCAAATAAGGCTTATAAGCTACAAACAAGATATGTTATGTAAATTTGAGTTAATTGTGGAAGTTTATGTGGTACAAGGAAATAGAGCGGAGAACGAACCACTGCATTAAGAGTGGGGATACCTCTCGATATTGTGAGACCGCAGGAGCGGTAGTTATGTGAATCAAGTTCAAGAAATATGTGGAGGATGGACCATGTTGTTATTACCCCAGGATGATTTAAATAAAATAACACGAAAGGAAGTGCTCGTACCAGTGGTGTAGACAGGAAGTGTAATAAGTTTGATAGCAATCACCGTAGGTGTGTGAAGCTAAGTGTGTAGCGAACAACGCTCAAGGGAAAAATAGTAGTATATTCAAAAATCAGCCAAATAAGTGGCCAGATAAACCCAGCGTACTAGCAGAAGCTAATATAATAGCGGATGCAGTATAAGTTGATGTTATATAATGAGAAAGGACACGGCGCGCAATAAGCGACCGTTGTATGAGGATGGTTAGATGATAAAATGGTGAGTAAGCAGAGTTGTGAGTTAAACCCGGTGGAGGTACAACATTAAGCGATAGCAAACGAACCGAGCAGTAAGCCGGTGGCAGGTGTTAAATGATAAGGATTTCAGTGAAAATTCCTATCGCAATCGCATAAGGGATTTACTGTCAAGAGTTTACGCCTCTGCACTCTGTATGACTGAGTGTTTTGGTATTGCTCTTGCACAGTAATGATCGAGTGGGATAGCTAGGAATCAGAAGCATGGTAATGGTGGAAGAATAAGTTATAATGGCGGTTGCATAGGAAATGCAAGGCCGCACCAATAAAAGTACTTGTATAAAACCAAACATGGAGACATGATTAACAGTAAGTGACTACAGTAGCACTAACTGCCAAATATCGGTATGGAATATACCCCAAATATTGTAGTAGCTGAGAGAGCACTACACACTAGGTAGTAGCTCAATCTCAACCGACAGTAAGTCGGTAGAAGCAAGTCAATCATTGTGAATTACCTAGTAGTTTACGCTGTAACCTACTGGAGAAATGGATGGAAAATTGTGAAACTCACCGAATTCGCTCAGGGTAAGAGATACCATGCGTCGGTTGAGAACCCATTGTTCCCAAGATAAGGGCAATACATTGGAGATGTACAACACATTAACAGTAACCAATGGGGCAAACCAGCTCTATAATTATCAGGGTTGCGCAACAGAGGCCAGTGAGCCCATGCGTTAGGTATCGGATACATATGGTGAATATGAATAAATGACTAGTTATCAATACCTAAAAGCCTCACAGGCCAGGACCGAAACCGGTTATGAGTTACAACTCCAATGCGAATTCTTGGTTTAGGGACTAAACCGCCAATATGGTTAAGATCCTCTAATCAGAATCCATGGTGTAATAGACCGCGTGGAAGTTAAAACACTTCACGGCGGCGGAACATTTTAAGCCAGGGTTTAGTGATTGATTACGTGGGCGTAATCCCTTTTAAGGGGGGTAGAGCGCAAAACCACTTAGTGAGTTTTACCGTACAAGTGTACGCAAACTAGTTGTGCATGGCACAAAATGATTGTTATGATGGTTGGCGCGTGTGTTATATAAACATACGCATTTATTTGTGGTCATTTATTTGTGGTTAAATTGTGGTAATTACGCACAAAAGATGCGAATACCATTGTGTGAAGTGTGTCATTTTGTTAACAGTGGTGTGAGAGAGTACAAGTGGAAGGGAGTAAAGAAACTCCCGGGGATCTAAAACCCCGATGGTGCATAAATATAAACCATGTATTGTATTTTGATAAAAATATATGTATATATATATATACAATGTTGTGATTTATGAAGGGTTATAAGACCGACATAGAACCTAGTGAGAATTAAATTCTCTAGGTAACATGAATTAAGTTGGATTTGGATGATGATTGATAGACGGAGTTCTATCCCTTGGAGATGTAATGATTATGACTAGAAGGATTCAAAGATAGAAAATGGTACATGCTTGAATTAATTGTTGGTTGAAAATGAAGTGGGAGGTGAAACTTGATTATCATGAGATCAAGGGAAGCCGAACACAAATTGGGGTGGAAAGATAGTTCAACACTGATGCTGATCACATCAGGGTTGGATGACTCTTGAAGCTCCCTGTAAGTGGTAATAAATAACTATATTAAGAAAGATACAAAGAGCATAAATCGGACTTGGTGTTGTATGGTGTTTTCAAAAAGAATTTTCAATTGGTGTTTTCAAACAATCGATTAATATTTTGAATAAAAGATCTTCTTATACTTAACCTTACAAGGAAATTTTAAATTTAAGTGATTGTTTTAATTTCCCAAAGGCACGGGGACGGAAGGCGTCCATCGCGACCGGGTTCTGCGGGATCATAGTGAATATCAAGGATATTTTTGATTGCTATACATGCTCCGACATGTTGTGTGGTATGTGTAATGAATGTTGTTTTGACTTGGATTTCCTAAAGTGTATACTATCAAGGCCTATGAGTCTAAATGTGTGTTGTTACATAGACCTATGTGTCTAAAGACTGTTATGTTATGGGGACCTATGTGTCCAAATGGTGTGGATATGTTGCCCGGACCATTAAGTCCGAGGTTGGATGTAAAGGGTGGTTGGTAATGGAAGTTTTATGGATATAGGTAATTCCCGTATTCTAATCCAATGATGCGAGGAAATGTGAACTTCGAGGACGAAGTTCTTTTAAGGGGGGTAGATTGAAATACCCCAAACCTTGGTATGTTGTGTAAATATTAAGCTATGGTATTTAAAGGCTAAAAAGTGCCTTAGAAACATGAATGAACCATTTAAACCATAGTAAAGTGCAATAAAGCACTAAGACACAGTTTGAGCAAAAACATGCTCTAAGCTATGAGTGAACTTGGTTAGGACCCAAAGAGCCTACCAAGACTTAATAACATTTAATTATGATTTTATAAGGCTAAATAAGTCCTTAGGAAACTTTGGTAGACAATGAAACCAAACAAAACACAAATAAATACCTTAAGGTCAATAAGAGCAAAATGTGCTCTAAGCTTGGGATAAATGTGTATAAGACCTAATGGTCATACCTATACTTTATAAATATGTTAATGAACATATTAAATCAATTACCAAAGAAAACCAAGCTTGAAAACAAGTTAAAACACAAAATGTGCTTTAAGGAGTCTTAAAGCACGTTTTTGAAAAATTGTCTTGTAAATGAGTTTTGAATGGCTAAATGTCCATCATTACTCTTTAATTAACATGTGTACTATATAGTATCACATTTGGGTGGCCATATTAGTGGGAAATCAAAAATTTCACTTCTATGTGCCTTGTTATAAGTGAATAGTGATTTTTATAACTAGTTTGTAACATATAATGTTATAAGTAATTAAATTGGTCAACAAAGACCATTATACCCTCCTAGGCATATGGGGGCCGGTTTTTCATGGTGTGAGTCACCAACATGTAAAAGAAATCAAATAAGTAAACTTAAGCTTAAAGTAAAGTACTATTTGCTTTATAAGTTACAAATATCTCTTAAAAGCAAATTCTATCTCATTCTCTCATTTCCTCCCTTGTTCACACGGTTCCACTCTCTTCTTCCTCTCTTCTTCTTGTTCTCTCTCGGTAAAGCTACTACCACCATGGAAGTTCCACCTTTGACCACATGTAAAATCTAGCTCACTTAGCCAAATCAAAAACAAACACCACCATTCTCTTAGTTAAGTCAAGCTCTACACTTCTACCTTTTCAAATCTTCAAGAACTCCATTTTGGTGCCATGAAGATTCACCATTGAAGGAGCTTGAGCTCACCTTTTCACATATTCTTGTTCTCCCTTGCTTCAAGGTAAGGAAACTCAAAGAAAAATGACATTTCCTTCATGTTTTGTCATGTCCGAAAATCACTCTTAATGGAGTTATTATATTGCCTTGTTCTAGCTTCATTCCAAGCTTTCATGGACTAGGAGGAGTCCTCTCTTGATATATATTCAAGCTCTCTTTCCATTCCAAGGTAAAACAATCATGTTAATACCTTAAGATAATATATGTAACTAGGGTTTACAATGAGATAAAGCTTAAAGCTTATATACTCATTTCAATGTTGGTATATTGTTTAGTTATTGGCAAGGAACCAAATGCCCTACCGGTTTTGTAAGGAAACAAGAAAGGAATTTGGGAGGAAAAGAGGTAAATATGCTATCTTATTGTGGTTTAATGCCTTAGGAGAAAAAGGCTTATAGTGCTTGTTAAAACTACCTAAAGAGCAAATGGTAAATGAGCTAGTAAAATGCTCTCAAGGAGTTATTAAAGGAATATGTTTTGTTGGGTGTATTTGCAGGTCAAAGGCATTATTATGTGGGAAATTCAGTGTTTAAGGTTTATGCAATTTAAGGGCCTAAGAGCCATGCATTTAAGGGCCTAAGTGCCAAGCAATTTAAGTTATGCACTATATTGTGATGTAGTGCTTAATGTGTGAAGTTTGTGTATAAAGTGTGTTTGATGGATCTTAGGTGTTCTTGGATGAATTAAGGTGAAAACCTAAGTGTTTGGATGTGGGTATATACTAGAGAAGCTATGGCCAAATTTGGGAAATGTGTAAGAAGTTCTAAGTGTTGTAAGTGAGTTTTGGTGAACTAGGAAGGGTTAAAGGTGAATGAATGTTTACTTGAGAAGAAAACATGTATTAAGGTGATTTGGAGTGATGCAAGGATTTAGGTGTTGTCTTGGAAGTTCTAGGAATTCAATGTGTGTTTAGTGGATGTGTTTAAAGTCTTGGAGAAGTTGTTTAAGGTTTAGGTAATGTTGATATTCAAGGAATAAGAGATGTTTAGGTATAATGTGAAAAAGGAGATTTAGTTAGTAAGAAAAGAAGTTGAGAGATGATGATAAGGTGTAGAGGATACACCTTGGTATTTTGGTCATTATAGGTGAAATGCCACCTAGAAATCATAAGGAGGAAACATTGTAAGTGTTAGGAATTTTGTGGAGATATAAGTAAAGGTTTAAGGAATTAGGAAAAATAGTTTTGTGAGTGTTTAAGAATATCTTAGGGGTGTGTTCGAAGTGCCAAATGATGTTAGAACACATTAAGAGGCCTTAGGAGAAGTTTGGTGAAGATTTGACAAAGTTTGGGTAAGTTTAGGAGGCGACCGACCCAGGGGCCGACCCAGTTTGTGGGTCGGTCGAGCCTCTGTAAAATGTTAGGAATGTGTTCGGTAACGGTCCGACCCAAAAGGGTGGGTCGGACATGGGTCGGTCGGTCAAGTTACAAAGGAGGGAAAATGTTCGCACATGGACCGACCCAAAATGGTGGGTCGGACGTGGGTCGGACGGGCATGATTATAAGGAAGTAAAAGGGGTCTGTAATGGACCGACCCAGATGTGGGTCGGTCGGTGGGTCGGTCGGACCAAAAACATGGTTTAAGGTTATGAAATGATATGAGATGATGCGGGTTGGTAGGTAATGATGCTATAAGGATGTTGAGGTGTTGTTAGGTGAGTTTAAATGGCAATTAGGTGGGTGAAAGTTGTATTTAAATGTGAGGGTAAAACGTGTTAATAATGTAAAGTTATTTAACCAAGTTAACGGGGAAAGTTATAAGCATTAGACTTTAAAACAAACATGCTACCCCAATGTTAATAAAAGGGCATGTCATGTTAACAGTTGTTCGAGAATTTGCTCGAGGAACATATATGGACAGGATAAGTGGACTCCGGTGACAGGTATGGTTTTCTTGCAACCTGTGTCCTAACGGATTACACCGGCTTGTATGCCAATGTGTTTTTCTGTGTGTTTGCCACGTTATGATATAAATCATGAAACGAGTTTACAGTCGTTATTGCTATTGTATGTTTACGTGCCGATACCGGTAACCTCTAATGCGCTTGAAGGGCTAGTTAACCACTATTAGGTAAACGTAAGAGAGCGGTGTCCGGTAATAACGTTTCCGACTTAAGGAACGTTCTAACCACGGCTATGCATGAGTTGGTTATGTGATGTTTGTGCGTAATGTTTGTATGTGAATGTATGACTCTCTCCTCCCATGTGTGCTTAACTCGGTTATGATACCGTATGGTGTGTGGTTGTGGTAGGCTCCGTAATGGATCTCTAACTACTTATTTATAAGAGTCTATGGGCTAACGGGGGGTGAGGAGTCCGGCAGTTTCCGGCCACGCGTGTGATGGTGGGGGTCGTTATCATGTCCAGTTCGGCTCCCTAGTGTATGTTTAGGTGGTATTCCAATTTGGTTTCAACCTTCCCTTAGCTTATCCAAAGCTAGTTTACTGACTCACGTCGGGCCATAGGGGCATACTGTGTTGTTTGGTGTGCTTGGGATCACTATATCCGACACACCTTGGGTTTAAGTCAACCGTTCAAATAACAGGATGGTGATGAGGTAATTAACGAGCTTGGTATGAGTTTGGCAACAATCTCTATGCTCATGGATGGACTAACTATGGTGGAAGGATCTTAATGTGAATCGTTCTCGAGGTGATGTGTGTTGTTGTTGTAATATGCAAAATACCTTGCTATGTTTTGGCTTATATATATATATTGGATGTTTTAAATGAATGCAATGTGGTTGTGTGACCGTCGAGACAAGAAAGGGTTGCTATGTTTTGTTATGTGTAGGATGAGTTATGTTGTAGGATATGGAATGTGTGGATCATGGAATGAATCCCAGTTTGCGACAAGAGGCATTTGAGGATAACCCGATTAATGGGTACATGCCGTTCGTTAAGGAAGTAGCTCCGTTTAGAGGAGAGCCACTCTAGGGTTTAGGAAATCATTGGATGGTTGGTTAAGTGTGGATGTTTTGGTTATAGATTGAGCCCATTGAGGCGAAATGTTATGTGTTGTATGTATATGGTTTGTATGCGTGATTTAAATATAATCAACTGCATGCTAAGACGACAATTAGTCGTGCGTGGCCCGGTAGCATGCGGGCTGCGGGATTACCATACCAGCAAAGGTGCTGAGCCCCTTGGGGCCACCCCTTTCTCTTCTTTTTCCTATTTCAGGTACGAAGTGCGGGAAGCCGTTCGAGAGTAGGACGGGTAGTCTTTGTACATGGGTAAACTTTTAAGTGTGCATATGCAGTAGGCGTAGTAAGACCGATATTGTTGTCGGCACCAGTTTATAAATACTCGGTACAGGGGAAGTGTATGTATATAATAGATGTTGAATGGAATGGGTATAGTATTGTGTAGTTGCTCGGGAATCTAGTCCATCAGACCGATACAAATGTACATATGTTAGCCTTGTTAGCCACGTAGGTGGTTAACGGCGTTGTAACACCATTGGGATAAGTAATGTGATGAGTTGGGTTTCCGCTGCAGAATGTTATTATGTGTTTTGTTGTTGGATGGGGTGTTACAGGTAAAGACTTAGGTAAACTTTGGTAAACTAAGGAGAATGTATGAACTTGAAAAAGGATTTGAAGTAATGTTATAAGGAGATAGTTTGTGAGAGATGATGCTTGGGAGATGATGTTAAAACAAGGAGAAAGCATTTTTGGATAGTAGTTACCATAGGTGAGAAACACCATCTAGGAACCTAGTATAAAATAACATAAGTGTTAAGGAATTTTTCAAGGAAATAAGTAATGTTTTAAGGAGTTAGAAAATGAGTTTCATGGATGTTGTATGTGGATGTAAGGTTACCAAATGTTGTTAGGAAGCATTAAGAGGCCTTAGGAGAAGTTTGGTGAAGAATGGGAAAGTTTGGGTAAGTTTAGAAGGCGACCGACCCAGGGGCCGACCCAGTTTTTGGGTCGGTCGAGCCTCTGTAAAATGTTAGGAATATGTTCGGTGATGGTCCGACCCAAAAGGGTGGGTCGGACATGGGTCGGTCGGGCAAGTTCAAAGGAAGGAAATGTTCGCACATGGACCGACCCAGAATGGTGGGTCGGACGTGGGTCGGACGAGCATGATTATAAGGAGGCAAAAGGGTTTCTGTAATGGACCGACCCAGAAGGTTGGGTCGGACATGGGTCGGTCAAGGTAAGGTTCTTCAGACCCGAAGACCACTGGGAGGGTCCGACCCAGTTGTGGGTCGGACGGTGGGTCGGTCGGACCAAAACATGTTAAAAAAAAAAAACAGAAAAGAATGTGTCTTATGTAGTTAACCCTAGGGTGTATAAGAAGGTAACCTAGGGTAAGATAGGCATTAAAACATGTCATACAATCATGTTAAATACTTAGTAAGTTTGGAGTTAAATAAATAATTGACCGACATTACTAATGTGTTTAGGATTCTCTCAAGGTGGAAATCAAACGAGGCAAGGACCAAGGTATGGTTTTCTTGCAGTCTGTTGCCTACCGGTTTACACCGGCTTGTGTGTTGTTTGTTTTCTGTGTGTTTATGACTTTGTAAGATTAAACCATGTAAAGAGTTTACAGTTGTTAAATATTATTATGTTGTTAATTATGACTCTCTCTTCCCATGCGAGTGTCTAACAAGACTTGACCTATTATTGTGAATCGTTGTTGTGCTCAATGTTGAACTACTAACATGGGCTAACGGGGGAAGTGAGGAGTCCGGTCTGTTCCGGCCACGCGTGTGAGTATGGGAGTCGATGTCATAACCGGTTCGATTCTCTCTGTATGTTATGGTTAAGTTTCCAATTTGGTTTCTAACCTTCCCTTTAGCTTAACCAAGGCTATTTTACTGACTCACGTCGGGCCACAGGGGCATACTATATGTTTTGTTTCGGTGTGCTTGGATCACTATATCCGGGGCACCTTGTGTTAAGTTAACCGTTCAATCTAACCGGACGGTAACGAGTTATGTAACGAGCTAAGTATGAGCGTGGCAACATTCTCGAAGCTCTCAATGGGGACTAACTGTGTTGGTTCTCTTCCTAAAAGGATTTGTATGTTTGTGATGTGTGTTATGATGTGTACAATACCCTTGTTATGTTATATATGTATGTGTTGTGTGTCTAAAATAAATATCATGTCATCCTGACCAATTGGTTGCGGTATCACGGTAGTCGATGGGCTGCGCGTTAGCCATACCAGCAAAGGTGCTGACCCCCTCGGGGGCTCCATATTTTTATTGCAGGATGAGGATCGAAGAGGCGAGTGGCTCTAGGTTCCTAGAGAGTAGTTTATTTGAAGTATTTGGATGTTAGCCGGTTGCGCCTGTGCACCCGTGGCGTACTATGTACGTTGGTTGACGGTTTATCAGTGAATTAAACAGTGAAGGATTTATGTAATACTCGGTATTATATTGTTATATATATATGGTTGTTAGTTCTATGCTGGGAGTCTGATCATCAGACCGGTACAATTGGTATTATTTATTCAGCCTTGTTAGCCACGGGTGGTTGACGGCGTTGTAGCACCAATCGTTTAGATTGTTAGTTGTTTATTTCCGCTTGCGATTCCAAGTATAGTTATGTGCGTAGTAGGGGTGTTACACCATTGGGTGTATGTTTATCAATGTGGTTCCGTAGACACTTGTCTCGGTTTCAGTAATCCAATTCTTGCCTGTGCACGGTTAGTGCGTTGCAAGCTGGTTATTCTCGACTGTCGGCATGTCGACCCAGGTTGCCGGAAATTTTCATTCTCTTTTATGTAGGATTGTCCATTCTTCACTGTTTAAATGCTTTGACATTGTTCAGATGGAGACCGTCTTTGGGATTCCCAGTTTTTGGGATCAACCGTATGACAGGTTCTCCGTACTCACAGTGGTACTTAATAACAGCCAGATCGGGTATTCCCGAGTAAGAGAGGACTTCCATCTCTCTGGCGTTCTTTCCCAAGTTATCAAAACAGGGAGTGTGGAGGGTGGGATGGATATTGTAGGTTTCCAGTAGTCACTGGTAGTTCCTAACTAGCGTATCTCTCACGCTATCACTCAACCCTTAACCCTAAGTACCTAAATCCTAACTCGGTACTTCCTAAGCTCGGTAATTCAGTCATCAGAGCGATACTTCGCTCTGATACCATTTTTGTAACCCCCATCCAACAATAACACACTTACAATAAACGGCAGCGGAAAAACAACCTAATCACATTATTACTCGTTGGTGTTACACGCCGTTAGCCACCCACGTGGCTAACAAGGCTAATACATACACATTGTACCGGTCTGATGGGCTAAATTCCCGAGCGACTACACATTACTATCCCTTTCCTTAATCACAACAACAACATACACCTTCCAACTATACCGAGTATTATAAACTGATGCCGACAACAAATCGGTCTTACTACACCTACTGTATATATACACTTAAATGATACCCATGTACAATGACTACCCCGTCCTACTCTCGACCGGCTTCCAGCTCTCTGTACCTGAAATAGGAAAAGAAGAGAAAGGGTGGCCCCCAAGGGGCTCAGCACCTTTGCTGTTATGGTAATCCCGCAGCCCACATGCTACCGGGCCACGCACAACTAATTGTCGTCTTAACATGCGGTTGATTATATTTAAATCATGCATGTAACAATAAACACACATCACATAACATTTGCCTCAATGGGCTCAACAAACGGATAATATATCCTTACTAATAAGTCACTCTTGGTATCATATCCCTAGAGTGTTCCTCCTCTAATGGAGCTACTTCCTTAATAGAGACAATTACCCTTAAATCGGGTTATCCTTAAACGCCTCTTATCACAAACTGGAATCATATCCATGATCCACACACTCCACATTATACAACCTACAACATACACTACATACAACACTTAACAACACTTTGCACGTTTCCACGTGCACAACATAATACCGCAATAGATATTGCATCACGAAAAATTACATAACATAACGGGAGTGGTTCTTAGGAACCCAACCAAACATTGTTTATACACTGGTGAGCCTAGAGGATGTTGCCAGTCTCATGATAAGCTGGTTACACAATAACAAACAACACTCATTACGTCCTAATAGTTGGACGAGTAACTTAAGTTAAGGCGGTTCGGGTTTGGAGGCCCGAACACACCACACAAACACATGTTCCCCCTAAGCCGATCATAAGTCAGAATAGCTAAGCTTTGGAGTAAGCTAATGGGAGATCATAACCCGTGAGGGAAACAACCGTAACAAAGAGAAGGGTAAGGCTAAGAAGGATACCCCTCCCAAACAACGCGCGACCGGCCAAACCGGATTCCTCACCACTGTTAGTACATACTTACTTTAGATATTAGTTAGAACCCACTATGGAGTCTATAATACACACCATACAGTATTACAATTGGGTTAAACACACAAGGGAGATCCCTACATTCACATACTCATATCACACAATTAAACACACGCATAGCCGTGGTTAGTACGTCCCATGGTTCGGGTCGTTTACTCCGAATACCGAACTCTCATGTGATCCTAGACTCAGTTAACTAAGGTTAACACTTCCGAGGTTAAATGGTATCGGAGTTGTACACGCCACATAAATGAATTACTGTAAACTCATTACATGTTTCTACAACGTGGCAAACATACAGAAAAACACATTGGCATACAAGCCGGTGTAATCCGTAGGACACAGGTTGCAAGAAAACCATACCTGTCACCGGAGTCCACTTTATCACGTCCACTTACGTTCCTCGAGCAATTCTCGAACAACTGATAACATTACATGTACTTTATTAACATCGGGGTAGCACGATCATTTAATGTCTAATCTTATCTTTTCCCCGTTCTTTCCTTCGTTACATAACTTACAATTTTAACTTGATTTACTTTCACCTTTTACTACACACTTTTCACTTACTTGATTGTCATTATAACTCCTTAACATGTCCTTAACAATCTTATAACATCATTACTTACATCCCCTCATTACATATCATTTTATAACCTTAACATTTAAATCATCTTACTTACTTATCTCTCAAGTCCATAATATTTTCTTTCTAACCATCAATACTCTCTTAATGGCATACCCTAATACCACTTACCATTCTTAAAATTAATTTTTTTTTTTTTTATGGTCCGACCGACCCACCGACCGACCCCCCCTGGGTAGGTCGGCTGCAGAGAACATCCAACTTCACAGTTTCAGCCCGACCGACCCAGACTGGGGTCGGTCCCCTGGTAGGTCGGGTGCAGAAACTTCCCATACATTGTCAAACTTTCTCCAAATTTTTCCTCAAACCTCCTAATGTGTTCCAACATCATTTGGCACATCAAACACACCTTTAGCCATGCACTAAACTCTTTAAATCACACACCAAAACCATTTTATCATTCACAAATTTCTTACAAAATTCTTAGCACTTGGAATGCTTCCTCCTTAAGATTTCTAAGTGGTATTTCACCAATAATGACCACTATACCAAGGTGTTTCCTCTACACCTTAACATCATCTCTCAAACTTCTTTTCTTACTAACTAAATCTCCTTTTCCACATCTTACCTAAACATCACTTATTCCTTGGATATCAACATTACCTAAACCTTAAACAAACTTCTCCAAGACTTAAATACATTCTCAAAACACACCTTGAATTTCTAGAACTTCCAAGATAACACCTAAATCCTTACACCACTCTAAATCACCTCAATACATGTTTTATATCTCTTAGTAAAACATTTGTTCACTTTTCACACTTCCTAGTTCACCAAAACCATTTAAAACACTTAGAACTTCTTACACATTTTCCCAAATTTGGCCATAGTTTCTCTTGTATTTGCTCACATCCCAAACACTTAGGTTTTTACCTTATTTCATTCAAGAACACCTAAAATCCATCAAACAATTTTATACACAAACTTCACACATTTAGACTACATCACAATATAGTGCTTAACTTAAATTGCTTGGCACTTAGGCCCTTAAATAACATGGCTCTTAGGCCCTTAAATTGCATAAACCTTAAACACTGAATTTCCCACATAAATAATGCCTTTGACCTGCAAATACACTCAACATCACATATGCCCCTTAATAGTTTCCTTAAGAGCATTTTCTAGGTCATTCACCATTGGCTCCTTAGGTATTTTGTTAAGCAAATCATGCTCATTTTCCTAAGTAATTTAAACTACATTGAGATAGCTTGTTTACCTCTTTTTCCTCACAAACTTCTTTCTTGTTTCCTTGTAAAACCGGTGGGGTGTTTGGTTGTTTGTCAACTTCTAAACAATGTACAAATAATAGAATGAGTATACAAGCATTATGCTTCATCTCATTGTAAACCCTAGTTACACATATTGTTTTAACACATTAAGGTAATTGTTTTACCTTGGAATTGGAAGAGAACTTGAATAAGTATCAAGAGAGGACTCCTCTTAGCCCTTGGAAGATTCAAATGAAGCTAAAATAAGCAAGGTGAAAACACCATTGTGAGGTGAATTTTCGGACATCACATAAACATGGAGGAAACATGGATTTTCTTTGAGTTTCCTTACCTTGAAGCAAAGGAGAACAATAATATGTGAAAAGGTGAGCTCAAGCTCCTTCAATGGTGAATCTCATGGCACCAAAATTGAGTTCTTGATGATTTGAAAAGATAGAAGTGTAGAGCTTGGTCTAACTAAGACAAATATAGTCTTAGAATTTGATTTGGAGCATGGAGTTGGATTTGGCAAAGAAATGAAGATGGAGAAGAGAGGCTGCCATAGCAAATCGTAAAAGAGAGAAAGAAGAAAGGTAGAAGACGGTGGGAAGTGAAGGAAATGAGAGGATGAAGTTTGGAGTCTACTTTTAGAAGATATTTATGTACTAAAGTAACTTTCTTCTTTTTACTTACTTTTCCTTCCTTTCGTTAATTGTTATTTTTTTTACATGGTGGTGACTCACCTTAATAAAACCGGCCCCCATCATTTACTTAGGGGTGTTTTGGTCTTAGTTGACCAATTTAATTACTTATAACAACATATGTTACAAACTAGCTTATAAAAGTTACTATTCATCAAAACATGGGACATAGAAGTGAAATTTTTGATTTCCCATTGATATAGACTTCCAAATGTGATACTATATAGTACAATGTTAATTAAAGAGTAATGATGGACATTTAGCCATTCAAAACTCATTTACAAGACAATTTTTCAAAAACGTGCTTTAAGACTCCTTAAAGCACTTTTTGTGTTTCAACTTGTTTTCAAGCTTGGTTTTCTTTGGTAATTGATTTAATATGTTCATTAACATATTTTTAAGGTATAGGTATGACCATTAGGTCTTATACAAATTTATCCCAAGCTTAGAGCACATTTTTGCTCTTATTTACTTTAAGGTATTTATTTGTGTTTTGTTTGGTTTCATTGTCTACCAAGGTTTCCTAAGGACTTAATTAGCCTTATAAAATCATAATTAAATGTTATTAAGTCTTGGTAGGCTCTTTGGGTCCTAACCAAGTTCACTCATAGCTTAGAGCATGTTTTTGCTCAAACTGTGTCTTAATGCTTTATTGCATTTATTATGGTCTAAATTGTTCACTGACGTTACTAAGGCACTTTTTATCCTTTACATACCATAGTTTAAATGTTTAACAACATATCAAGGTTTGGGGTATTTCAGTTTCACATAAGATGTGATGATTATCAATTATATATGTATGGCATGTGTGCATGGATAATATAAGTGACAAACTACGTGCATTATTCGTGACTAGTGACCAGGAGCTCACCGGTGATGGAGATTGACACGCTAACAGCCAGGACGAGAATAAAGATTGAAGAAGCACCCATGTCACCGTAACTTTTGATTGTCCATCTTTTACCACGAACAGTCTTCAACCACTTCACTGCAGAAAAAACAACATTCAACTCAGAGACATTAATCAAAACTTAAGGGAAACAACTCATGTTCTTGGATTAAATGCAATCAACTCAAAGACATTAATTAAAACTGTAGCACCAAGTACAATACTGACATATGAAAATTACAAAAGACAAAAAGCAATAGAGTAACTTAGATTTACTAGCCGATGAACATCATTAACAGCTATAGACAACCTTTCCTCATCCTCATCTACTACAAAGCGCTTGTTATCTTTTGCACCCTTTGAATACTATGGAATTTTAGTTACCAAGCAAAATTATAAATCTGGTTCATTTCAAGACTCAAAACAGTATAGAAACTACACTAAGGACTTTTAATAAAAAGACAATAGATTAGTATACTGCAGTATATAGAAAACATAAATAGATCATAATTGTATTCCTTCTATCTAGCTAGTTATCTTGAATCTTAAACAATTAAGTAGTTAACTAACATTTTTGGCAGCAGTGCTGAATGCCTCTCTATGGCTGATATCAGGATTATTAGTTGTAATCTTTTGAATCTCTTCCCTGCATCAATGTACATATATGAATCCCCAAATTTTTAACTTTCAATGTTCATGTCTAATTAAATCAAATATATATTATGTACGTAGGCTTAGACTGATGAGGTAAATAAAATGTAAGCAGAACTAGAATAGACAAACAATGGAAAACCGACATATTTATACACACGTAAAGCAATTATGGTTGTTTAAATGTACATTGCTGAACATGCAGCCACTTACTTTATGAACAAATTGTACCAATGATTTATCTCTACAGAGGCACGAACACTAGAAGTGAATGAACAGAGACTTGAAGCATGTATGTTCCTATTTCACCAAAGACATGGAGATAAGTATGAGTAAATTACAAGAACCAGAATCAACTATTTTTCAGCCATGTCTACAATCTGATGAGCAAGATGCAGCAATACACTATACCAGTGATTTATCTCTTGAGAGGCGCAGACACCAGAAAAGAGTCGCTTAGTCAACAACTTAGTTGATGGTACCAATGCTTCATAACATAAAACCTCAATAGTATACCTCTACATAAGTTCTCTGGTCTGTAGTGAGACGGTTAGTCGACAACTCTTTCAATAACCGGAAATTAGTCATAAAGGTCCTATGAGAAGAATGAGCATCTAAATTCTGTAGCTGCTGTGCCAATACAGTCATAAAGATAAGCTTGTATAAATTGAGAAAAACAAAGAGTAAGACAACAAAAAACGCAAGAAGGAAACAAAGTTGTGAAAAAGAAAAACAACCACTTACTTTATGAACTGATTGTATAAGTGATTTCTCTCTGCAGAGGAACAGAAACCAGAAGTTAATGAACAGAGACACAGAGCATGTATGTTCCATATTATCCAAAGACAAGAAGATAAGTTGGAGTAAATTACCGGTACCAGATTAAACTATGGTTCAGCCCCATCTTCAAACGTTGAGTGATTTATATCTGTAGAGGCACAAACACCAGAAGAGAATGAACAGGGACATAGAGCATAGATGTTCCTTGTTCGCCAAAGACAAGAAGATAAGTTTTCAGTAAATTACCAGAGCCGGAATGAACTGTTCTTCAGCCCCGTCTTCACCATGAGGAAGACCTATTAAGATATATGATTCCAATACAATATATTCACATATAACTATAGAATCTCAGTTTTCAAGCAAAATGTATAAATCAACCCTTTCATCATAAGAGTTAAAACAATATGGAAACTACACTTGGGACATAGAATAAAAAGACAACTTCCTAGCATACCGAATTATAGAGAAAACATACTACGTTTGCAAGTCAAGATGAAATAAAGTATGTACATATGTCTAAATTGTCTACTAATACGATGATTTCAATGATTCATGATATACACTTTCTTTCTTCTCTCAACTACTATATCTCATCTCCCTCATCCCCTTCATCTCCCTCATCCTCCTCATCCGTCTCATCCCCCTCATCCCTCACATTCCCCTTATCCGCCTGAACATTCCCATTATCCACCTGAACAGTTTCATCATTAGAAGTTGGTGATACACCCTGTTGTAGAGTCGAGGGACCCGGTGGTGCATTTACAGCAGAAGGCGGAAGAGGTGGAACCCAATACCCCCATCCAGGTCCACCATAGTATCCTGATCCAGGTGGCGGAGGAGGGCCCCATCCCGTAGGTGCTTGAGGTACAGGCTGGCCAGCTGGTGTAGATGGTGGAGGCCCCCACGATCTGAAAGCTACTCATCATTGCAGCCATTTGTTGCTGCAGTTGCTGTTTCACCTGTTGTTGGATCTCATTGTTTAGTGCCTCCACTTTATCCTCTAGTGCCTTTGCACGAGCATTGTATTGTTCTTTCATCTCTGTCCTTGCTTTCTCTATCGCCTGCATCACATTAGATGCAGTTGTGGATGTAGTTCGCATGAATGACTCGGGGAAGTACTGGGTGGCACACGGGGTTGAGACAGAGTATATCTTCTTTCTGTCCACAGGCTGAGACAGACCGGCTTCGTCAGTGCCCCGGTGCTGCTGAGTTTGCAAGTCAAACTGGCGTTGAACCTCCTCCTTCAAAAAAGATTAAAATACATTATTATGAATCACCTTAATAACAATATTTATTTTACGATTAAGTCTTACCCCAATCATCCAAGCCTTCTCACAGCTGTATTCTAGCTCACTCTGTTCATTTGCCTTTGTGTGAGTGTGGAGGAACAAGTCGTATGCATCAGGAACCCACCCATTTCTTTCACGTATCTTTTGAATTTTTAAGCATAAAAGATATTATTAGTTTTTATACGTACAATACAATAGAAATGCATCACACTCAAAGTTTAAAAGACAAACATCTTAAGTGCAAAAGAGCTCTAGTTTTTTAAAGCATTAAACACTTACCCATATCTTCTGGTGGTCAATATAAGAACGAGACCCTCCAGTGTGTGTCGACATACCAGCACCAGGTATGTGCTCCGTACGCTTGTTTGCCGAGTTACGCCGGCACATTTCCTTGAATTCTGGAGTGCTCCACACCTCCTTCCATGCTCTAATAATTTCAGGGTCTATCGTGGCTCGTGGTTTCTTCTTAGTTCTTAGCTCATATGTAACCTCCATGTGTCTTTCCCTTTCCTTTTCGCAGAAACATTCATAGATCAGTGCATCATTGCAATCCACCTAAATAACTTTTGTTGTTCACATATAAAAATAATTAGCATAAATAAGACATGAATCATAGTTAACAAAAAAAAATAACATTTGATTACCTCGAACTCCTCAAAATAGAACCTCTTCTCATCCTCAGACAACCCCTTCCAAGCATACCTTGATGAGAACCACTTCTTATCAAAGATTCATCGCATCGATTAGGATACATCTTTAATAGGTTCCATGGTACTTGAAAGACAAAAATAAGATTGACTAAATTAGTGATGAAAAATAATAATGTTGCATAAATCTAAATAAGTAAACATTTAAATGGTTAGACATACCTAGTCTCGGGGATGATAGTAATCAAGATCCGCGGGTCGATGCTTGAACTTCCAGCTACGGTCTCAGAGGCACAGCCATTTGTCGTGCCACTATTGTCTGGGATGTACCGCCATCATCTGCTGTAGCTCCCAAAATGACATTGTCATCACCCATCCTCTGAAACTCAGATGTCGACCTGGATCCTGAGACCTAATGGGGCTATCACGCTGGGAGGAAGCTGTATGTCTTCCTCTTGTAACCTCGATGGAGTGAGGTGTGCCCCTAGGTGCACGGGGAGCTCTAGATGTAGTGTGGCTACTGGGCTACTAACCACTCCCCTCAGTAGAGGTCCCTATAGTATCTGGCTGCTCATGACCCTTACCCTTTCCTTTCCCCTTTCTCTTTCCCTTGCTCTTCTTAGATAAAAGGTTTTTGACCATCCCACCACCTTCCATATCTAAATTCAAGAAAATATAGTTAGAAAAACATGCAACTTTATATAAAATATGAAAAAATAATTGACCTCTAATGCTTACAATTTAATACAATAAAGCAACATTAATCTAAGTAATCGTAAGTGTTCACTCCTACATACATGTCTATTCTAAATCATAATCATCGTCATCGATGCCTAATTCATCATCAAGATCTTCAACCTCTTCAGCCTCATCATCCTGATTTTCAGTACTTTGCAGTTCACTAACAATAGCACCAGATGTATCAACCAACTCAATGGGGACATCATCATAATTATGAGAGAAATTGTTTTGAATAAGCCCATCAACTTCTTCATCTTGTAGTGGTTGAGTCTCTTCTTCAATCGAAGTTAAATCTGGCATGTCCAAAAAATTTCTAGCCTTAATTTTACACACCGACCACCAAGATTGCACGTCCTTTTTTTCGAGGGATAAGAACAATAATAGACTTGAACAGCTTGTTTTGCTAAAATAATGGTTCATATTCTCTTCCTTCATATGATAATCTCTTTGTATGTTTGACATCCACGATCTTGTATCGTGAATGGATAACACAGGAAGTTTTAGAAGTATCAAACCATTGACATCGGAACACAAATACTTTCTTCATAGGATAAGCCAGATATTCAAGCTCTATGACTTCATCTACCATCCCGTAGTAATCATCCTCAATGTTTCCTTCAGTATATGCACATAAGGATACTCCACTATTGGTCGTTGAGCGTCCTACTCCATGGGTTACTATATGAAACTTAAAACCGTTCACAATGAAACCGGGATAAGAAGTTGCCACATTTAACGGACCTTGTGCTAAACTACTTATGTAGTGATTTGGGATTGAAATATCATTTGACTTTTGAACGCCAAAAAAAAAAGAATGAAGTGCAATATAAGTGTGGTAAACATTTATAATTTATATAATATTAAGGTTTAATGTGTCCTCACATATGCTTTGAACCACTCCCTAAATTCTTGTTCCATCTTCCTATTCATAGTAGCTTCGTCAATGGATTGATATTGTTGATAAATCTGCTCCATAAATATTCTGCAAAGTGGAATGAAGTGAAATATTGGCATAACATGCATGTATGTTACCAAATTTGAATTTGATTGGGATGCACAACTTACATAGCATATGGCTCAAGTTTGGGAGTGTTCATTAGAATATAATTATGGGCAGCTGCTAAATCAACCCTTCCTAAGATCAAACGAGTGCCTTTTCCAATAGGTTTTCCAATAGTTTTGAACACTGAGATTATATCCAGATCATTGTCATCAACCTCCTCAACAACATCATTCCTTCCAAACCTGTAACGGAATGATGGTTCACCATCTCCAAAGTAGAACATGGAGAACTTAGTTATTTCCTCCAATAGATAACCACTGCTTATTGATCCTTCAACGTAATTCCTATTTTTGACCTTTCTTTTCAGTTTTCCCATATATCTCTCAAATGGATACATCCACGTATACTGCACTGGTCCAGCTATAGTAGCCTCATAAGCCAAATGGATTGGAAGGTGTTCCATTGAGTCAAAGAAACTGGGAGGGAAGATTTTTTTCTAATTTACTGTAACACCCCAACTGTAAACTTTACGATAAACAAGAATGACAGCGGAAACTGATAACATAACCTTACTTAAAACGGGCAGTGTTACACGCCGTTAGCCACCCACGTGGCTAACAAGGCTGAATACGTACATGTATCGGTCTGATGGACACAAACTCCCGAGCAATAGGTATTAACATCCATATATATATAAACTAACAATACCAAGTGTATATATTTACAAACCGTCACGGTAATTTGGATACTACCAAAACATACGACCACGGGAGCACAGGCGCATCCCAGGTCCTTAATCCAAAAACTAACAAAAGTATTTCTTTACATCCTAGGATCCTAAAGCCATTCCGCTTCCTCGATCCTCATCCTGCAAAACAAATATGGTGCCCCAAAGGGGCTCAGCAACCCTTGGCTGGTATGATTAACGTGCAGCCCGTGGCTACCGGGATACACGCAACTATTTGTCATGATAACATGGCATTGATTTAACATACACCATACATAATCATAGTGATAGCATTGCATAGCAACAACAACATACAACATAACAGGAGTGTTACACCTAAGGAAACAAACCAAACATTAGTTAGTCACACTTGGTAAGCCTAGAGAGTGATTTCACTCTCATGTTAAGCTTGTTACATAACTCGTTACCGTTCTGTTTGTCGAACGAATAACTTAACCCAAAGATGTGTCGGATATAGTGATCCAAGCACACCGTACATAAATTCCCCCTAGCCTGATCAAAAGTCAGGTAGGTAAGCTTTGGTTAAGCTTGCGGGTGGTTGTAATCCAAGAAGGAAAACAATCATAACATAGAGAGAGTCGAATCTGATTCAGATATCAACTCCCGTACATACACGCGTGGCCAGAATGACCGGATTCCTCTCCCCTCGGTTATTAATTTGTAAGAAGTTCCTTGTTGGAACTTAACACATCAATTCACACTATTGATGTTTAAGTCCAGTTAGGCACACAAGGGAGATGGGATACACTTTAAACAACACAAACCACAACTAGCTCATACATAGCCGTAGTCAGAACGTTTCTTAAGTTGAAACGTTAAAACCGAGTACCGCTCTCTTACGTATCATAGTTTGGTCAACTAACGGGTTAGCACATATTCGAGGTTAACGGTACCGGTACACACACGTCACAATAATAACAATGACTGTAAACTCGTTTCATGATTTAAGTCTTACAAAGTCATAAACACTCAGAAAACAAACAACACACAAGCCGGTGTAAACCGGTAGTCATATACTGCAAGAAAACCATACCTTGGTCTTTGCTGCGTACGAGTTCCACCGAATGTCGTTCCTATACATGATTAATAATGTCGGTTAATTAGCTTATTTAACTTCCGATTCACTAAGCATTTTTCATAATTAATGACATGTGTTTCTTACTTAACTTACAGTTAGTTACCCTCATTATACCCACTTGGGTTTACTACTTAAGCCATATCACTTTCATTTTTTTCCTATAATTATGGGCCGACCGACCTTACCCTAAGGTCGGTCCATTCCAGTAAAATCCGGGTTGAAAATTTTACACTCCGACCGACCTTGCCAAGTCCGGTGCAAACGGTTGAATTGATATATTAAAAGCCAAGAAATAATCCTAGAAAATAACAAATCAACAGACCGTCGGGTTGCAAAAATCTCGGTCACAGTAGTATAGCAATTAAGAAGCAACCAGGTATCAATCCGCAGGACTTGAAGAAAATAAGTCTAGCCTTAGGCAATAGGCAACGAAAGAGGGGTTGTTTTGGTTTTGGAATCAATAACAGACGAGAAAATAAATAGCAGATAAATTAAAGCGATAGATAGGAAGTATGAACGGGACTCTAGGTTCAGGGAGTTGTTTCACTAGCTAGGTTCTGCATATCCTACTACTTTAACGAAGACTTGGATCGGCTTGTAATTCTCAATTATCTATTTTGTATTAAGTCCTAATTCCAGGTAGCTCATCTAGACAGGGTGCGTAGCTCTAGTCTAGAATTAACGGGTATATCTAGATTGTTTTATCGCTCAGAACTACTAGTCCGGCTAGGAAACTTAGTTGGACCGGACTAAAGCACCTAACTGCTAATGTAATCTATCCGATTGCAATTATCACAGGTAACAGGTTAATAGGACCATCAATGCTAATCACCTTGTCTGATCATAACACGATTCGAAGGCTTATAATAAATTCATGACGTTTATTAAAAGCACTTAAAAGCATTAACCTGAGCAATCCAACTCGTCTCAATTTAAGCAGTAAAATAATGCAGAGTTTAACTAATTACAACATCCCTTCCCCCAGAGTAAATCCTCTTAGCTAGACATAGCAATTGAAAGCATAAATAAGAGAGAGTTAGGAGAAATCATCTGTTACGAAGATCCTCATGCTTGCTCCGCCCTTCGTCATTGCGCTATGCTGGTTTGGAGGTTGGAATTGGTGACAATGAAGTGAACTTGGTGGAAATGAAGTGAAAATGGAAATTTTGGAAATGTTTGTGAGACGTCCGGATGGGTTTGGGTCGGACACAAATCTGGACGTGAGGTGTCCAAGTAGGTCTAGGTCGGACGCAAATCCGAAAGTGAGTTTTTGTGTGGCATGTGTGCGAAGTAATGTGGGTGATAATTTTGTGGAGAAATCGGAGTGAAAATGCGGTCGTAGTGGTCTGAGTTGGTGTTTGAATATGTGTAGGTGAATGGAGATGGAGTATGAGAGAGATGTTGTGTAAATGAACAGAGAGTAGACGGAGTGAAGGATGGGGGGAGAGAAATGATCGATGATCAGATGTTAGACGGGAGTGTCTGGTGTATGTTATATTTATAGGAAGGAAAAGCAAGGTTAGACGTGCGACATTAGCTGGTGAATTTAGTGGAGACAGACTTTCGGTGTAGACATACAGGACATTAGCTGCAGGATTAGGGGTGTGCATAATTAAGATTAGTGGAGAAAAACTTCCGGTGAACAATTTGCAGATTTTTCTTTTGGTGTTGTGTCTTGTCTGCGTTTGTGTCCGCATACGGACAAGGGTGTCCTAACAAGATTTGTAGTTGTCCGCGTTTCTGTCCGTGTACGAATAGGGTTGTCCTGGTGAGATCTATACTTGTCCGCGTTTATGTCCGCGTACGGACAGGGTTGTCCTGATGAGATCTACACTTTTCCGCGTAGGTGTCCACGTGCGGACGTGAGTGTCCTGTTGAGATTTACATTTGTCCGCATTTCTGTCCGCTATACGGACATGGCTCAAAGAGGCTGTCCGCGTATGTGTCCGTGTATTTGGACAGGGACAAAGGAGAACTCGATCTGGAGCTGTCCGCTTCTATGTCCTGTCTACCCATCCGGACACATATCCGGACATGTGTAAATTTTCCTCTTTTTGTTCCAAAAGCTCTAAACTCCTTCCTAATCACGTCCTAAGCCAAAATAACATGAAAACAAGAAGGTAAATGCATAAATCTAAGTAAAAATACGAAAAATAAGGGTTCAAAGCACTCAAAAGATAGATCAATAATCAGTGCATCAAATCCCCCCACACTTATCTTTTGCTTGTCCTCAAGCAAATAGAGAATAAACTATCTTCAAGGCTATAGCATTGAACCGCAGAGTTAAACAGATGTAGACAGAAAGCATAAGATGGCGATCAAAAGAATAATTCTGCTTTGGATGTAGGTTTTCGCAGTCAGTGAAAAAAAAGGATTTTTAAAAGCATGGAGAAGTCAAAATACAAAATCTAGAAGTAGATTAACTTGGGATCTTCCACTATTCCTTTCCTCTAACCTTTGAATGTCAAGGGGTGTGAAGTAATGCCTTATTCCACTACCTTCCAACACCACGTATTCATGATCAAAATTTAAACTGCAATCAATTTTTCGCATGCAAGAACATTCTTTTTCAAGAGATATAGATAAAACAATCGAATTATTACAAATTGTAGAGTTATTCCGTAATCCAGACTTTTCTCTCTATCCATGTAACGTGTTGGGCCAACTATCCCAGATCCCGAGACCTTAGTAGATATGTGTTAAGGCACCCTTAAGACTTAATAACCGGATAGACGAGGCCTGCTTTTGTTCGGAAATTTTTTGTTTGATCAGCGGAGTACCTTGCCTTATCCTTTTCATTCCAAACTTTCAAATCATTTCCAAAAATCCAAAGCTAAACTAATTCAGTTTCCATAATCAACTAATCCATCAAATTTTAGTGAAAATAGATTAATTTTGAATAAAATTAGATATACAAACACCCTAAAGCAGAAGGATTCTTGAGGTAGTCAACATGCCTTGATTTCTAAATCTGTTTGAAGAAGTGATTTTCTCGAAAACAAGTAGACAAATAAAGACAAGTGTGACATTTAAACCCAACTTGCATATTCAGATTGATTTTTCTACTCTTAATTTCCTCCCACACTTGAGAAGAGCAATGTCCTCATTGCGTGGAAATCGAACCCCAAGTAAGCATGCATTATCGTAGAACATTGGCAAGCATGTAGAGATAACAAAATGTAAAAAGAGTACTCCCCAATGTTCCTGCAAATCAAAGTTCGTGCGCGGTTGAGGTTTATTTGTCGTGCTATACCTCCCCTCGAGTGCATTAGTGTTGAGTGAGTGAAAATAGAAGAGGCTGCATAACATAGCATTAGTGGAAAATAGAATAGAAGTTTAACATTTAAACAACTTCAAGTTAGTCCGTACGGTTTACGACACCGTTTACCCTTTAAAATGAAATAAAATAAAGGTAAAAACAACAAAAGAGGACAACTAAAATAAATAACAACCGAAACAAAAATAGAGGATCACTGTGATGGTCTGGAGGTGGTCTCTGATCCATGTGGTCCATGAGCTGCTGGATGAGTAGAGCTGTCGCACTCTGAACCTTGTTGCTTCGCTCCAAGCGCTGGGTAATCCGATCCTGTGTGTCTCAGAGCGTGGTCTGTGCCTGGCGCATCTCGTCAATATGCCTTGCCATCTGTTCCTTTCTCTGCTAGACATCACCGACCTGCTACTGCATCGTCTGCTGCTGCTGTAGGATGGTATCCATCATGGTCTGCAGATCTGGTGGAATGCTCATGACTAGAGGAGTATGTGGCTGCATGGTAGCAATGGCCGTCGGTGCAGAGCCCGAAGTCGAGGACGAAGCAGTAGCCCCCAGGCCAGAGCTGCCGCGTACCCAGCTCCCATCCTCTAAGCGCATGAAGCCCCATCTCTTACGTTGACTCCGGTGAATACATCGTCAGGTAGCATATAGGCGAGGTGGTGGTGGATGAAGTAGGGAAAGATGGGCGTGATCTTCTTCTTCTTTGATCGCAGGTACGTGATCACCTTGTGCAGCTGACAGAACATGATGTACGGGATGTAGAGCTGCCGCTGTGGAAGGGGAGGCGGTGCTAGGAGGTATTCGATCAGCACGCAGTCCTCGTCAGTAACATCATTTCCAGCACGAGGCCGGATCTGATGGCTGAGGATCTCTGCTACTTGCCTCTGCATGAGCGATGGGAGGCTAGTGTAGGGGATGACACCCTTATTCTCCTCTCCCCTATGTCTGGAGGTCTGACCGATCTCCTGAACCCATCTAGTCCTAGTGGTCCTAAGTAGCTCCTCACCCATATCTACATCGGCTTCCTCATTATTCGGAAGCATAAAAATGGTACTGAATGCGGTGGGGGTGATCTCAACCAGGTGGTGGCACACGTAAGAGGTGATGACATTCTGAGTATCGTGCGCCTGGGCGTTCGCGTAGAACTCCCGGACTAGGTCAGGAGCGAAAAGTCCTTCGCCCATCCTCAGTACTGAGGCGATCCCGAAGCTCACAAAGATAGGCTGTATCTCTATGGCGCTAATCACCTCTGCTGATATGCGCCTCTCCATGCTGAATTTCCCAACCTGGTCGAACCAGGTACGGGCGGTGGCGGAGATAAACCCGTCCTCACGTAGTGGAGAGGGCGGTGAAGGGGGCCAGCTGATGGATCATCCGGGCGGGGGCTAGCGAAGAGGACGCCGAGCGTGTGACCCCACCTCCTCTAGTACGAGGCATCTATTTATTGTTGTCAAACAAGAAATTACAGTTTAATAATAAAGGATGCAATGTTGACAGTCAAAGGAACACAAAAACTGACAGAAATGAGCCCATAGCAATTCGTATTCTCAATAGTTCTCTATCGCTTGGGCCAAGGAAATTTAGGGCTAAACATCATAATACTAAGCTTAACTAACAACACACATTAAGGTGCAAAGCCAGAAATAAATTTCAAAAATTTTCCAAAAATTCAACAAGTCCGGACTTGTGTCCGGGTGGGCTGGGTCGGACGCAAGTCCGGACAGTACAAGAACCCTAATTCGAAATCGCGGCGAACAAAATCGCCCAAATCACACAAAGCTCACAGATTTCCCAAATTTTCTCATGATTGCGCACTTTAATCATCTAATTAATAGCATAATCTACGCAACTATTCTCTAATCCATCGATTAATACCAATTTCGACACAGATTTGGCAAATTCTCCAATCACTGTGAAAAACCTGTTAGAATGTCGTGGGATTCCTGAAGATGTTGACGGTGGAGGTTGTGACTGAGCGGCGTGGCTGCTCTCCTGGTGGCGCCGGCGCTGGTGTTGGCGAGAACGGCGGTGGTGATGATTCGTGGTGTTTGCGAAGGGAGAAAGAGGAATTTGGGCGTCGGGTTTAGTTGCAGAATGGAGAAAGGAGGAAAGAGAAGGAGAGATAAGAAGAAATCGGGGCGTGCAGAGTTATTACGTCCGTGTTGGCCTCCGTATACGGACGGGATTGATTTGCATGCGTCTGCGTGGGCGTCCGTTGCACGGACGTGCTGTTTTGCAAGCGTCCACGCGTGTGTCCGTTTACGGACATGGATGTTGGTTGCGTCCGTGAAGCTGTCCGTATGCGGACGTGAGTGGGAATAGAGATGTGGTATACAAATTTTATCCGTGTAAGCGTCCGTTATGCAGATGAAATACCCCAAACTTAGATATGGTGTTTAAATGATAAACTAAGATATAAGGAGGCTAAATAATGCCTTACAAACATTAAGAAACATTTCTAATCAAAGAAAATATAAGGAAACACCAAAAGAGCAGTTTAAGCAAAAACGTGCTCTAAGCTTGGAGAGACTTGGGTGAGTACCCAAATATTGTTCTAAGACCTTAGTAATATCCTAATGGTCATTTTAAATCAATTTCCAAAGAAAACCAAGCTTGAAACAAGTTAAAACATAAAATGTGCTTTAAGGAGTCTTAAAGCACATTTTTGAAAAATTGTCTTGTAAATGAGTTTTGAATGGCTAAATGTCCATCATTACTCTTTAATTAACATGTGTACTATATAGTATCACATTTGGAAGTCTATATCAATGGGAAATAAAAAATTCACAACAATGTGCCTTGTTTTGCGAATAGTAACTTAATTAAGCTAGTTTATAACATAAGTCAATTTAGTTTACTTAGTTGGTCAAACAAGACCATGACTAGCCTAATTAATAAAGGGGGCCGGTTTTCTAAGGTTGTGACTCATCATGAGTAGCCAAATGATATTAGAAAAGAAGAGGGAAAAGTAAGGAGTTACTATTTACTTTAAGGAAACAAATATCTCACTTTACTTACCTCTCTCCTCATCTCTTCATTCTCCATCTTCTCCACCGGTTTTCTTTGCTCTCTTTCTTCTCTCTTACGTAAAACTCAACCTCCATGCTAGCTCCATCTAGCTTGATCACTACTTGCTCATTTTAGCTCCAAAACCAAAACAAATTACATATTCCTCTTAGTTATCTCAAGCTCTCTCTTTCTATCTTTTCAAAACTTCAAGAGCTTCATTTTGGTGCCAAGTCAAACCATCATTAGAGGAGGAAATTCAAGTTTGGAGACTCCATTGGCATCTCCATTCTCTTAAGGTAAAGAAAGTGTAAGAAATCTAGGTTTCCATCACTTTTCTTCTTGACCGAAAATACATGCTCATGAGGCTTCATTTTAATGCCTTGTTCTAGCTTTTTTCTACTCTCCAAAGGATAGAGGAGGTCCTTCTTGCTTCAAATCCAAGCTTGTCTTGAGGAACTAAGGTAAAACAATCAATTTAAAACCTTAGAACACATTTTTAAACCTGGGTTTTATTCCTTAAGGTTAGTGTGTTGTTTAGTGCTCATTGGAATCATTGGACATTGTTTAGAACATTGGTAAGGAGAATTATATTGGTGACCGAGATTGGGCAAGAAAAATCTAAGGAGAAAAGCTTGTGAAGCTTGTGAGAGAACAAGGTAAATTACTTACCTTAAGGTGTTTTATTGTTTAAGGGAATGGGATTTAGAGATGTGATGAGTTTAGTGTAGAGTTATATTAGAAAAGGGCAATATATAACCTAGGAGAAACAATGACTATACTTGTGAACTTGTGACTAAGGAGCAAATGAGAAAAAGAGATAGTTTAAGGATATCAAGGTGAATTACAAGAAGCATTTTATTTCAATGGGAGCCTTGTTGTGTGTATTCGCAGGTTGAAGGCAAATATATGTGGAAATTCAGTGGTTAAGATTATTGTCATTTAAAGGCCTAAGTGCCAAGCATTTTAAGTTTAAGCACTATATGATGATGTGGTGTAGTTTTGGTGTAAATTGTGTGTTAAGGTGTTGTGATGGGGATTTGAGTGATGTTGGTTGTTTGATGGAGAAAAACCAAGTGTTAGGATGTATTATATACTAGAGAACCCATGGCAAAATTTAAAGGAGAATTTAAGTGTTTGAGATGTTCTAAGGGAATTTAATGACTAAGGAAGTACTAGGAAGTTTTAGAGGTTGTATTGATGAAAAAGGGGTGAGATAAAGTGTTTTACTTGAGTATTTAGGACTTAGGCAAATGTTGGTAGACAACTAGGAAGGAAATGATGTGTAGATAGATGGAAGCATAAGCTTGTTAAGAAACTATGAGTAGTGTGTAAAGGAGTTTTAGATGGTGAAAGATGCTTGGGAGATGATGTATAGTGGTGAGGAAGCTTTTGGCATAGTGGTTATACTAGGTATGAACCACCACCTAGAAACCTAGTGAAAAACATTACAAGTGTTGGCATTATTACAAGGAAAATGCATAATGACTAAGGTGGATCTTGGTGAATGATTTAATGTGTTTAGTGGAGGGCTTAAGGTGTATTTGAGGTGCCCAAATGAGGTTAGAACATGCTAGGATATATGAGGTGAAGTTTGGAGTGGAATGGGAATTTAGAAACAAGGTTCTGGAGCCGACCGACCTTAGGGACCGGACCTGCAAGGTCGGTCAAGCTCAAATTACACTACCGGAAATGGTCTCTGGAACCGACCGAACTTGGGGACCAGACTTACAAGTTCGGTCGGGCTTGTATTGTGTGAAGGAAATAAGTCTCTGGAATCGACCGAACATTGGACCGGACTTGGCAAGTTCGGTCGAGCTTAAATTTCCCACGGGGAGACTCTCGGGAATGGACCGACCTTGGGACCGGACTTGCAAGGTCGGTCGGGGTAGAATTTTCAAACGGTAATGTGTTCTGGAATGGACCGACCTTGGGTAAGGTCGGTCGGAAGTTCGGTCGAGCCTAAAAATAAAAAAAAAAATCTTGAATTCTAAGGATGGTGATAGGTAATAAGGTATACCTTTGGTAGGGTGGTAATGATTAGGACCCTAAGAACTTAAGGCATTAAGTTAAGTTAAGTATAAATTTTAATGTTTAAAGTTAAGTTTGTAAGCTAAGTGGCAAAGACTTGAGAGGGTATTGAATGGGAATCTTTAGGGACTAAGTGAGTTAAGTAAGGTGCAAATAACTAATGACCTAAAAATGAATGAATGTTTTAGGTTTGTGAATTGGGACCCCGAAGAAGGTTAATCAAACAACGATCGACGGTGAACGGTACAATCTTTCTTGTGACCTGCTTGCTAACGAGGTGTCCCTCGGCTTGTGTGCTATCTGTTTAATTGCTATGACTAATACAAGATAAAGCATGCAACCGGTTTATTTGTTCTCGTTGTGTTTGTGTTATCTTTACACTAACCCGCGAGACTTGAGATAGTTACTAACCAAGTTTAGTACTTACTGAGTTAAGAATAAGAGTTAAGTTTGGTGGTTGTTGGTTAATGCTTGTTAGGGCTTAGCTAGCACATGGTGATTAAGATTTCTACTAACTGGAACTTGAGTGAGGAAACCCGGGACCGATCTCCGGTCATGCATGCTAAGGAAAAAGGGGGACGGTATCTGAATCAGATCCGCCCTCCGCTTAAGGACTTGTCTTCGGACTTGTAGCCTAGGGCCGGTTGCCGGCTCAGCTACGCTGGACTCCCGTCCAGAGTAGGTGGCATTAAGATGGTGCGGTGGGATCACCTAAATCCCAGGTTAGAATTAAGCTACAACCATTCCCTTCCAGGAACGGTTTGTAGACTGAGAATAAGTTGAGATTAAGATTAAGGTAAGGTAAGGAACTGAGATTAAGGAAATGAGGACTAAGGAGGGGGTTACTAACCCACTTGATAAGGGAACGCTTGAGTCGTTCATTGTTTGTGAACTATATGTGTTCATCTGTGGTTATTGTTATTGCACTTCATATCATGCTTGTGTATGTAATCAATTTCCATGCTATCGACAATTAGTCGTCGTAGCCCCATTAGCTTGGGGGCCATGAGAGGGTGTACCAGCATTCGTGCTGACCCCCTTTGGGGGCTATTTTTACACTTGCAGGTAAGAGACCCATGAGGACGCACTACGAGAGTAGGAGCGGTTAGACTTAGGATGGGATATTTATTTTGAGTTCGGGTTGCGCCTGTGCACCCGTCTGTTTATATTTAAACTGATGTAAGGTTGTGATTATGTCTTAGCTAATTGTACTCGGTTGGTTGTGGTATTATGGATGGTGATGTTTTGGGTTGGTTAAGTATTTTGGATAAGTGTTGTAAATGTTAAGGCCGGTATTTTCTAACGATCAGACCGTGGCAAGGTCCAGGTGTTTATTATTTCCGCTGCGACGTATTCGATTAAGGGTTCAGTTTTGCGATAACCACAATTGGCTTTGGATGGGGTGTTACAAAAAGTGGTATCAGAGCGTAGTTACGCTCTGATCAAGAAATACCGGACATGAGTAACCACCGAGTTAGGATATAAGTTAAGAAATATGTGGGTTAAGGGTGTGAGAGAGTAGAGTCAGATGACCTACTAAGTGTGGATCGTCTTAACCGTCTACGGGTGTTATAAATTCGTTAACCAAAATAGTGGTGAATACGAATCTAATGTGAGTTATGCTTGTTCAGATGGCAGGACGTCCTAGGGGAAGCCGAGGTCGCGGCCAAGGTGATGATGCTTCAGGAATACCGGGAGGGCAGACGATCGCAGAGATCGTAGCTTCCACATTAGGGCATATGGGCTATCAGCCTGGTGTGGGTGTACCACCTCCACCGCCACAACCCAGGGAACCAAATTGGGTGAAGAGTCTAGCAGATCTTCGACCCGCACACTTTAAGGGGGAGACCGATCCCGCCAAGCTGGAGGCGTACATCTCCGAGCTGGAGACCGCCTTTGAGACCCTTGATGTCCCTGCTGGGATCAAGGTGCGTCTGGCTGCTTTCTACCTGAAGGGGGCGGTAGGCGATTGGTGGAAGCTGGTGAGGGCCGAGCATGTGGCCAATCCAGAGTTCGGCTGGGAGCAGTACACCGCCTTGCTACGAGCAAAGTACTACCCCGCCCATGTCCAGACGAAGAAGCGCTTGCAGTTGGATGCGCTTAAGCAGACGGACAAGATGACGGTGCACCAGTATTACTCGAAGTTCACCGCCTTGCTCCGTCTTCTGCCTGGTCTTGGGTATTCGGACCAGATCCTGGTAGACAGCTTTTATGGCGGGCTTAGCCATCGACTCCGCTACGGCATGGGGCCGACGAGTTATACTACCTTGCAGGTAATAAGAATGGTTGAGATTTGAATAAGTAAATGAATAAGACTTAGATTATGAGGAATGAGAGTGACTAATATTGTGGAAAGCAGGAGTGCTATCATGCCGCTGCTAAGGTTGAGATAACCGTCCAGCTGAGGGACGAGGAGAATGCTAAGAGAAAGAATGCTGGTAAGAGCTCGGAGAGTCAAGGGCAAGGTGGGTACAAGAAACAGAAGTACCAGCCTCAGGCCCAGAAAAATCAGAACCCAAAGGGGAAGGAGGAGAAGGAGAAGGCTCCAGAAGAGCCATTGAAGTTGACATATGCTTATGCAGCTACACCCCTGCGCTCTAGGGCGCCAAAGGGTAAGGAATTGATATTGAATGAGTTAAGAAACAATTTAGTGACCGTTTGAGAAATGGGTACTAATGTTATGAATCATCAGGATCTGAGACTGAGAAGGGAGCCGGTGGTGGCTACCAGCGACGCTTCATCTGTAGGTGGTGTCACAAGGACCACCCCGGGCTCGATTGTAAAGGGATTAAGGTGGAGTGCAACTTTTGTGGAGTGTACGGACACCGGGCATATGAGTGTTACCGGAACCCTGCTAGCAGAGCCTATAGGCCCGACACCAGGGGCAAGGGCAAGACCGATCAGGGAGCTGGATCTGACGGTCAGAGGAAGGTGCAGCAGGCGGCAGACAAGAACCCAAGGGTGACCCAGAAGTTAGGACCCACATTACACATGGTGGACCGGGACGATGAGCCTGAACCCTCATCGAGGCCAGGTACCGCTATAACCATTCAGTAATAAAAACTACCTGCTTACCGCATTATCATGCATGTTTGGTGAATAAATGAGTTAAGTAAGAATGAGATGAGATTAGAACTTAAGTAAGATATAACCTACTACCACTTTAGGAAGCTTCAGCATCTGCTATCCAATACCATCTACACCTAACCCGGAGCACACCGACATCGAAACCATAGACTTTCCAACCGAACAATGTCAGGTTATCCGCTCAGGTATGATTTTATTAAGGGGATACCTGACACCCGAAGCACAAATAGCCATCATCAGATGATGATGCAATCAATTAGGAATGGGACCGGGAGGTTTTTATACACCGGAGTACCTAGGGGGAGCAAGAATGAAATTAAAAATGATGAGCTTGGGCAAGGAATGGAATCCGTATGCCAAGAATTACCAAACCACGAGGATACAAGATGGAGTCTCACCACCGGGAATACCCGAAGAGTTCCATCCAGTTATTACACAAGTCGTGGAAATCGCTCAGCAGTTGGAAGCTGAACCGATTCCAGACATTCAAGCAGACATTTGCATTGTGAACTTCTACGAGAAGGATGGGCGACTTGGACTACACCAGGATAAGGACGAGACCACGGAGTCTCTCGAAAGAGGGATACCCGTAGTGTCTTGGTCCATTGGGGATGATGCAGAGTTTTTATACGCGAGCAGAAGCGTGCGGACCGTACAAATAAGTTGGTACTTAAGTCAGGTGATGTGTTAATTATGGGAGGAGAATCAAGGATGTTATACCATGGGATTAAGAGAATCAAGCTGAATACAGCACCGTCAGCAGTGATTAATGCGACACACATGAGACCTGGGAGATTAAACCTAACCTTTAGACAATATTAGCCATGTAATGTTAGAATGAAATGAGGAATGAGATGTAAGATTAAAGCTCATGTTGTAAACAGGATGGTTATGAATAAAATACAGTGTTGTTCATATGAATTGTTACGAATCTTGTTATACCATCAATACTCATGAAGCTTATGAACACAATTAGGTTATGGACTCGGTACGGAAGGTGCGTTAAGCATACTTACAGAGGCACAGGCCGACGCCAGCGGTACTATCCTCACCGGCACCTTTCCGATTAATGGGATTGAGGCATCAGTTCTCTTCGATTCAGAGGCCTCGCACACCTTTGTCTCGGCATCTTTCGCGAGCAGGTTGGGGCTAGACGCAGATGAGCTACCCGACTTCACGGTTACGCTCCCGTCTAAGGAGAAGGTTCGTTGCACTCGTTATTACCGAGGAGCCACTGTCAGAATTAAGGGAGAAGACTTTCCAGTCAGTTTTATTGAGTTCAGTAAGCTAGGATTTGATGTTATCTTCGGGATGAACTGGTTGGAGCGGCACAAGGGACGTATCCTCTGCGCCGAGCATAGATTGCTGCTCAGGAGTCCATCTGGGGTAACAATATCATACCGCCAGAGGCCCAGAGAGCCTTCGACTAAGATCATCACCGCCATGGCAATGTATAAGGAATTAAGGAGAAAGGAAGAAGTGTACCTCTGCTATGTACAGGACATAGAGAGAGACCCTGAGTTCGACCCCGACTTACCGGTAGTGTCGGAGTTCCCCGACTTGTTTCCACGGGAACTGCCCGGCATGCCACCCACTCGGGAGGTAGAGTTCACCATCGAGCTGCTACCTGGTACTAGACCGATAGCCAAGGCACCATACCGTATGGCTCCGGCAGAAATGACTGAATTAAAGGAACAATTGAAAGATTTATTGGATAAGGGATTTATTAGACCAAGTGTGTCACCATGGGGAGCGTCAGTCCTCTTCGTGAAGAAGAAGGATGGTAGTCTCCGCCTCTGCATCGACTACAGAGAGCTGAATGCAGTGACAGTGAAGAATAAGTACCCACTACCCCGCATTGACGATCTGTTCGATCAGTTGAAGGGAGCATCTGTGTTCTCCAAGATTGATCTCAGATCGGGGTATCATCAGATAGCCATTAAGGAGGGAGACATTGAGAAGACGGCATTCCGGACATGATACGGCCACTATGAGTTTACAGTGATGCCGTTCGGTTTGTCGAACGCACCGGCGAAGTTTCTGGATCTGATGAACCGCTTGTTCTGGAACAGCTGGACAAGTCGGTTGTGGTGTTTATTGATGACATTTTGATATACTCGAAGTCTAAGGTTGAACATGAGGAACATCTGAGGAGAGTATTGGAAATATTGAGGGAGAACCAGCTATATGCTAAGTTCTCCAAGTGTGAGTTTTGGCTTGACCAGGTCTCTTTCCTAGGTCATGTCATCTCAGATGCTGGGATCTCAGTGGATCCAGCGAAGATTGATGCCGTACGTACTTCGCCAAGGCCGAAGACTGTTACCGGCATCCGGAGCTTTCTCGGTCTGGCAGGTTCCTACACGAGGTTTGTTAGGGATTTCAGCAAAGTCGCGAAACCGATGACCAGTCTGATGAAGAAGGATGCACCGTTCTTGTGGACAGTTGACTATGAGAGATCATTTCAGAGCTTGAAGGACTCACTGACCACTGCACCCGTTCTGACCATTCCAGACGGTACAGAGGGCTTTGTGGTTTATTGTGATGCATCCGGCAGAGGGCTGGGTTGCGTGCTCATGCAACATGGCAAGGTGGTGGCACATGCCTCACGCAAGTTGAAGAAACATGAGGAGAACTACCCCACACATGACTTAGAGTTGGGGGCTATAGTCTTGGCTTTGAAGATATGGCGCCACTACTTATATGGGGTTAGTGTGACGATCTACACCGATCATAAGAGTTTGAGATATATATTCATTCAGAAGGAGTTGAATCTTCGACAGAGGAGGTGGTTAGAGTTTCTGAAAGACTATGACATTGAACTCCCAATTCAAAGAGGGGAAGGCCAATGTTGTAGCAGACGCCCTGAGCCGTCGAGCACACTCACTCCATTCGCTAGTTTCTTTCTCCAGCTTGGTTGATGAGGTGCGAGAGGCTCAGAGGACAGATGAGTACATGAGAGAGGTCAGATAGAAACTGACAGATGGTACCTTTGAGAGTCAGAAATACGACTTCAGACTTCATGATGATGATCTGATCAGACTTAAGGGCCGGTTATGCATACCACGGGGCAACACGGATCTGAAAGACCGTATACTTAGAGAATCACACTGTTCTTCAGTTTCCATCCATCCGGGAGCCTCTAAAATGTATAAAGACATGAAGAGATACTTCTGGTGGTCGGGGATGAAGACAGATGTTACCGAGTTCGTCTTGAGGTGTCTCACATGCTAGAAGGTGAAATTCGAGCACCGACGACCGGGCGGAATGGTACAGTCGATGCCAGTTCCGGAGTGGAAATTCCATGATATCTCCATGGACTTTGTAGTTGGGCTTCCACCTGTTAGGGGAGGTCTCAACATGATATGGGTGGTGGTGGATCGCCTTACCAAAGTAGCCCGATTCATACCGATGAAGGATACTTGGAAGGTGACCAGATTAGCTGAGTTATTTGAGAAAGAAATCATGAGACATCACGGGATACCAAAGGCCAAAGTGTCAGATAGAGATACCAGATTCCTTTCGAGGTACTGGAGAGCTACCAGAGAAGCGTTGGGTACAGAACTCAAGCTGAGTACCGCGTTCCATCCTCAGACAGATGGTCAGACTGAGCGTACTATTCAGACACTCGAGGACATGCTGAGAGCATGTGCCTTAGACTTCCAGGGCAGTTGGATTGACAAATTGCATCTGATCGAGTTTTCATACAACAACAGCTATCACGCTTCGATCAAGATGGCACCTTTTCAAGTGTTGTACGGTAGACCATGTCGTACATCGCTCTACTGGGATGAGTCGAGTGAGACGGTCATTATAGGACCAGAATATTTAGAACAAGTTAAGGCTGAAGTTCAGCAAATCAGGGAGAACATGAAAGCTGCTCAAGATAGGCAGAAGTCGTATGCTGATGTTCGACGACGGGACCTGGAGTTCGCAGTGGGCGACCAGGTATTCCTGCGAGTTTCACCGATGAAGGGTGTATTCAGGTTTGGGCAGAAGGGCAAATTAAGCGCGAAATTCATTGGTCCTTATGAGATTACGGAGCGGGTGGGACCGGTTGCTTACAGGTTGAATTTACCTGCTGAGCTGGGTAAAGTGCATGATGTTTTTCATGTTTCACAACTAAAGAAATACATGCACCACCCCTCCCATGTGTTAGAACCTGAGAGGTTGACTTTGGAACCGAATATGAGATCCATGGAGACTCCTCAAAGAATCTTGGACAGTAAGACTAGGGACACTCGCCACAAGTCAGTGCGACTAGTGAAGGTTCTCTGGTCTAACCAGGATGTCGAAGAGGCCACGTGGGAATTAGAGGATAAGATGAGGGCGAAGTACCCTTCTTTGTTTACTGACTAGATCGTCTGTATAGGGTACGGGGCGTACCCCTTTTTAAGCGGGGTAGAGCTTCCTCGCTTTTGAGTTAGGAAACGATCATGTTTGTCGTTTGTTTGGTTGTTTAAGATGTGAATTTGTGTAAGTTGCTACACTTTGGTGTTAAGTTTGAGTTATGTACAATACTTATGTATTGTATTTGAGATTGACCTTTGAGTCTTGAGATGTGTGAATGTGAGTATAAGATGTGGTGTTAAGATTAAGGGAATTGAGCACCGTGAATGATTAAGCACATATGTGAACTTTGAGGACAAAGTTCTTTTAAGGGGGGTAGATTGAAATACCCCAAACTTAGATATGGTGTTTAAATGATAAACTAAGATATAAGGAGGCTAAATAATGCCTTACAAACATTAAGAAACATTTCTAATCAAAAAAAATATAAGGAAACACCAAAAGAGCAGTTTAAGCAAAAATGTGCTCTAAGCTTGGAGAGACTTGGGTGAGTACCCAAATATTGATCTAAGACCTTCGTAATATCCTAATGGTCATTTTAAATCAATTTCCAAAGAAAACCAAGCTTGAAAACAAGTTAAAACACAAAATGTGCTTTAAGGAGTCTTAAAGCACATTTTTGAAAAATTGTCTTGTAAATGAGTTTTGAATGGCTAAATGTCCATCATTACTCTTTAATTAACATGTGTACTATATAGTATCACATTTGGAAGTCTATATCAATGGGAAATAAAAAATTTCACAACAATGTGCCTTGTTTTGCGAATAGTAACTTAATTAAGCTAGTTTATAACATAAGTCAATTTAGTTTACTTATTGGTCAAACAAGACCATGACTAGCCTAATTAATAAAGGGGGCCGGTTTTCTAAGGTTGTGACTCATCATGAGTAGCCAAATGATATTAGAAAAGAAGAGGGAAAAGTAAGGAGTTACTATTTACTTTAAGGAAACAAATATCTCACTTTACTTACCTCTCTCCTCATCTCTTCATTCTCCATCTTCTCCACCGGTTTTCTTTGCTCTCTTTCTTCTCTCTTACGTAAAACTCAACCTCCATGCTAGCTCCATCTAGCTTTGATCAATACTTGCTCATTTTAGCTCCAAAACCAAAACAAATTACATATTCCTCTTAGTTAGCTCAAGCTCTCTCTTTCTATCTTTTCAAAACTTCAAGAGCTTCATTTTGGTGCCAAGTCAAACCACCATTAGAAGAGGAAATTCAAGTTTGGAGACTCCATTGGCTTCTCCATTCTCTTAAGGTAAAGAAAGTGTAAGAAAATCTAGGTTTCCATCACTTTTCTTCTTGACCGAAAATACATGCTCATGAGGCTTCATTTTAATGCCTTGTTATAGCTTGTTTTCTACTCTCCAAAGGATAGAGGAGGTCCTTCTTGCTTCAAATCCAAGCTTGTCTTGAGGAACTAAGGTAAAACAATCAATTTAAAACCTTAGAACACATTTTTAACCTAGGTTTTATTCCTTAAGGTTAGTGTGTTGTTTAGTGCTCATTGGAATCATTGGACATTGTTTAGAACATTGTCAAGGAGAATTATATTGGTGACCGAGATTGGGCAAGAAAAATCTAAGGAGAAAAGTTTGTGAAGCTTGTGAGAGAACAAGGTAAATTACTTACCTTAAGGTATTTTATTGTTTAAGGGAATGGGATTTAGAGATGTGATGAGTTTAGTATAGAGTTATAGAAAAGGGCTATATAAACCTAGGAGAAACAATGACTATACTTGTGAACTTGTGACTAAGGAGCAAATGAGAAAAAGAGATAGTTTAAGGATATCAAGGTGAATTACAAGAAGCATTTTATTTCAATGGGAGCCTTGTTGTGTGTATTCGCAGGTTGAAGGCAAATATATGTTGAAATTCAGTGGTTAAGATTATTGTCATTTAAAGGCCTAAGTGCCAAGCATTTTAAGTTTAAGCACTATATGATGATGTGGTGTAGTTTTGGTGTAAATTGTGTGTTAAGGTGTTGTGATGGGGATTTGAGTGATGTTGGTTGTTTGATGGAGAAAAACCAAGTGTTAGGATATTACATACTAGAGAACCCATGGCAAAATTTAAAGGAGAATTTAAGTGTTTGAGATGTTTTAAGGGAATTTAATGACTAAGGAAGTACTAGGAAGTTTTAGAGGTTGTCTTGATGAAAAAGGGGTGAGATAAAGTGTTTTACTTGAGTATTTAGGACTTAGGCAAATGTTGGTAGACAACTAGGAAGGAAATGATGTGTAGATAGATGGAAGCATAAGCTTGTTAAGAAACTATGAGTAGTTGTGTAAAGGAGTTTTAGATGGTGAAAGATGCTTGGGAGATGATGTTATAGTGGTGAGGAAGCTTTTGGCACAGTGGTTATACTAGGTATGAACCACCACCTAGAAACCTAGTGAAAAACATTACAAGTGTTGGCATTATTACAAGGAAAATGCATAATGACTATGGTGGATCTTGGTGAATGATTTAATGTGTTTAGTGGAGGGCTTAAGGTGTATTTGAGGTGCCCAAATGAGGTTAGAACATGCTAGGATATATGAGGTGAAGTTTGGAGTGGAATGGGAATTTAGAAACAAGGTTCTGGAGCCGACCGACCTTAGGGACCAGACCTGCAAGGTCGGTCGAGCTCAAATTACACTACCGGAAATGGTCTCTGGAACCGACCAAACTTGGGGACTGGACTTACAAGTTCGGTCGGGCTTGTATTATGTGAAGGAAATAAGTCTCTGGAATCGACCGAACATGGGACCGGACTTGGCAAGTTCGGTCGAGCTTAAATTTCCCACGGGGGAGACTCTCGGGAATGGACCGACCTTGGGACCGGACTTGCAAGGTCGGTCGGGGTAGAATTTTCAAACGGTAATGTGTTCTGGAATGGACCAACCTTGGGTAAGGTCGGTCGGAAGTTCGGTCGTGCCTAAAAATAAAAAAAAAAAATCTTGAATTCTAAGGATGGTGATAGGTAATAAGGAATACCTTTGGTAGGGTGGTAATGATTAGGACCCTAAGAACTTAAGGCATTAAGTTAAGTTAAGTATAAATTTTAATGTTTAAAGTTAAGTTTGTAAGCTAAGTGGCAAAGACTTGAGAGGGTATTGAATGGGAATCTTTAGGGACTAAGTGAGTTAAGTAAGGTGCAAATAACTAATGACCTAAAAATGAATGAATGTTTTAGGTTTGTGAATTGGGACCCCGAAGAAGGATAATCAAACAATGATCGACGGTGAACGGTACAATCTTTCTTGTGACCTGCTTGCTAACGAGGTGTCCCTCGGCTTGTGTGCTATCTGTTTAATTGCTATGACTAAAACAAGATAAAGCATGCAACCGGTTATATTTGTTCTCGTTGTGTTTGTGTTATCTTTACACTAACCCGCGAGACTTGAGATTGTTACTAACCAAGTTTAGTACTTACTGAGTTAAGAATAAGGGTTAAGTTTGGTGGTTGTTGGTTAATGCCCGTTAGGGCTTAGCTAGCACATGGTGATTAAGATTTCTACTAACTGGAACTTGAGTGAGGAAACCCGGGACCGATCTCCGGTCATGCATGCTAAGGAAAAAGGGGGACGGTATCTGAATAAGATCCGCCCTCCGCTTAAGGACTTGTCTTCGGACTTGTAGCCTAGAGCCGGTTGCCGGCTCAGCTACGCTGGACTCCCGTCCAGAGTAGGTGGCAGTAAGATGGTGCGGTGGGATCACCTAAATCCCAGGTTTGAATTATGCTACAACCATTCCCTTCCAAGAACGGTTTGTAGACTGAGAATAAGTTGAGATTAAGATTAAGGTAAGGTAAGGAACTGAGATTAAGGAAATGAGGACTAAGGAGGGGGTTACTAACCCACTTGATAAGGGAACGCTTGAGTCGTTCATTGTTTGTGAACTATATGTGTTCATCTGTGGTTATTGTTATTGCACTTCATATTATGCTTGTGTATGTAATCAATTTCCATGCTATCGATAATTAGTCGTCGTAGCCCCGTTAGCTTGGGGGCCATGAGAGGGTGTACCAGCATTCGTGCTGACCCCCTTCGGTGGCTGTTTTTACACTTGCAGGTAAGAGACCCGTGAGGACGCACTACGAGAGTAGGAGCGGTTAGACTTAGGATGGGATATTTATTTTGAGTTCTGGTTGCGCCTGTGCACCCGTCTGTTTATATTTAAACTGATGTAAGGTTGTGATTATGTCTTAGCTAATTGTACTCGGTTGGTTGTGGTTGTGGTATTATGGATGGTGTTTTGGGTTGGTTAAGTATTTTGGATAAGTGTTGTAAATGTTAAGGCCGGTATTTTCTAACGATCAGACCGTGGCAAGGTCCAGGTGTTTATTATTTCCGCTACGACGTATTCGATTAAGGGTTCAGTTTTGCGATAACCACGATTGGCTTTGGATGGGGTGTTACAGCAGACATGGGGGCTTTATAACGTGTCCGGGTGGTGCTGCGCGGACGCAATTCTGGAAACGTTGGAAATCTCTTCTTTATTTATATATATGTATAAAATAATTTATAAGTTAACATATTAAAACTATAAATAACCCAAAAATATCACAAAAGACTTGATAAAGGATAACTAATTAAACACAGATAATCTGTAAATCAAGTAAAATCAAATTAAGCACACATAACACAGAAAGCAAAGAGTGAGGGTGTAAGAATTGCTCCCTAATCTTTTAAGGAGTAATGCTTCACGATTCCCCCACACTTGAGTTCAGCCAAGCACAAATTTAGCTAATTGAGAGTTTCTGAATCTGCAAGGCCAGAAGAACTCAAGTGGAAACAGACAAAACCATTAGTAGAAAATAAGAGCCAAGGCTCTTGCAATATGCACAACATCTGTTAACACATAAAAAAATAAAAACAAAAGAGTAAAATAAATAACTAAACCAAGAAAGCGAAAAGAGATACAAACCGGTGGGTTGCCTCCCACCAAGCTGTCCGGGTTAGAGCCTATGGCTAGACTTCACAGATAGTATCAAGGACAAACAGCACCACCCTAAATAGCTTTCTTCAGTCTAAATACCATTGCGAGTGGCTTCTTTGATGATTTTGGAGGAGGTGCTGCAGTATAGATAGAAACAAAAGTAATGGAATAAGAACTTTCAATCAAGGATACACCCGGTGCAGGCTGAGAAAAGGTAGTGCCTAGGTACTTCTTCAGTCGAGCACCATTCACTTTGAACACCTCTCCTGATTTGTTTTCCAGCTCGTAGCACCATGGGAAGTGATCCCCACAAACTTAAATGGACCTGCCCAATGGGATTTCAACTTTCCAGGAAAAAGACGCAGCCTGGAATTGTAGAGCAACACCAGATCCCCTACTTTAAATTCTCTCTTCTGTATCATTTGATCATGGATTCTTTTGGTGCGCCTTTATAAATTCTGGAGCTGTCATAAGCTTGTTCCCTTAGTTCTTCGAGTTCAGAGCTGAAATTTCCTTTTCTCTCCTACAGCATGTAAGTCAAAATTTTGGGCTTTCAATGCCCAATATGCTTTATTTCAAGCTCTACTGGAGATGACAGCTTTCCCATATACAAGCTTGAATGGAGATATCCTTATAGGGGTCTTAAATGCAGTACGATAGGCCCAAAGGGTGTCGTCCAGCTTGACTGACCAATCCTTTCTCGAAGCAGTAACAGTTTTCTGCAGAATCCATTTAAGCTCACGGTTGCTCACTTCTGATTGACCATTGGTTTGTGGATGATAAGGTAATGCTACCTTATGGGTCACTCCGTACTTGGTCATTAAAGATTCAAAGGCCTTGTTGTAGAAATGTGAGCCTCCATCGCTGATGATCGCTCTAGGCACACCAAACCTGGTGAAGATATGCTTGTTTAGGAACTTGACTACTATCTTAGCATCAGCAGCATGACTAGCAATTGCTTCGACCCATTTAGACACATAATCTACTGCAACAAGGATATACTGATTCCCATGGGATGAAGGGAAAGGGCCCATGAAGTCTATTCCCCATACATCGAACAACTCTACCTCCAGAATTCCTTGTTGAGGCATCTCATGCCTTCTTGATATATTGCCCATTCTTTGACATTTATCGCATTGGAGTAAAGCGATGGACCTCCTTATGAAGAGTGGGCCAATAAAACCACACTCTAAAATTTTGGCAGCCGTCCTTGTAAGACTGTGAATGGCAAAATTATAACACGCTTGAATCTCTTCATCTGCAGACCACCCTCATCAGACCATCAGCACAGACCCGAAACAGATAAGGGTCCTCCCATATATAATGACAAGTCTCTGAAAGGAACTTCTTCCTCTGGTTATAACTTTAGTCACGTGGAATTAAACCAGAAACCAGATAGTTTGCTAAGTCCACGTACCATGGTTCATTCAGTTTTGCAATCTTAAATGTTGTCTCGTCAGGGAAGAACTCATTGATTGGGACTCCATCATCAGGGAGGTCGAGTCTAGATAGATGATCAACAACTCCATTTTGCATCCCCTTTTAATCTACAACCTCCAAGTTAAACTCTTGAAGAAGTAAAATCCATCGCAGTAGTCTAGGTTTAGAATCATTCTTTTGCAAGAGATATTTCAGTGCTAAATGATCTGTGTGAATGATTACCTTGCTTCCTAAAAGATATGGTCTAAATTTATCTAGAGCAAATACCATAGCAAGCAATTCTTTCTCTGTTTTGGTGTAGTTCCTATGTGCATCGATCAGGGTTTTGCTTGCATAAGTAATCACCCTCAGTATCTTATCCTTCATCTGACAGAGCGCAGCACCAACAGCATAATCGCTTGTGTCTATCATAATTTCGAATGGTGCTGACCAATCCGGAGGAACAACAATCGGAGCTGAGCAGAGCTTGTCCTTAATGGTCTGAAAGGCCATCATACATGAGAAGGGAAGAAATGGTACCAAGCCAAACAAGACACATGGGGCATCCGGCCGCCTCTAGCCGAATGGAAATAGAAACACATGAGGCATCCGGCCGCCTTTAGCCGGATGAAAATAGAACTTAGGCAAGACAAAATGTAATATGGCCGACCGTCTGTGGTTGGCCAAAGATGCTAGGGGAGGGAACATTGTACTTATACATGTAAAACACAGGCTGGTAGCATGAGATCAGGCCCAAAATAAATAAATAGGGGTGTACCCCCATAAAATAGACATGCAATATTTGGCAATCAGACTTAAACTCGATTCTAGCAAAAGGCTCTCCTCTCCCTTTCTCCCTTGTGAAACTTGTAATCAAAACCAGGTAATGTAGGATAGTAAGGAAGATCAAATTGGATTAGGATGAATACTCTGTTTCATTTGGCGCCGTCTGTGGGAAACGAACAGCTAGAAGCAACCACGAAACCACGTAGAAGCAGGGAAAAGATCTTTGATGTCGGTAAGGAAAAATCTAAAATAACTGATCGTGTTTTTTGCAGGATCTAAACGAAGGGAATGACTGCAAGATCTAAGAAAGCACCGAAGAATACCGCTGAGGAGAATAATCGTACAGAAGAGGAAATGACTGAAGTAGGGTTCCACCACGCATAGTAACCAAAGGGCTAGCGGAGAGTACGTGCTACCTGCGGAGGCAACAAGATGGGACTCCCTCCGACCAAATCCTCTTCCGACTCCAACAAATGGACCCTTGCGACCAGAAAGCCATTCTGCGGACAGGCTGCGGAGGAGCAATCGCCTCCGAGGCAGGGCAAGACCCTCTCCGACAGACTGAGAGTAATTATTGATAAAAGGGGGGTAAAGTTGTATGAAAACCTCGTATGTTTAGGAATATTCTAGAATAATGTAGGCCCATAGAAACGGTTATGCACTATAGGGAGCCAATAAATAAGAGTCATAAGTCATGTAATTGATCACGCTTTCATATATACAACACTTGGAGCTTTCTTGGCAATCTTAGTTTTGAGTGCAAGTTTCGTACGATCACATTTGGCGCCGTCTGTGGAAAAGAACGTCGAAAGACAACCACGATCCGATCCACAAGAGTCACGTTTCTTGTCTTTTGTTCGACCATGGCACCTCGATCGATCAAGGGGAAGGGGAAGATGGCTGTGACCGGGGAAAGCTCGTTCTCAAAGGAAGACCACACCGATCTGATGAGGAGTTTTGCGCAAGAAGTTAATGAGAAGATGGCTGAGAACAATGAGCGATTCCAACAGGAACTGGCAGATAGAGATCTGGAGCACCAGAAGAAGATCGGCGAGATGGCGAGTGTAATCGAGAGTCTGAAAGAAAAAAGCGGATCAAAGAGTGAAGAAAGCCGGAAAGAGAAGTCACCACCAAAAGATGCAGAGGAGGACCTCGTCGACATGTCGCTGTATCCCTTCACCGAAAATATTCGGAAAGCGAAGCTTCCACCGTTCTTTGTCGCTCCGGCAATAGAGAAGTACGACGGAACCGGAGATCCCGCTCAACATATCAAGAAGTTCATCTTCGCGATGAACACTCAAGGAATCAGTTCCCAGGCACTCTGTAATTTGTTTCCAGGGACACTTACTAAAAGAGCTCTAAATTGGATCTCCTCTCGGAAACCTCAATCCATCTCAAGCTTCAAGCAACTTACAGAGGAATTCCAACTTTACTTTGCAGCAAGTAAAAAGATCCAGAAAGATACGATCGAACTGATGGACGTTAGGTAGAGAAGGGGAGAGACGGTGAAAGAATACAGCGAACGCTTCCACAAGCAAGTGGCTGAAATAGACGATGTGGACGAAAAGATACTGGTGAAAGCTATCGGGAATGGATTGGAAAATCCAAGGCTGGCAGGGAAAATTGCTACCAAGGCACCGCAAACTCATAGAGAGTTAGCAGAAATGCTGCACGATTTCTTGAAATCGGAGATTCGGAAAATAAGGCGAAAGAATTGGCCAATAGCTTCAGGCCGCCTAACGAGAAGAACTAGGGATGAGCGTCGTCTGTTGGCGCGAGTTATGGGGAGACATCTGCTTTGAAGCCTTGGGGAGCAAGGTATAGGCCATACGGGAAGGATCCAGTCATGCCTTCCCATGCTGGGGGTAAGACGATGTATGGGGCAAAAGTTATTTATATTGCTCCAGGAAGGTACGCAGCTGCAGTAAGGGAAGGCTATCTTCCGCCTCCGAAGAAGCCTGCCTCAGGTGAGAACACATTGGCGTTTTGTGAATTCCACGGACACTACAGCCACAGAACAACCAATTGTGTAACATTATCAAGAGAACTGAACAAAATCGATGAACAAAAGAGGAAACAAGAAAAGCAGAGACAGGAAGCTCCCAAACAGCAAAAGAATAACAGCGACTACCAAAACCGATCTCGTTACGGGCATAACGGGGGTGGCATGAGGAATGAGGATCACCCCGAGCTAGACCATAGCAAATCTTTTGATTTCGGAGTCATAACTGGTTTGTTCTCAGAAAAGGGGCCGTTCACGGCAAAAGAAAAGAAAAGGCATGTACACGAAGTCCATGAGAAGCTACCGGAGAAGAAAGTCCAAAAAAGGGAACCTTTACCACCTATCTACTTCACGGAGGAAGACGAGGAGGGAGTCTACTACCCCCACAATGATCCCCTCGTCATTCGAGCTCAAATCAATGATAGGATGGTGGGAAACATCCTTGTCGACAGCGGAGCGGGAGCAAACGTGATCTCCTTAGCGGCGTTCCGGAAACTGGAAATCCCGGATGAAAAGGTCAAGCCATTTACTGCTACTTTCGGAGGGTTCATTGGAGGAATCACGGCTCAGGCCAGCGGGAGTGTCGATGTCACAATGACATTAGGCCAAAAGGATGATCGGAGAACAGAAAAGATAACCTTATATATCATGCGAGACCTATCCGGGTACAATGTCTACTTGGGGCGACCTGGGATCAATGCTTTCGGAGCTGTCTGTAGCACCTACTATCTCAAGCTCAAATACTTGACAAGGGGCGGAAGGCTGGTGTCCATCCCCGGGAGCCAGAAAACAGCAAGGGTATGCGAAGTTCGGATTACCGAGGATTTTCCGGAGGAGGACGTAGTCAAAGAAGTCGGCTCCAGTCGAGAGTACGAAGAAGGAGAGGCCAGGGCACGGATGCCTGGGAAACCTCCGAGAAGGCAGTGGTACCGGCGGAACAGCCAAAAGAGGTACCCCTGAACACCGATCCTTCTAAATTTTTCAAAATTGGAAATGCTTTTCACCATGATGAGCAGATTCGCTTAATGAGATTTTTGGAAAAAAGAAGAAAGACATTCGCCTGGAGCCAAAGGACATGCCCGGAGTGGACGCCAGCGTTATCCAGCATAACTTGAACGTCGATCCGAAGTTTCCTGCCATCCGACAGAGGAAGAGGATTATAGGAAGAAAGGGACGAGGCTGCGCGGACGGAGGTCGAAAGGTTGCTGGAGGCCGGCTTCATTAGAAAAGTCTTCTATCCAAAGTGGCTATCAAATGTAGTATTGGTTAAAAAAACAAACGGAAAGTGGAGGATGTGCGTGGATTTCATGGATTTGAATAAAGCTTGTCCGAAAGATTTCTATCCTTTACCTTCCATAGATAAGCTTGTAGCAGCGACAGCGCAGAGTAGCGTGATGAGCTTTTTAGATGCGTTCTCTGGATATAACCAAATAATGATGAACAAAAATGACCAAGAGAAAACATCTTTTGTCACCTCAACTGGTATTTTTTGCTACAAAGTCATGCCGTTTGGATTAGAAAATGCAGGAGCAACCTTCCAGCGAATGATTGACGAGGTATTTCGGGACCAGTTGTCTCGAAATGTGGAGGCATATGTGGATGATATAGTAGTAAGAAGTGATTCTATAGCCCAGCACATGAAAGACCTTGAGGAAACCTTCAATACCTTGGATAAATACAAAATCAAGTTAAATCCTGAAAAATGCGTCTTCGGAGTCACCCGAGGGAAGTTTTTGGGATTTATAGTCGGACAGAGAGGAATTGAGGTTGATCCGGAGAAAACCCAAGCAGTCCTCAACCTTCCGCAGCCAAGAAACATTAAGGACGTACAAGCCCTGAATGGAAGGCTACTGCTTTAAGTAGATTTTGCTCCAAGCTCCAGGAAAAATCTATTCCATTTTTTAATACCCTCCGGAAAAATAAAAAATTCCAATGGGATACGGAGTGTATAGACGCCTTCGAACAAATCAAGAAAATGCTTCAGGAGCTTCCAAAGCTTGGCGTTCCGACACCAGGACAGGATCTATTCTTATATTTATCGGTCTCGGAATGGGCGGTGGCAGCCGTCTTAGTCATGGAGGAGGAAAAGAAGGAAATCCCAGTCTATTTTACCGGAAAAATCCTAACCGCTGCGGAGACAAGATATTCCAATATCGAGAAAGTTTTGTTTGCCCTTGTAATCGCATCCAGAAAACTGAAGCCATACTTCCAATCGCACCGAATCACCGTCCGAACTAATTGGCCCTTAAAACAAATCACCAATAACCCAAACGCTTCCGAAGAATGATTACTTGGACGGTGGAGCTTACTCAATTTGAAATCCATTATGTTCCTCGGACAGCAATAAAAGCTCAAGCCCTGGCTGATTTTATCACCGAGGCAAGTTTCTTCTGTCAAGAAGAACGGAAAGTCCCGTATAAGATGTGGGTGGATGGAGCTAGATGTAAAACTGGTGCGGGAGTTGGGGTTGTGATCCAGACTCCTGATGGAAGGAAAATGAATCATGCGGTAAGGTTGGAATTCGAAGTAACAAACAATGAAGCAGAATACGAGGCGTTAGTACAAGGACTGGAAATAGCCTGTGCTCTGGGGGTGACGGAGCTGGAAGTACAATCTGATTCCTTGCTTGTGGCAAGGCAAAGTGAGAACATCTTCGAAACAAAGGAGGAAAAATTGAAACTTTACTTAACAAAGGTACAGGATCTAAGAGCAAGATTTTCGAAATGCAATCTCCGACATATATCCAGAGACCAAAACTCGGAGGCCGATGTACTGGCTAAATTAGCAAGTATAGCGGAAGGAATACCGGAGGAAGTACAGCTACAACTACAGAAACTCCCGAGTATAGGAGAGGCGGAGACAATGGCGGTTGAAATAACCAATTTAAGCGAATCATGGATGACTCCCATTGTCCGGTATATCCAGCAAGGGACACTTCCAGAGGAAGAAAAAGAGGCCAAAACAATAAAAAGAAGGGCAACATCGTTCTTTTTCGAAAACGGCCAACTGTATAAGCGATCCTTTGGCAGACCATCGATGAAGTGTTTGACGGAAAGTCAAGGACTAGAACTTGTCACCGAAGTCCATGATGGGGTGTGCGGCAACCACCAAGGAGGAAGAGCAATAATGCATAAAATATTAAGGATGGGCTACTTTTGGCCGACAATCCAGATGTGCGGAGACTATGTCAAAAAATGCGTGCAGTGCCAGTTACATGGTCCAAGGGTTGGAAACCCGCCTGCGGAGATGAAATCTATCACCTCTCCGATCCCTTTTGCGAAATGGGGATTAGATATCGTCGGACCATTTCCAGAGGCTTCCCCCGGAAGGTATAGATACTTGTATGTGGCAGTAGACTACTTCACCAAGTGGGTGGAGGCTCTTCCGGTAGTAAACATAACTGCGCGAAAGACAGAGGAGTTTGTTTGGAAGAACGTTTGGGTCGGTTTGGAATACCGAGGGTAATTATAACGGACAACGGTGCGCAGTTCAATTGCAAGAGCTTTAGGGATTTTTGCGAAGAATGGAAGATTGACCTGAGATTTGCCTCTGTAGCTCATCCACAAGCAAATGGCCAGGTAGAAAATACAAATGGACAAATCGTAAAAGCTCTGAGAAGAAAGTTGGAAGGAAAAAGAGGAAGGTGGGCGGAAGTTCTACCGCAGGTCCTATGGGCTAACAGGACGACTGTCAAGGGGCCAACCGGAGAAACTCCTTACAGATTGACGTACGGTCTGGAAGCGGTGGTACCCGCAGAAATCATGATACCGTCAAAAAGGATTGAAGGGTACGAAGAAGAAGAGAACGATGAAGGCATCCGAGATGAGTTGGACGTCTTGGATGAAAAGCGAATGATCGCCGACTTAAGAAATCAGAATGACAAGTTGAGAATCGAACGTCATTTCAAAAAAAAGTAAGGGAACGGTCCTTCTCGCAGGTGACTTGGTACTTCGGGAGGTAAAACAGCCAGCGAAATTACAACCTCAGTGGGAAGGCCCATACATCGTTCAAGCTAAGACTGACCGGGCATCTTATAGGCTCCGAAATATGGACGGAGGCGATTTACCACATTCCTGGCACGCAGAATGCCTCAAGAAGTTCTATGTTTAATATCTTTTTCAACTGCAGGTTAATGAGTTGTTTGGTAAAAGCACAGGAATAATCTCATACAGATGTCCGACGATCTCGCAAATGGTAACAATAAAGCGTTTTGCTTAATGATCTCAGTTATCTTGTTTTCAAAATGTTTTACCCTCCGGTAATAATATATCAAGTTTTTAGACAAAACGAAAGACATCGCAATTTCTCTTCCTCAAAAAACAAGAAACAAAAGAGTCTTTTAAAGGAAAAAAAGACAGACAAAGAATGTATCCGACGATCTCACCATTGGCCATGGTAGAGTGTTTTGTATCCGACGATCTACCATCAACGATGGTAGTGTAATTCATCCGACGATCTCGCTGTCTTACTGCCAGTAGAGTGTTAATCCGACGATCTCACCGGCTCAAAGTCGGTAGAGTGTTAAACAGACGATCTCACCATATGTACAATGGTAGAGTGTGAAAGCATAAAAGTGTAACTAAGAGGTTACCGAAAAGCAATCTCCACAAAAAATGAAAAGCAGCTTAAAAATTCTGCGTTGGTAAAAATCTCCAACTTTCGGGGGACCGGTCGCTCCGGTCATACCCGAGAGGTCTGGTTGGTCTATTATAAAAAATGTTAATTACAACGCGAAAGTACTCCGAAACAAAATAGGTGATAGTTATAACAAACTATAAAGCAAAGAAAAAGTTTATGTTGCAGGCTCTGTAGGGTCTTCCGCAAGCTTTTCGGACTCTTGTGTTCGCTTCTGAAGAGTTGAGGTGCTTCCTTCGGAGTCTTCTTTCTCGCCTACCGGTGAAAGGGCGGCATCCACTCCGGGCCCGCGCAGCGACTGACCCCATGAAGGATGGGGCAAAACACGTATTCCCCGCAGGGCGTGAAAACCTCACTAGCTCCTCGTGATATCCGGTGGCGCGAGCAAGAGCTTCAAACTCTAGGCTTTCATAAAGAGCTTCATCCACGGATTGTTGCTTCTCGGAGAAGAACTCCGACACAATTCGTTGGCTCTCTCCAGCAAGTTTGCGGCATTGGGAAGAGAGCGCCTCTTTAAGGCCTGAAACAGTGCGGTCCTTCGCTTGAAGTTCCGATCGTGTCTCCTTGAGAGCCCCCTTTAACTTCGCAACCTGGTTCTCATAGGACAGGGTAAGGCTCCGGTATCGTTCCCTCTCCGACTCCGAAGTGATTAGTGAGGCTTTAAGTCCGGACACCTTTTTAAGCCAAAAGTCGGAGCTTCGGGCAGCCTCCGACGAAGGACTTGGATTTTCTGCAATAAAATACAAAGGATTAACAAGAAATAACAAGGGAAAGAAGAAGCTTTCGAAGATATGAAAGTTACCGGAAGCCTTTTTCTTCTGAGCTTCCACCTCTGCCTCAAGCTCTTCAATTCGAAGAGCGGCCTCCGCAAGCTTCTGCCTCTCTGATTCAAGGCCGGCTTGGAGATCACTCTGTTTGGCCTCAGCTGCTTGCAGGAGTTGGTTCTTTTTTTCCAGCTCAGACTCGAAAGAAGACCGAAGATCCTCGGTGGATTTCCGGATCTCTTCAGCAACCTTCCGGAAGTCTTCAGCTTCCTCTTCCAGCACCCGCTTCTGGTCGTCGAAAGAAGCCTGCAGCTTGTTGATCGTATCCTCTTGATCGATAGAGGCAGTTTCTTGGAGTTCCTCCCGGAGTGCGGCTTTTTTGGCTTCGAATTGAGCCTCCGCTCGTGCAAGAGTTTCTTGAGCCCGGGTTTTTTCTTCTTCAACAACCTTCTTGTACCTCTCCGCGCGGGCTCCATGATAGCGAAGAGCTTGAGAGGAATACTGAGACTGGGTCTCAACGCATTGGGCCATCGCCATGGCCTAAAAGACAAGAGTATCAGAATAAAAAACAGAAGGTTTTACAAGAAAAGTATATGCAAAGGAAACAAACCTGAATTAAAGCGCTCCAGAGGCGCTCAAAAGCTTCTCTCTCCGGAAGAGAGTGACGGACGATGGCGTCACAGCTACCCTCCCCAATCCGAAGTTTTTGTTTTAGGGGGGTTGGATGAGAGCCCGGGGCAAAAATGCCGTTATCATTATTAGCCGCCTTCGCAGCAGTAGACCAGAAGGCCTTGTACCTCATTCCGCGAACAAATGGAATGCGGGGGACTGGATTACCTCGGTGATAGCCCCAGTCCAATTTGGAGGAAGGACCGCAAACCGAAGGATCAGCCCGCGGTGGGGGAGAAGATCTGTCGTCCGCATGCTTGCTCCTGGCTCCGGACGGGGGAGCCTCCTGAGAGGGGGCGTCAGACGAGTCGAGGAAGAACTCTCTTCCGCGTTAACCTCGGCAATGCCCTTGCCCTTTCCGGGCGGGATCTCGCGGGCCTTTTTTCTCTCCGGAGCACCACCTTCCTTAATTGCAACGCCATGCACAGGTCGTCGCTTCCGTTCGGGCTCAGGATCTGCGGAGGGCGGAACAGAGGCTGCGAAAGACAAAATCATAAGTAATCAAACGGAAAACAAGAAGTAAAAGCAAAAGAAGGGCACAAAGGAGCTGCGGAAGGGTATACCGGTGGAAAAAATGGAATCGGTATTTTGAGTTAAAGCTTCGTCTACGCAAAAAAAGCCATGCAGATCAGGGAAGAGGGACGATATGGGGGTTAAATCCACATCTTTCTTAACTCTGCCCGGACTACAGGAAGGAGTAGATACGGGAGTACCTGATTCTGGAGGGATAGCAGCAAGGGGACCGGTGGAACCAGTTTCGGTAACAAGCTTTTCCCTTCGTACTAACTTTATTTTTGACTGATCAATTTTTTGGGCCCTTCGGGGGCTTTCCTCTTAGTACCAGTGGTTTTGCTACCGGAAGGACTCCGAGTTTTTCCACCGGAAGGAGCAGGAGGAGCTCCTTTTTTCTCCTCGGTGGCCCTGTAGTCGACAAGCTCCCAGTTGTATCGGAGGGAAAATTTTCCGCCCGATTGAACAAAGGCTGCGGTACAAACAAAAAATAAGAAAAGCATCCAAAAACTAATAAAAAAGAAGGCATACAAGGAAAGTACGTACGGTCAATCTTCGTCCGAGTTTTGTTCAACTTCTCTTCGGAGAGAAAGAAGGTGATAGGGTGGAGCGCAGAAGAAGTCAACTTCTTGAGTATATCCCCAACTAGAGATGAATTTGCGGAAGGGGGTAGCGGAGCGGCAAGTTGCCCCTTAGCTATGTCTCCGACATGGGAGACTCCGATAAAAGTTCCCCTCGGCGGATAAAAGACGAACCAATTGGAGGACCAACCGCTCTCCAGGCTCACCCGTTTAAAGAAGGAATACCCGGACACGGCCAGGACGGAGATGTCCTCCTCCGTAGTAGTGGTGTTCACCCTGGTGGTGAAGAAATTTAAAACTCCTGCGCAACGGAAGTAATGTCATTCTCCGCGCAGACAGACAGAAAGGCGTGCAGACAGCCTAGGGCGTTGGGGTTCAGGTGAGCAAGGGTGCAACGCCGGCGGGAAAGGAAGCCAAGAACAAAAGGATGCGGGGGGAAGCGCAGGCCGCGGTGAAGATGCTCCCGATACACCACAAAACCGTCACCGAAGAAGTTAAAAGGATGCGCCGTCGGCTCCGGCACGCGAATCTTCGATCCCAGTGGGACTTGCACACCCTTCATAAGCTTTTTTAAATCTCTCACGGTGAGGCTAGAACCGGTGCCCTGGCGAGGGTAGTCCCCGCCGATATCTTCAGAAGGGATAGCAGGATCTTCAACAACACACTTTTCCCCGTCAGTGAAAAGTGTCGATCCCGCCGGCATCAGAGCAGAAGAGCCTGGGTTTGACAGAGCCATTGCAAACAGAAGGGACCGTTGAATACAGGCGAACAAGTAGGAGGAAGAGTACGAAGGAGAAAATATGCAAGAACGGGAAACAGGGAATTAGGGAGCAGGGAGGAAGAAGAAGAGGAACGGCTACTGTATGTGTGAAAGATCAGAGAAGTTCGAAAGTTTGAAGGGGTAAAGAGGAGAGTAGAGGGGAGAGAATGGGTTTAAATAGGCGCGAATTGGGCACGCTCTACCAAAAAATACTCATAGCCTACGCCTGCAAACGTGTCAGAAAAGTAGTTTCGGAAAATGAGGAGGCGGCAGTTGCAGAAAGGAACGTTGCTAAACCTCCGCTAGGACTCCAACGGTAGGAAATCTAAGCAGAAAAGAGCAACTCCGAAGACCTCTTTCCTTTTCTCTTAAAAAAAAGAGAAGAGGTCTTGTGGGACTAGGGGGAATGGAGCGGAACACCAAAATTTAAAAACGAAGAAAGAGCAACAACGAAAAGATCTTTCCTTATAGAACAAGAAAAGATCTTGTGGGACTGATGAAGTGGGGTTCCACCACGCATAGTAACCAAAGGGCTAGCGGAGAGTACGTGCTACCTGCGGAGCAACAAGATGGGACTCCCTCCGACCAAATCCTCTTCCGACTCCAACAAACGGACCCTTGCGACCAGAAAGCCATTCCGCGGACAGGCTGCGGAGGAGCAATCGCCTCCGAGGCAGGGCAAGACCCTCTCCGACATACTGAGAGTAATTATTGATAAAAGGGGGGTAAAGTTGTATGAAAACCTTGTATGTTTAGGAATATTCTAGAATAATGTAGGCCCATAGAAACGGTTATGCACTATAGGGAGCCTATAAATAAGAGTCATAAGTCATGTAATTGATCACGCTTTCATATATACAACACTTGGAGCTTTCTTGGCAATCTTAGTTTTGAGTGCAAGTTTCGTACGATCACAATGACTTCTGAAATGCCATAAGCTATCTCTAAAAGAGATCGCGAGGATATGGTGAAAGGTTTAGTTAGGTCGATCGATGAAAAGATTGTAGAGGGAAACGTGACTCTGCGGCAAGAATTAATGTAAAGAGATGAGGAATATCAGAAAAAGTGGGATGAAATGACTGAGGCCATAGAGCAGTTGAGAAACAAGGATTCAAAAGGCAGTAATGGCAAAGAAAGTAAGGATCGGAAAAATACTATGATCATTAGCGAAGTAGAAACGGAGGAGGACGATCAGATAGACATGAGCCCATATCCTTTTTCGAAAAGGATAAGGAAAGCAAAACTTCCGCCGCACTTCGTTGCTTTGGCGATTGAGAAGTATGATGGGACAGGGGATCCCGCCCAACATATCAAAAAATTTATGTTCGCCATGAATACTCAAGGGATTAGTTCCCTCGCTCTCTGCAACTTATTCCTAGGAACGCTTTCAAACAGCTAACTGAAGAGTTTCAACAGTATTTCGCTGCAAGCAAGAGGGTTAAGAAAGAGATGATAGAGTTGATGGATGTCAAGCAGTGAAAGGGAGAAACTGTGAAGGAGTACAGTGAGCGCTTCCATAAGAAAGTTGCGGAGATTGATGATATCGATGAGAAGATCTTGATTAAAGCTTTTGGTAATGGCTTGGCACAGCCCCGACTTGCTGGAAAAATTGCAACCAAAGCACCAAACACTCATGGAGAATTGGTTGAAATGATCCATGACTTTTTGAAATCCGAAGTAGCGGAGAATAAGGCTAAGGAGTTAGCAGATAGCTTCAAGAATACAACTGCATTTGAGAAGAAAGGAGGGCAAGGTGGAAGCGCCAGAGGAGGGGGGTCGAGGTACAGACCGTATTACAAATCAACCACCGGATCTTCCTATCAAGGGCCGCAGCATCAGGGGGCAAGGACTGTTATCTACATCGATCCAGGAAAGTACGTTGCCGCAGTAAGAGAGGGGTACCTTCCCCAGCCAAGAAAGCCGCCGCAAGGGAGATTCCAGTAGCATTCTACGAATATCATGGAAATCGTAGCCATCGAACTGTAAATTGTGCTACCTTAGCTAAAGAGCTCAGAGTCATTGAGGAGAATAAGAAGAAAGGAAAGCAGCAGGCCGAATTGCAGAGATAGTACGGCAATCAACCCATAACAACAATCAATACACATCTCAAGGCCGTCAAGAGGAAGTGGTCCACCCCAAGCTTGACCATAGCAAATCTGTTGGTATGATTACAGGTCTGTAAGAAGGGGAAGTAAAGCTTTCTTTCTAGCGACAAGTATCATGAGAATAAAATTCATTATAGATCGCTTTTCTAAAAATTCAAAGTGTATAAGGGTAAGCTTTGCTAAAAACTTCGCTTTAAGAAGTGAAAGGATCAATAACATTTCGTTTCACATTATATTTCTTAAAATACAATAGATTTCCCCTTCAAAAAGGGCTAACAGAGATTCTTTCTAAGAAAACTCACAGGGCTTTTTTCAGAAGTAGGACCCCTAACTCCTAATGAAAGGAAAAGGCACATTCATGAGGTGCATCAGGAACTCCCAGAGAAAAAGATCGCCAAAAGAGAAGGCTACCCTCCAATTTTGTTTTCCAATGAAGATGAAGATGGAGTGCTATACCCACATAACGATCCACTCGTCATTCGTGCGCAAGTAAACGATCGGATGATGGAAGGAATCCTGATTGATAGTGGAGCCGGAGCAAATGTTATATCAGCAGAAGTAGTTAAAAAGCTAGAAGTGCCGGAGGACCGAATTAAGCCATATTCCACGGTTCTAGGAGGATTTGTAGGAGGAGTTTCTACCACTTCTTCCGGCAGTATAGATTTTACAGTGAGTCTGGGTCAAGGGGACGAAAGGAGAACAGAAAAACTCACGACTTTCATTGTGCTAGGCCTTTCTGGATATAACATGTATCTCGAAAGACCTGGAATCAATGCTTTCAAAGCTATATGCAGTACCCATCATTTAAAATTCAAGTATCTAACTACAAACGGGAAATTAGTTACGATAAGGGGAAGTCAAAAAATGGCTCGGATGTGTGAGGTCCGCATTATGGACAGTCTTCCTAGTGAAAAGGGTGGTCAAAGCTGTGGGATCAGAAAAGGAATTCAAAGCGAAAGTTACTGCTTCCCCCAGAACCAAGTCAAAAAATGAGGAACGTCAGGTGACTCAGGCTCCCCTAGAGAGGTATATTTAAAATCTGATCCATCTAAATTTTTTAAAATAGGAACTGCATTTGACAGCGGAGAACAAACTCACTTAATGAGGTTCCTGTAAAAAAGAAGGACAACATTCGCCTGGAGCATGGACGAGATGCCTGGAATAGACCCAAGCGTTATCCGGCATGAGCTCAGAGTAGACCCAAAGCATCCAGCAGTCAGGCAAAGGAAAAGAGTAATAGGACAAGAAAGGGATTTGGCAGCACGAGTCGAGGTCCAAAAGCTCCTCAAAGCCGGATTCATCAGGGAAGTAACTTACCCACGATGGCTGGCTAACATTGTCATGGTAAAGAAAGCAAATGGAAAATGGAGGATGTGTGTGGATTTCACAGATTTGAATAAGGCATGTCCTCAGGATTTCTATCCCCAGCCATCAATAGATAAATTGGTAGTTTCAACCGCTCAGAGTTCTGTGTTAAGTTTTCTAGATGCATTCTCCGGCTATAATCAGATTAAGATGAACGAGCAAGATTCGGAAAAAACATCTTTTATCACTTCAGCCGGAACATTCTGTTACAAAGTAATGCCTTTTGGCCTAAAAAACGCAGGGGCTACCTTTCAGCGAATGATTGATAAAGTGTTTTGTCAACAACTTGCTCAAATTGTAGAAGCTTATGTTGACGATATAGTCGTAAAAAGCCCATCGAAAGAGCAACACATGAAAGATTTGGAGGAAACATTCGACACTTTGGACGCATACCAAATCAAGCTGAACCCGGAGAAGTGTGTATTTGGTGTGACTAAAGGAAGGTTTCTTGGCTTCATTGTCGGGCAGCGAGGTATCGAAGTCAACCCAGAAAAAAGTCAAAGCAATCCTTAACCTTTCTCCACCCAAAAACATCAAGGATGTCCAAGCTTTAAATGGGAGACTCACAACGTTAAGCAGATTTTGTTCCAAGCTTCAGGAAAAATCAATCCCGTTCTTCAACAGCATAAGGAAGAACAGCAAATTTCAGTGGGGACAAGAATGTATAGACGCATTCGAAAAGATCAAAGAAATGCTTCGGGATCTACCTAAGTTAGGTGTACCTGTCCCTGACCAAGACATCTACCTTTATTTGTCTACAACAGATTGGGCAGTTGCGGTCGTCTTAATCATGGAAGAAAAAAAGGAAATACCAGTCTATTATACCGGCAAAATTTTAAGCCCAATAGAAGGACGGTATACTAACATAGAGAAAATCTTGTTTGCATTGGTGGTGGCATCAAGAAAATTACGGCCTTATTTTCAGTCACATTGGATCTTTGTCAGGACCAATTGGCCACTCAAGCAAATAGCGAACAATCCAAATGCTTCTGCCGGATGGTGAGCTGGACAGTAGAGCTAACACAATATGAAATTCATTTCTTGCCAGAACAGCGATTAAAGCCCAAGCCTTGGCAGATTTCATAACAGAAACAAACTTTGTAAAAGAAGAGAGACAGCCCCAGAATATACATCATCTTAGTTGACGGAGCCCGTGCAAAACTGGGGCAGGAGCCGGAATAGTAGTGCAAGCGCCGGATGGACAAAGCTTAAACTATGCCTTCCGGCTAGACTTTGACATTACCAACAGCGAAGCTGAATACGAAGCACTTATCCAAGGTTTGGAGGTGGCTACCGCCCTGGGGGCAACAGGTTCCATAGGAAGATACCCCTCTATTCTTTCCTTCCTATAAAATCTTGTTGGAAATAAAGCTTATAAATTTTTACTTTTCGCAGAATTAGAAGTATACTCAGATTCTATGTTGGTAGCAAGACAAAATGATAACGTCTATGAAGTCAAAGAGGAAAAGCTAGGGGTACTTGCTCAAAGTTCAAGAGCTAAGAGCAAACTTCCAATGGTGTGAATTAAAGCACTCCCTCACAAGGATAACGTCGAGGCTGATGCCTTGGCAAAATTGGCAAGTATGGCCGAAAAAGTACCCAATGAAATATGGCTAGAAGTCTAAACTGCGTCGAGCATAGACGAAGCACAAGTATTACTGTGGAGTCAAAGATAGAGACAGAATCTTGGATGACTCCGATCATAGAGTATATACGTCAAGGAAAGTTACCGGAAGAAGAAAAGGAGGCCAGAATAATAAAAAGAAGGGCTGCATCATTTTCATTGAAAATAACCAGCTATACAAACGATCTTTCGCAAGGCCAGCACTGAAAGCGTTACCCTGGCCGAAGGACAGAACTAATAAAAGAGGTACATGATGGATCATGTGGAAACCATCAAGGAGAAAGAACCACAGTGCACAAAATCTTGAGGCTCAGGTACTTTTGGCCAAAAATGATGGAACATTGTAAAAGTATGTACAAAAGTGTCTCAAGTGCCAAGAACACGGAAACAGAATAACAACCCTCCGGCAGAACAAAATCCATCCTCTGCCCAGTCCCCTTTGCTATGTGGGGATTAGATATTGTGGGCCCATTCCCGGAAGCATCACCTGGGAGGTTTAAGTTCATATAAGTCGCCATCGACTATTCACAAAATGGGTCGAGGCAATGCCCACTGTCTCTATCACAGCTAGAAAATCACAATAGTTCATTTGGAAATATGGGAATCAGGTTTGGCATTCCAAAGGTGATAAACTGATAACGGGGCACAATTCAATTGCGAAGGATTTTGGACATTTTGTGAAGAATGGAAGATTGACTAAAGATTTGCATCGGTGGCTCACCCCAGGCAATGGACAAGTTGAGAATGCGAATGGCCAGATAGTAAAAGCAATAAAGAAAAAGCTAGATGAGAGAAAGGGAAAATGGGCAGAATTGTTGCCCAGGTCCTCTGGTCATAAAGGACAACAGAAAGGGGGCCAACAGGAGAAACGCCCTATAGGTTGACATATTTTAATACCTGGATCTAAAAATGGTGATTAAATTACTCTCTATGATTATTAAAGGCCTAATGGTGCCTATAGAGTATTGGTAAAGAGAATAAAACCAAAAGAAAAGAGAAAACGCTTGAAAAGCGAAAACGCTAAAATGCGCGTTAAATGAATATAAGAGATATATGATCTCGAGAGGGCTCTGAGATGGATTCCTAAGGCTTAGTTAGGCCTAATTAGTGTACGGGAATGATTCCCGAAGTAAACGGATCCAAATAATGGATTAAAAATACTAATGGAGTTTAAAAGCACGTTTTTCGAGAAAACCCGAAAACGTGACTTTAAGTGGTCAAACAGACCCATAAAAATTATAGTTGATTAAATAACTATAAACAAATATTAATGGAAGCTTAATAACCATTAAAAAATAACGAAACGAGAAAAATCCGAAAAACGGGCCCGGTTAGTGAATAGTGCCAAACCGGGTAAATTAACAAGTGTTTCCTGTAAAAAAATGAAAAACGCTACCAGCTAGTATTTTGTGTGGGGCCGATTTTAATTGCTACACACACTTGTTAATTAGCTAGTTTTATTAAGTCACAAGAGGACAAAGAAATAAAGTAAGGAGGGAATAGTAAAAGTAGCATTAATACTCTCTCACCTCCTTTTCTTTCTTCTGATTCACGATTCCCTCCTCCCAAACTGAACTCCATCTTCCTCCTCCTCTGTAAAATGGTGATTTCATCTGAGAGCAACAGCACCATCTTTTTTCTCTCTTTTCTTGCTCAATACAACACCAAATCACACAAAATTGTACCGTTGGATTCCTCTTGTCAAGAGCAACATTTTCCACCCTTCAAAAACTTAAAACCCTCATTTTCATTTTCATGACCGTAGCTTCTGTTGAAGCTTGAAGAGGTGTGTTGAGTCTCCTTCATCTCCTAAATACTCCAGGGTAAAAATGAGCTCAAGTCTTCTATCTTTCTAGCTTATTCTTGCCAAATCAAAAAAAATACCCACGTTAAACTTGGCTTCATTTTTCAGCCGGTTTTGTTCTTCAACAGAGGGGTGAGATTTTGCTACCTTTGCTGTTCAAAGATGGCACTCATGAGGGCAAGGTAAGTACTTAGTGATAAAGCCCTAAACTAACTCTTGAAATATTAATTTGGTGAGAAACGTGAGAACTAAACTAGCTTGTTATGCTTGGCATGGGAATAAGATTGTAGATAACAATCGATACCATCTGTTTGGTGTGGAAACAAGAAGAGAAAGAGAGAACCAGAGAAGGAGGAAGAAGAGAAAAGAAAACAGTAAGCTAGTAAGGTAATGAACTTACCTGAGATGGTTTTCTTCTCTGTAAAACATATTTGAACGTAAATAGTGACCATGAGTTGGTGTAGTTTTGGTACTACAATATTGTTGTTGAATGAGAATGGTTTAATGTTGTTTGGGTGTGCAAAAATAACCTAGAATATAAGCAAGTATATATGTGTGAACAAGGTGGGAATTTAATGTGTCGTTGAAGTAAATGTGTTGTAGTTGTTGATGCTTCATTAAACAGGGGTGATGAAGTGTTTGTAAGCATATATGGTGAGGTGAGAATGTATAGGAAGTGGACAAGTGCTGTCAAAATTTATCTAGGAGAGTATGGTCTTGGGTGTTTTATTAAAGGAAGAAACTAGGTGTGTTTAAGAGGTGTTAAGTGAGTGGTTAATGGTTTGGAAAACCAAACTAAGAAGAAGAGTGTGTTAGTGCGTGAGGTTGGAATGGTAACAAAGAAAGGATAGGAAATTGCAACAGAAATAAGAATGAGAAAACTGTAACAGAGGGCAAGATTGCAGTGAAATGAGTTATTTGTAACAGGTGGATGCATAAGTAGTTTAGGTTAGTTTTGAATGCCTAAACAATGTCAAATCATGTTATAATATATGTAGGAATATTATGGAAGAGATTGGTGGAAGTTTACAGTTGAAACATAATCAAAAACACATATATTTTACAATACTGCAACTTGTCCGGGTTTGCAAACAAGTACACAAACCCGGACATGTCAAAAAACACGGCAGAATGTATTTCAGAATGGATGGTCCGGGTTTGCAAACCAAGACCTAAACCCGGACCACCCCAAAATTCCACCCGAGAGGTTTACACAGGTATGGTCCGGGTTTGTAAACCTACCCCTAAACCCGGACCACACATAAAAGTCACCCGAGAGCACATTCCAGTATTGGTCCGGGTTTGTATCCCCGGACACAAACCCGGACCACCCCAAAAAATTGTACAGAAAGTGTTTTCTTGCATTCTAATGATGGGGAATTGAATGGTAATGATAGTATAAGGTAATTAAGACATGAATAATGATGTTTAAAGGTCATTAGGAGTGTAAACAAGTTTGAGAGGTGAATGAGAAAGTTGTGAGCTTAAGAACACATGAGTAAAACTAAGTTAAACGGGATAATGGGGTTAAGTACGGGAGTATTAGTTTTACATACCGTAATGCTTTGATGTTAATAAAAACATTTGAATGTTATCAGTGGAACAAGTGTGAACCGAGGAACGAGAGGTCACACGGTAAAGCTAACCCCGGTGAAAGGTATGATTTTCTCATACTCTGCGTGCTAACCGAGTTACGTTGATTTGTGTGTTTGTGTGCCGGCTTAATCAAGACTAAAGCATGAAAATAATCCCTTGTTTGATTATGCATGTCTCATTGTATGTTGTATGAGCTAACATACTTGTATGCCGGTGTGGTCTAACATAGTGCGTAGACTGACTCATAGTGAGTATTGATTGACTAGAAACCCATAGTTCGGGTAGTCTCATAAACAATGGAAATGTGCAAACACACGCAAACTATCCGTTAAAGTATAACGAAAACGCAAACATATGAACTCCCTAGAATGTGAGGAGATGTGCGGGTTGAGTAATTACCCGATAATGGTTAGTAAACCATAATGACACAATCCACGAAACAAATGAGAGTGGAAAGATAAGTAAACCTCCCTCAAGGGGATTAACGACAGTTCGAAGATGTGAACTAGTAAAGAAGGTAAAAGAGACCTAAGGGATTAGTAGCTCCCTTGAGACATGGTCAACCTCCTATATGAGGATTTTACCAATTTAAGAAATTAACCGAAAGTATGAGTAAGTGGAATGTATGGGTAACTCTTAAAACCTAAGATTAACCGAACTAAAGTAATGTTCCCAAGTCATTAGAAACATCGAGAGTGATGCTTCTAGACTAATATACATAATATTATTATAACTCCGAGAGAGGAGTGTATGGGAATGAGATTAGTCCGACCTAAGTAAAAGTGATAGGAACTAAGAGAGAGTTCCGTGAGCTAGTTGATCCTTCCCACCATGCTAGACCCAGAGTAGGGTCGAAACCGGGGATGTAAGACTATGCTAGAGAGCCATGAGTTTTGGCCTAAGTATGTATTAAGAGTAATAAGCATGACGTAGGAGACCTGTAGCGTCTCGAGAATCTACAAGAGCTTAAGTATAAATAACCCAAGAGTGTGGGTGAGATAATGAGTATAATAACCCAAGAGTGTGGGTGAGATAATGAGTATGAATAACCCAAGAGTGTGGGTGAGTTAATGTGTAAAAGTAACCCGAGAGTATGGGTGAGTATAAAATGTGTAGCCCAAGAGAGCGGGGGTAAGATATTGAGTAAGTAAACAAGGCATGGTGAGGTATAACCCTCAAGGCCTAAGAGTAAGCAGATACAACTAACAACCTTGTTATGTTAGTTAGGAATTGTGTTCCGTGATTGGATGTAGATTCCTTGAGTAATACACATATATATTGTATTGCTATGATGCATGTTGTTTGACTAATGAACTCCATGTATATCCGACAAAAGTAGTCGGCATACCCCGGTTAGCGCTCGGGGTATGCGAATTTCATATGCAGCGTTAAGCTGAGCCCCTAGGGCGATGTTTTTATTTTACAGGTACAACGAAGATGTTACCGTTCGAGAGTAGGACGGGGTTGGTGGGTTGCATGGGTAGTTAGTTTTAATTACTTATGTATTGAAGGAGGTGTAAGACCGAATATGTTGTCGGCATCCATTTATTGTAGACTCGGTATAGTAGAGAAATGATTTGAGTATTGTATTTGTATTGTGTACTCGGTTGTTCCAGTTCATCAGACCGTTACGGTATGTAAGGAAGGCCTGGTTAGCCATATGGGTGGCTAGCGGCGTTGTTTCACCCCTCGTTGTAATTAGAGTTCCGCTGCGTGAGTAAGAGTAATTGGTGGCAATTTAAGAGGTAATGATGAGCTTAACGGTTGGGTTGTTACACATATGGATTAGAGGCGGTCATTCCGATGGAAATTACGATACCATCAGTAAGGTGGGAGTCATATGATGAGGAAGTCAACAGTCAGGGAATACAGGATCATTTAGACCTCCTCAAAGAAACCAGGGTGGCTGCCGCAGTAAGGATGGCGAAAGATAAATCCAAGGTAGAACGATATTTCAACCGAAGGATAAAAGAGCGGAATTTTGCTCCAGGAGAGTTGGTCCTCCGTGAAGTCAGATAACCCAAGAAACTAGAGCCCCACTGGGAAGGACCATACATCATACACCAAAAGACTGGACGAGCCTCATATCGTTTAAAAAACAGTGAGGGGTACGAATTGCCGCGTTCCTGGCATGGGAGTGTTTGAAAAAATTCAATGTGTAAAATCTATGATTCTTCAATGAAGAGGTATTATTTTTTGAAAAAACTAGAAGAGGTAATAACCGGCCAACGGCCACGGCTATCACTTAAAAGTAAGCACCGGCCAACGAGCCGCAGACTATCATGCCTTTAAAGTAAGCACCGGCCAACGAGCCGCAGGCTATCATGCCTTGAAAATAAGCACCGGCCAACGAGCCGCAGGCTATCATGCCTTGAAAGTAAGCACCGGCCAACGAGCCGTAGGCTATCATGCCTTGAAAGTAAGCACCGGCCAATGAGCCGCAGGCTATCACGCCATGAAAGTAAGCACCGGCCAACGAGCCGCAGACTATCATGCCTTGAAAGTAAGCACCGGTCAACGAGCCGCAGGCTATCATGCCTTGAAAGTAAGCACCGGCTAACGAGCCGCAGGCTATCATGCCTTGAAAGTAAGCACCACCCAACGAGCCGCAGGCTATCATGCCTTGAAAGTAAGCACCGGCCAACGAGCCGCAGGCTATCAAGCCTTGAAAGTAGCACCGGCCAACAAGCCGCAGGCTATCATGCCTTGAAAGTAAGCACCGGCCAACGAGCCGCAGGCTATCATGCCTTGAAAGAAAGCACCGGCCGGTGAGCCGCAGGCTGTCATGCCTTGAAAAAAAATCCGGACAGAAAGACACAGGTTGTCTTCTCTTAAAAAAGATCCGGCTAAAAAGTCGCAGGCCTTAATACCTTAGAAAAACGATATATATAAAAATTCAGTCAATAAGCCGCAACACTTTCGTATGGAAAAAATAGGCACTCGACTAACGAAACTTACATAAAAAAACAAGTAACAAAGCATCGCGTCCAAAAGCACCACTAAAAAGAAATACGGCAAAGGATAAACAAAGGTTGTAAAAGAGTGAGCTTATATTCCTCCCAGAAGTGGGGTAAAATCAATTACAAGCGTACGATCATTACAAAACTCGACGTTCACAAAAGATACATACCAAAAAAAACCCCCTAAAAAAACCTATCCAATTTTTTTGCGGCAGACTTGTCACCACTGTCAGCAACACTTTCAGAAGATTTGGATCTCCCTGTATTACGCTGCACCCCTTCGACGGATGGCTGGATGTTGCTTCCGGCCGGAAGAAAGGAGGCTTGGCCAGGGCCAAAGCATGTCTCCCCACGGCTGCGGCTGAATCTCTCGAGCTCCTCGAAGAAGTTGGACTTCTGGGCAACAACTTTGAACTCCAGCCTGTTGTACAAATCATCATCCAGCACCTCCCCTTTCTCAAGAAAGTGCTCTGAGATAATCTGACGGCAGATATTAACTATCCTACTGCACTGAGAAGCGAAGGACTCCTTAAGATGGGCATTGATGGTGCCTTGCTTCTGTATCTCCTCCTGAGATTGCCGTGAGAACGACGTGAGCTTAGCCACTTGGGACTCAAGAGTCAGGACCTGGGCCCGATATTTGTCACGTTGAGCATTGGCTAAAGACAACTCCTCATTAGCGTTGTTTACCCGGTCGTTCAGCTTCCAGACATGCTTCAGAAGATTGGCGAAACTCAAACCTAGCCGGAACACAAGAAGGGTAAAAAATAAAGAGAGGAAAATGAAGTAACAGAAAATCAAAATCCGAAGGTTTACCTTGGTTCGACGACTCAGTTTCTCAATTTGAAGGCGAGACATGGCTTTCTCCAAGTATTTCACCCTTTCTTCCAGTCTGGCTTTCTCGCTTGTCAAGGCAGCTTTTTCTGCAGCAAGAACTTTCTTCTCCTCCTCTAAAGTAGAGCAATCCCGAAGCAGAGATTGCTTCTCCTGTTCAAAAGAAGTCCTTGACTGCTCTTCCACTGCGGCCTTTTCTTCCGCTGAGAGGGTGAGCTCCTGAATAAGCTTCCCCTTTTCCTCTACAAGGGCCTGCTTCTCCAGCTCAAGCGCTTCGACCTCCTGCTTGAAGGAATTCTTCTCATTGAAGAGGAAAGACTTGTCAGATTGGAGGGAGGCCACCTCATTCTGATGAGCGGAGTGCACCTGGTTTAGCAAAACGTCTAGGTCAAGAAAGCCCGAGCCAGCTCGACTTTTCCAAAAGCAAGACAGTTTCGTACCTCAATCAAAGTTTGATCGGCTTCAAGAATCCGGCTTTTTAGAGTAAAATTTTCCTCTCGAAGACCCTTCAGTTGTAGCTCGTACTCGTCGCGCTGACGAACACATTCCTGCCGAGAGAGCCGAAGCTCTTTGTTTATCGCCTCAATCCTCTCCTTCACTTTGTGGTCAATCTCATAGTGAATCTGGTCGACATAGCCATCATGTGTAGAGCGAGTTCGCTTCAGCTCTTCTTGAGCATTGTCACCCCGACTCTCTTCATAGCGGAGCTTGGACTGGAGGTCGCCGGAATGAACCTCAGCACTCTGGGTCATAGACATCACCTAAAGACAGGCAGCACAGATCACCAAAATCAAAAAAAGAAAGCAAAACAAATCAAGAAGGGAATATAAAAAAATATTTTTCAGGAATGTCAAGGAATGTATGCCAACCCAAAAGATGCCCTCCCAAATAAAGTCGAACACATCTTTTATTGGGAGGGAGTGCCGCATAATAGCATCTGCTCCCCCGTCTCCCATCCCCAACTTTTCCTTAGTAGTAGTGACGGTTGCCGGAGGAGCAAAGATCCCGTCTGGATGACCGGACCTCTTTATTGCCTCCTTCCAGACAGCGGAGTACTTAGCAGATTCGCAAGAGATTAGAGGAAGGGGGTGCCCACGATGGTAGAACCATCCTTCCTTTTGGGAGGGACCGGTGAAAGACTCCTGAGCAGGAGGAGGGGGAGAAGAAGAGGAAGCCATGGTGTCCTCCCTTTGCTTGCTCCGAAGTTCAGGATTTTCCGGCACTGCATCCTTGGCCGCAGCAATGTCAATGGAGAATGAGGCTGAAGCCTGAGGGTTGCCGGATGTTTGTTCCTCTCCTGATGTCTCTGGCAGCGGAACCTTTGGTTTTGATGTGGTTTTCTTCTTTAGCTTCTGCTTGACAGGAACAGGGACTGCCGCAGTAGACAAAAATAGGCACAAACTCACTATCAGAAGAATCGATAAAACACATATAGAACCAGGGACAAGGGAGCGCAGTACAAAGAACAGAAAGACGCGGAAGAAAGAATGATCGATCAAAAACCTTGTTTGGCCGGAGGATTGGGGCAGAGCCCTGTGGCTTCCAGAGTATGTTCTTGGGCGGGATCTGAAGAAAAGTAGCCCGACAAGTCAAGAAACTATTGGCAAATCGGGGTCAGATGACCGGACTCCCACTCCAGGCAAGAACCAAGGTCTAGACCCGAACCAGGAGTAAGAGGAAGAAAGACACGGCGCCCAGACTCTGGACTCACGTTCCATGTACCTGACAATCCGGCGTTAGGATGTTCGGGGGAACCCAAGCTTTTCTTTTTCTTTGAGTGCCCAGCTTGGTCATCTCCTGCTCCTTGCCTGGAGCGCTTTTTAGAGGGGGTTGTATCTCCTAAGAGTTGCTCAGCCGCACCGACGACCACATCAATTGAGTCATAGTAATTTATGCTTTTGTCCCCGCTCTTGAAGCTGACGAAATTCCAACTATGGAAAGGACCAATTTTGGCTCCCTTATGGAAGAAATCTACATACAACACACCAAAACAATAAGGGAACCAACGAGGACAGCACAATTTGTACTGACAATCAAACACTTACTATAATAGGTCTTTACAGAGGATAAGCGTGCATTTGTAAAAAACGCCTCAACGGTCAACGGCTCGTGGCTTCGTGCCCTCAGAATCTTCGAGATGGGAAGCTCAGCCAGAGGAGTAGTAGGACAGACCAACTGACCTTTGATGACTTCAGAGTAATACGGGACACCCAGGTAGCGGCCGGATGGAGGAACGATGACGAACCACCGTGAGCTCCACTCATGAACCTTCTTGTAATCGAAAAGATAATATCCGGCCCTCGCAATGATGGTTAGGCTGTCAGGGTCAACCCTAACCGTGAAGAATCGGGCAAAGTCGGTACCCTCAAGCCGAATCTTGTTTTCTTCGCAAAGAGCGACGAAAGCGTGGAGATGCGAAATAGCCTTTCGGATGTAGATGGGCAAGAGAGCAACAACGACGAAGCAAAAAACCCAAGAGAAAGGGGTGTGGGGGAATGATCAGGCCGGAGCGGAAGAAATCAGCATAAACCACGTACCCGAGGCCGAAGTCGTTATTGGGGTGGGAATCGGAGGATGGTAGATAAATTTGGGTACCAGGTGGGACTTCGACACCTCTAAGACAATTACAAAGGGAGGAAAAGTCGAGAGAAGAAGGAGAGGGCTCGCGCCCAGCCAAAAAAGGCTTCGAGAATTTCCAGAACGAGGGGCGAAAGCCATTAGAGGAGCGAGAGCCCTAAATCGCCTCGATAGCAGGCGAAAAGCTCACAACAGCTTTACTCTTTCTTGCGGCAGAGGTAGACATTGAGAAGTTTAGCACGAAATCGAGAAGCGGTGGCAACGAAAGAAAGAATAGAACACGATAGCAGAGAGGCTAAAGAGAAGACAGTGAAGGCAAAAAGGCGGAGGAGGAAAGAGAAGAAAGCTCAAAAACGCGGACTTTAAAGGGAAGTTTTCTCCCGATCAAATGAATAATATATATATGCACAAACAAAAAGCACCTTTTTACAGGAAAAAAAAGGGCCACACACTTCCTAAAGATGATTCTAACAATTAGCCAAAAAAGGGATCCTACGTATTCTACATCGAAAACAGGCGAGAAATTCGAAAAGAACGGTGCAGGACAGGCACGAGTCACGAGCCTTGCACATGACCTATAAAAAGTTCTTTCTCTCCAGATATGAAGAAAAAGAACTTGTGGGACTTGGATGAGGAAAGGACAGAGCACAGACATGGCGAAAAACCTCGGAGATGGCCGCAGCTACAAAATTTTTCCCCAAAACACAGGACACAGAAGTTCTACTTTCTTCATCAAAAATTCAAAAAGATAGAACTTGTGGGACTGATGAGAAGGGAAGAAATGGTACCAAGCCAAACAAGACACATGGGGCATCCGGCCGCATCTAGCCCAATGGAAATAGAAACACATGAGGCATCCATCCGCCTCTAGCCGGATGAAAATAGAACATAGGCAAGACAAAATGTAATATGGCCGGCCGTCTGTGGTCGGCCAAAGATGCTAGGGGAGGGCAAAATTGTACTTATACATGTAAACATAAGCAGGCAGCATGAGATCAGGCCCAAAAATACTATAAATAGGGGTGTACCCCCATGAAATAAGACACGCTATATTTGGCAATCAGACTTGAACTCGATTTTAGCAAAAGGCTCTCTCTCTCCTCTTCTCCCTTGTGAAACTTGTAATCAAAACCAGGTAACTTAGGATAGTAAGGAAGATCAAATTGGATTAGGATGAATACTCTGTTTCAATACATTCATCAGAAAACTGAAATTTGATGTCTTTCTGAAGCAGATCTGAGAGAGGTTTTGCAACCTTCGAGAAGTCCTGTATGAATCTCCTGTAGAAACCGGCATGTCCCAGGAAAGATCTAACATCCTTAACTTAAGTTAGTGGAGGTAGCTTTTCTATCACCTCTATCTTGGCCTTATCCACCAGGATGCCTTCTCTCGACACCTTATGCCCTAGAACAATATCTTCTTGTACCATGAAATGACACTTTTCCCAATTCAGCACAAGGTTCATTTCCTCACAGCGGGCCAAGATCTGGTTCAGTTGCTCCAGGCAAACATCAAAGCTATGTTCATAAACAGAGAAGTCGTCCATGAATACTTCGATACTCTTCTCGATAAAGTCATTGAAAATTGCCATCATACACCGCTGGAATGTCGCAGGGGCATTACAGAGCCCGAATGGCATCCTCCGGTATGCGAACGTCCCATATGGAAAAGTGAATGTCGTCTTCTCCTGATCCTATTGAGCAATAGGGATATGAAAATATCCACTGTAGCCGTCTAGGAAACAGTAGAACTCCTGGCTGGCTAACCGCTCAAGTATCTGGTCAATGAATGGACGCGGGAAGTGGTCCTTCCTTGTAGCGTTGTTGAGACGACAGTAATCAATACACATTCTCCATTCAGTCTTCTGTCTCTGGGGGACTAACTCACCCTTCTCATTTTGGACTGCTACGATCCCTCCTTTCTTTGGGACAACCTGGACTGGAGACCCCCACTAGCTATCAGATATCGGGTAGATAATACCCGCATCAAGAAGATTCGGCACTTCAGCTTTGACCACCTCCTTCAGATTGGGATTTAATCTTCTCTGGGGCTGCCTCACTGTCTTATAATTATCCTCCATAGAGATCCGGTGAGTGCAGAAACCCGGCTTGATCCCTTTGATATCAGCAACTGACCACCCCATGGCACTTTATGCCTCTTGAGCACCTCCCAAAGGCTAGTTTCCTGCGAAACAGACAAAGATGCAGAGATAATAACAGGCAGGGTGCTACCCTCTGCCAGAAAAATATATTTAAGGTGGGAAGGAAGAGATTTGAGTTCAAGGGTAGGAGGCTTCTCTATTGAAGGGATAGGCCTTTGGATAGGTCGATCCATATTTTCTACTTGAGTAGTGGAGGAGCGAAAATATGACCTCCCTTGATTGAGCTGCTGGACGACTGAGGCCATCTCAAAGCTTTCCTTGTCATCCTCAATGGATAGGCTCAGTACCTGCTCTAACGAGTCAGAAGACTCACCCACGGAAAAATGAACATCAGTACTTCTAGGGATATAATATCCTCTAGATAGAAAAATCCTCAAGTAAATCAACAGAGAATACAACAGAGAAGAAGAGTTCTTTCGCATCATTTTATTAATCAAAACTCAATTCTTCATCATGAACTTTTAAGGTGATCTTTCCCTTTCAACGTTATAATAGTCTTAACAGTACGAAGAAAGGTCTACCTAGAATTAGAGGTACCTCGACATCCTCATCCATGTCAAGGATTACAAGATCATCTAGGAAGAAAAACTTACCCACACCAACAACCACATTCTCTACCATACCTCTGGGTGTAATTGACGATCTATCAGCTAATTGGAGATTGAAATGAATTGGAACGAGCTCACCCGTAAGAAGCTTCTTGAACATAGTGTATGGCATCAGGTTGATGCTCGCTCCCAGATCGCAGAGACCGTATCCACAATCCATATCTCCAATTGAGCAATGAATAATGGGCTGACCTGGATCACCACGCTTTGGAGACAGCTTCTGTAGGATTGCTGCTGAACAGGTTTCAGTCAGCTGAATGGTGTCCTTCTCCTTATACTTCCTTTTATTTGAAATCAAATCCTTCACAAATTTAGCATAGTTAGGCATTTGTTTGATAGCATCAATAAGAGAAATATTGATAGTCAGCTTACGAAAGACATCTAAAAATTTTCCAAACTGCTCATCAAGCTCTCGCTCTTTGAGACGGTTTGGAAAAGGAAGTTCTTTTGCAGATGTTTTTCCTTTCGTATTTTTAATAGCAGTTGAATGAGAGGAGGAAGGAATGGAAGCCTAGGTCTCCGCATGAACTACCTCAAGAGGGGCAGGATGCCCTGATGGTACACCAGCGGTATTAGAAGGGGGCTCGGTCTCCTCATCAGTATGGCTCCCTGTCACTTTATCATTGATTAAGCTTCTTCCACTCCTTAGGGTAACTGCTGCTACCTCTCCAGAATCTTCGCAGTCCTCAATCATTACTGCTTCTGAGACCGACACTGCCTTCAACTGCTCCTCGGGATTGGGGTCTGGTTGGGAAGGCAGTGATCCAGAAGGTCTCTGCTGTAAGAGGAACTGAGTCAACTGACTCATCGTTCCCTACATCTCTACCATGGCATTCTCTATTTTTTGCTGACCAGCTGCTAGATTCTGATTGATTACAGTTTGCTGCTCCTTAGAAGCCATCAACTTATCCACCATCTCCTTCAGATTGGCATTGTTTGAGCTCAATGATGGTTGCTAAGCTTGAGACTGTTATGGCCTGAACTGACTATACTGAGGCCTAGCAAAGCCGGGTGGTCCTCCCTGGTTCACCCTCTAAGGCTGCATCTGATGTGAGTTCAGCACGTTGTTTGGATTTCCATACCGGAGGTTTTGGTGCTGATTCTGCACCCAGGGTTGTCTGTTGTTGAATTGTCCGATGACGTTGGCCTCCTCTGTTTGCTTTATCTCGGCTACCATTGGGCAGTCCTCATAGTCATGTGCGTCCCCACAATGAGAGCAGGAGACTTCATTGGAACTTGTAGACACCTTTCTTGGCAGATTGCCTAGGGGTTGGCCCCATGGTGAGCTGTTCGAGCATTTTTGCCATACTCCCCATCGTGGTTTTTAGCTGCGCTTGCTCGGCGGCTATCTGTTCCATCATCGGGTCCGGAGCTCGGGTGGAACTGTGACCTATTGCAAATACTCTTCCCCCATTGTTGCTCCATTGGCGAAGCTCCTCACAGTAGGACTCCATTGCTGCCATGAAATCTTCCCCGCTTTTCGTTAGCAGGTTCCCTCCTAAGGCAGCTCTCACCTCGCCTCTGTTTTCATCTTTTAGCCCTTGGAAGAATCCTTCTGCAAGCGAGGTGATATTCTGACCGTGGTGAGGGCACTGGCGGAGTAGTTCTTTGAATCGGTCCCACGCCTTGCATATTGTCTCACTACTCAGCTGTCTGAATGCCGTCAGATCGGCGATCATCTGTCGTGTCCTGGAGATGGGGATGTATTTCTCATAGAATTTATCCGTCATCTGCTCCCAGGTGGTAATGATGCCTGGTGGTAGTCGATGGAACCATTTTGAAGCTTCTCTTGATAGGCTGTGCTGGAACAGACTCAGTCTGGCATATTCCTCCAGGCCTTGTGATAAGCCAAGCGAGTCCAAGTGCACTAGGAATCGATGTACGTGGTCTAGTGCATCAGCTGGGTCGGCACCTGAAAAGGTTCCTGCAGGGTGATTACGAACAGCATTGGATTGATGGGAGGGTTTTACCTTTTGCCAATCTGCCACTAGTTCTGCAGTTAGGTCTGGTAGAACCACTGGGCCTCTTCTGGGTGTGGCTGGTGGTCTATTTATTCTCCCCATCATGTACTGGGCGACTGGACCTCCTCCAAGCTAGTTATTGTTTACATCCATGTTGAAATCGAGCTGCCTTCTTGCTCTCAGAGCTTGGAGGAAAACTCTCTCGATTTCTGGGTCAAAGTCTGTACCCGATGGACCAGATGAACGCGTTCTGCGCATCCACTAGATACTTGTAACAGCAAAAGAGAAAGGAACAAAATGTGTTGAATTTAGAACTAAAGTAAAAAAGGGAATACTAAAAATAAAATTGATGAAATAACTAAGGCCAACGAACTTATAGTTTTGGAAAATTAAATGACAGAAAAATTATAACTGAAATTAAATGACAGTAATGAGAAACAATTGGATAAAATGGCACAAAAATAAATTAAACCTTAAATATAAATAATAGAGAAAATAAATTACGAAACAAATAAAAAAATAGTAAACAGGGTATTGTAATAGAGTAACGAATTAACCAAGGCTAGGGACTAGACAAAGTCAAGTCCCCGGAAACGGCGCCATTGTGCAAACGGTTGAATTGATATATTAAAAGCCAAGAAATAATCCTAGAAAATAACAAATCAATAGACCGTCGGGTTGCAAAAATCCCGGTCACAGTAGTATAGCAATTAAGAAGCAACCAGGTATCAATCCGCGGGACTTGAAGAAAATAAGTCTAGCCTTAGGCAATGGGTAACGAAAGAGGGGTTGTTTTGGTTTTGGAATCAATAAAAGACGAGAAAATAAATAGCATATAAATTAAAGCGATAGATAGGACGTATGAACGGGACTCTAGGTTCAGGGAGTTATTTCACTAGCCAGGTTCTGCATATCCTACTACTTTAAAGGAGACTTGGATCGGCTTGTAATTCTCAATTATCTATTATGTATTAAGTCCTAATTCCAGGTAGCTCGTCTAGACAGGACGCGTAGCTCAAATCTAGAATTAACGGGTATATCTAGATGGTTTTATCGCTCAGAACTACTAGTCCGGCTAGGAAACTTAGTGGGACCGGACTAAAGCACCTAACTGCTAATGTAATCTATCTGATTGCAATTATCACAGGTAACAGGTTAATAGGACCATCAATGCTACTCACTTTGTCTGATCATAACACGATTCGAAGGCTTATAATAAATTCATGACGTTTATTAAAAGCACTTAAAACCATTAACCTGAGCAATCCAACTAGTCTCAATTTAAGCAGTAAAATAAAGCAGAGTTTAACTAATTACAACATCCCTTCTCCCAGAGTAAATCCTCTTAGCTAGACATAGCAATTGAAAGCATAAATAAGAGAGAGTTAGGAGAAATCATCTGTTACGAAGATCCTCTTGCTTGCTCCGCCCTTCGTCCTTGCGCTATACTGGTTTGGAGGTTGGAATTGGCGACAATGAAGTGAACTTCGTGGAAATGAAGTGAAAATGGAAATTCTGGAAATGTTTGTGAGACGTCCGGATGGGTTTGGGTGGACACAAATCCGGACGTGAGGTGTCCGAGTAGGTCTAGGTCGGACGCAAATCCGGACGTGAGTTTTTGTGTGGCGTGTGTGCAAAGTAATGTGGGTGATAATTTTGTGGAGAAATCGGAGTGAAAATGCGGTCGTAGTGGTGTGAGTTGGTGTTTGAATATGTGTAGTTGAATGGAGATGGAGTATGGGAGAGATGTTGTGTAAATGAACAGAGAGTAGATGGAGTGAAGGATGGGGGGAGAGGAATGATCGATGATCAGATGTGTAGACGGGAGTGTCTGGTGTGTGTTGTATTTATGGGAAGGAAAAGCAAGGTTAGATGTGCGACATTAGCTGGTGAATTTAGTGGAGACAAACTTTCGGCGTAGACAGACGGGACATTAGTTGCAGGATTAGGGGAGTGCATAATTAAGATTAGTGGAGAAAAACTTTCGGCGAACAATTTGTATATTTTTCTTTTGGAGTTGTGTCTTGTCCGCGTTTGTGTCCGCATACGGACAGGGGTGTCCTGACGAGATTTGTACTTGTCCGCATTTCTGTCCATGTACGGACAGGGTTGTCCTGGTGAGATATATGCTTGTCCACGTTTTTTTTCGCGTACGGATAGGGTTGTCCTGATGAGATCTACACTTGTCCGCGTAAGTGTCCGCGTGCGGACGTGAGTGTCCTGTTGAGATTTACATTTGTCCACGTTTCTGTCCGCTATACGGACATGGCTCAAAGAGGCTGTCCGCATATGTGTCCGTGTATTAGGACAGGGACAAAGGAGAATTCGATCTGGAGCTGTCCGCTTCTGTGTCCGTGCCTGCCCATCCGGACACATATCCAGACATGTGTAAATTTTCCTCTTTTTGTTCCAAAAGCTCTAAACTCCTTCCTAATCACGTCCTAAGCCAAAATAACATGAAAACAAGAAGGTAAATGCATAAATCTATGTAAAAATATGGAAAAAAGGGTTCAAAGCACTCAAAAGATAGATCAATAATCAGTGCATCATCCGGTCCCAAGGTCAGTCCATTCCAGAAACATTTCCGTGTGAGAAATTTAAGCCTGACCGACCTTGTCATGTCCGGTCCTAAGGTCGGTCCATTCCAGAGAGTTTCCTGGAGGGTTAATTTAGGCTCGACCGACCTTGCTAAGGTCGGTCCTATGTTCGGTCGAAGTCAGAAACTTTTTTAACTTGCTTATTTCACTCCAAACCTCACCATACATGTCCTAGTATGTTCTAACATCATTTTAGTACTTTAACCACACCTTAAAACATCCCCCAAACTCATTTTCTAACTCATTTCTAAGTTCCTCAACACTTACTCAATTTCTTACAAAATTCCTAACACTTGTAATGTTTTTCCTCAAGTTTTCTAAGTGGTGGTTTATACCTATGATAACAACTAACCAAAATGCTTTCTCACCACCATTACATCTACTCCAAAGCATCATTTCTCACCAACACTTCCATTACACAAACTCCTTAAGATTTCTTTCCACAAGTTCAAACTTAATTCTTCACAAGGCATTATTCCTCTCTTGTTTACCAAAATTTGTACAAGGCCTATCCACACTCCCACCTTGACCTTAGTGCATCTAAATCACTGATTTGATTCCTAAAACCTTCAAAACAACTCCTAAGTCACCCAAGCACTCAAGAACACCATAATTCATTTTGTTTTACCAATACAATACCTAGCCATTCCTAGCACTTCCTAGTTCATCAAACTTCATTTAAACACTTAAAACTCCTTGTATATTAACCAAATTTAGCATGGAGTCACTAGCACATCATTACACCAAAACACATAGATTTTCACCTTTAAAACATTAAGAACACTTAAATCCTCAAGAACACTCCTACACACAAAACTCCACCCAATTTACACTACCTCTTAATATAGTGCATAATTTAATTGCTTGGCACTTAGGCCCTTAAATAACATGGCTCTTAGGCCCTTAAATTGCATTAATCTTAAACACTAAATTTCCACATACTAAATGCCTTTGACCTGCAAATACATACAACATCACATATGCCCTTAATAACCTCCTTGTGGGTATTTTTCTATCTCATTTCCCATAGGTTCTTTAGGTAGTTTTAATAAGCAATTCAAGCTCATTTCCTAAGACATAAAACTACATTAAGGTAGTTCATTTACCTCTTCTCCTTCAAAACTTTCTCACTTGTTTTTCCTTGCTCTTTCTTGATTAAAAATCGGCAAGGAGGTTTTGATCACTTGTATATCTTCTAATCAATACACAAGTAAAGATAATGAGCATTAAGCTTCATGCTTAAACTCATTAATAAACCTTAGGTTATATAAGTGTCTTAAAACACAAAAATGGAAGTTTACCTTGGATTTAAATGAGAGTTTGATTAAGTAGCAAGAGAGGACTCCTCCTAGTCCTTTGGAGTTTAGAATAGAGCTAACAAAAAGCAAGAGAAGACACCATTAAAGGGTGATTCTCGGCCATGAACAAAAATGAGAGGAAATGAAGTTTTTCTTTGGTTTTCCTTACCTTGAAGCAAAAGAGAATAGCAAGGTATGAAAAGATGAGTTCTTGCTCCTTCAATGGTGATTCTTCATGGCACCGAAATGGAGCTTTTGAAGATTTGAAAAGACAAGATTGTAGAGCTTGATCAAACTAGAAGAATGGTGGTCTTGGAATTAATTTTGGAGCATGGAGCTAGGAGTTATAAGCAAGAGAAGATGAAGAATGGTGTAGTTGCTGTATCAAAACCGATGGAGAAGGGAGGAAGAAGGTTGGAGATGGTGGGAAATAAGAGAGAAAGAAGAGAATGAAGAGAGAGGTGAGTTTTGTTAAGATATTTTAAACATAAAGCAAATAGTGAACTTACATTATCAATCTTCTTTCCTTAACAAATCAGCCAAGTGTGATGACTCACACTTAAAAACCAGCCCCCTTATCCCTCTTGGGATATTTTATGCACAAATTGAGCACTATTAATAAACTAGTGCACATAATTGTGAAATTTTTTATTTCTCAATGATTTAGACTTCCTAATGTGATACTAAGTAGTACACATGTTGATTAAAGAGTAATGATGGGCATTTAGCCACTCAAAACCCATTTCTAAGACAATTTTTCAAAAATGTGCTTTAGGACTCCTTAAAGCACATTTTGTGTCTTAACTTGTTTTCAAGCTTGGTTTTCTTTATTAATTGGTTTAACATGTCCATTAGCATGTAAATAAAGTCTTTGTAAGTTATTAAAGTCTTAACCAATGTTATCCCAAGCTTAGAGCACATTTTCGCTCATATTGTCTTTATGGTGCTTTATTATGTTTTCTATGGTTTAAATTATTCACTAACATTTCTAAGGAACTTTTTAGCCTTAATATGCCATAGTTTGATATTTAAATAACATATCAAGCTTTGGGGTATTTCAATCTACCCCCCTTAAAAGAACTTTGTCCCCAAAGTTCACACTTCCCACACATCATTTAGATTAGAACACGGGGATTAACATTGCAAAATACACTTCCATAATAAACATACTTTACACAACACCCTCGGACTCAAGGTCCGGGTAACATAACATCATTCAGACTCAAAGTTCTGTAACATAAGAGCATAGACAATGTATTTCGATACATGTCGTACATACGTAACAGAAGCGGCTCCACCCCCCTTAAAAGGGGTACGCCCCGTACCATATACATACAAATACTAAGGAGTAAATAACGACGGGTACTTCGCCCTCATTTTATCTTCCAGCTCCCATGTGGCCTCCTCGACTTCCTGGTTAGACCAGAGAACCTTCACCAGTCGAACAGACTTGTGGCGAGTGTCTCGAGTCTTAGTATCCAGAATCCGTACAGGAGTCTCCACCGATCGCATGGTCGGCTCTAACGTTAGCCGTTCGGGCTGAAGTACATGAGACAGATGAGGCATATATTTCTTCAACTGTGATACATAAAATACATCATGTACCTTGCCCAGCTCAACAGGCAGATCTAGCCTGTAAGCTACCGGACCTATCCGCTCCGTCACAACATAAGGCCCCACATACTTTGGACTCAACTTGCCTTTCTGGCCAAAACGAAACACTCCCTTCATGGGGAAACTCTAAGGAACACCTGGTCGCTTATGGCGAACTCCAGGTCACGTCGGCGTACATCGGCATATGATTTCTGCCTATCTTGAGCTGCCTTCATGTTAGCTCGTATCTGGCGTACTTTTGCTTGTACTTGCTCCAGATATTCGGGTCCTATAATGACCGTCTCACTTGACTCATCCCAGCATAAAGGTGTGCGGCATGGTCTACCGTACAAAGCATGGAAGGGAGGCATCTAGATCGAAACATGATAACTGTTGTTGTACCTAAACTCGATCAAGTGTACCTTATCAATCCAGCTTGTCTGAAAGTCAAGTGCTCATGCACGTAACATATCTTCGAGCATCTGGATGGTGTGCTGACTCTGACCATCAGTCTGAGGGTGGAACGCTGTACTTAGCTTCAGCTCGGTACCAAGCACTTCCCGTGTAGATTTCCAGTACCTCGAGAGGAATCTGGTATCCCTATCAGACACAATAGTTTTCGATACCCCGTGATGTCGTACAATCTCTCGGTCAAAGAGCTCTGCTAGCTTTGCCACTTTCCAAGTGTCCTTCATCGGGATGAATCAGGCCACCTTGGTCACTGTGTTTTTTTACGAGATCTACTTCTCGGCTTCTATCCGAACTTGCAAGGTCGGACGCAAGTTCGGACATGCCTCTGTTTTTGGCATAACTCTTCCGTTTTAGCTCCGTTTTGAGTTCCGTTTGTGGGGTTGGATTCCTCTACTTGTGTATAAGCTTATTTTGCTGTTTAAATGCATTTTTCATTCGCATAAGATCGGTTTTGGTGAGCTTTTGTTTTGGGACCTAGTTACGTTGCTTCTAAGCCTTGGATAGTCGGGTCGGGCTGTCCCGTAGCATGCTGCACAGGAATTCCTTCTGATTACGCTCATTAAGGTCTCCCTTAGGGCATTATGTGACCGACGAGTCTATTAGCTGTCTCTACGGCTTCTGTTGTGGGATCTTCGGATCCATAGGACATTATGTGAGTCCTTTTGTTGTGTTAGCGTGTTTCTAGTGTCCCACCTCTCTGTATCTGATTCTGAAAGTCCGACCATGGTTTGATATGATGTTTTGCTCTGCTTTCTGTTTTGTGACTTTGATTCGTATGTTTACAAGTGGCTACGCTTCCCTCTGTTTATTCAAGCTTCTACTTCTGTTTTGAGTGGGCTTCCTTGAGGAAATCTTCTGCTTGCTGAGCTATTTAGCTCACCCCTTTACTTATTTTGCAGGATGAGCTCGTGGGATCTTCTCTCTTTATCCCCTTCTAGAGCAATCCTTTACTTTATGTTTTAATTAGACTTCTGTATCGTTTGCGCTTTAGACGCTTTGAATCTTATGTAGCCTTCGGGCCTTACTTAGGTATTTGACTTATGAACTCGTTTGGATATTGTAAGTCCTTTTGGTCTTTATACAAGCTTTGTTTTGGTTTAGGGTTTGATCTGCGTTAGAGCCTTGCGACGTTAGGTAATAGACTCGCGGCGTGTAACGACCCTAACTCCTGGGCCGGTTTTGGGGTGGTTACATTTAGTGGTATCAGAGCCAGGTTGCTCGTTCTTTGGTGTTTGTGGGGTGTGTCTGTATACGTGGGTGTCTGAAATGTCTGTTGTATGATGTTTGATGGTTTCTGATTAGTTGTGGTGTTTGTCTCTTCAGTATGCCTCCCCGACGTTCAGGACGAGGTGCAGCTTCAGGCGATGCTCCTCAGGGGGACATCGCTGAGATAGTGCAGCAGGTGGTCACCCAGGTGCTGCAGACAGTAGGGACCACTGCTGGCCCAGCGGAAGGAGCTGGTAACGCTGGGGGCAGCAATGTGAAGGCGCTTCAGGAGTTCCTGAAGCTGAAGCCGCCTTTTTTCGATACTAGTTGTGACCCACAGGAGGCGAGCCACTGGATCACTACGATTGAGGACCTTCTACGGGTCATGGGTTGTGAGGAGGATCAGAAAGTTGGATTCGCCACGTTCATGTTCCAGTCTGAGGCGAAGGAGTGGTGGATGTCGGTTGAGGGGAAGTACCCCCACCCATGGACTTGGGAGCAGTTTAGGGGCTGCTTCAACCAGCAGTTTTACCCTGATGTCTTCAGGGATCAGAAGATTGTGGAGTATGGGAGACTCCACCAGACGAAGGAGATGTTAGTCGATGAGTATGTACGTAAGTTCATCTCCCTTTCTAATTTTGTACCTGAGCCGGATGATAACCGAAAGGCTAGGAAGTTTGAGGCTGGGTTGAGAGGCGCCATTCGAGCTGTTGTGGAACCTTTCCGCCACAAGACCTTCAGGGATGTGGCTGATGTGGCGTTGGTTGTAGAGGCTGAGCTGCAGGCTAGGCAGCGGTATGAGAGGAAGGACCAGAGGCCCGATAAGGGTAAGGATCAGAAGAGGAAGGGGCGTGTGGAGGAGCCTGAGAGACGGGAGCAGGCTTCTTCTTAGAAGAAGAAGTACAGAGGTGATTGAGGATCTTCTTCATCTGCATCGCCTGCTGTGGAGAAGTGTGCTGAGTGTGACCACTTTCATCCAGGGCGAGAGTGTTATAGGAAGTCTGGGGTGTGCTTCAAGTGTGGTTCGCTACAGCACCGCATTGCCCAGTGTCCACAGGCTAGAGGAGGAGGTAGCAGTGGCGGTTCTGAGAGCCGAGGTGTTGGTTCGGGGTCCGAGCAGAAGACAGATCAGAAGAAGACCCAGACCCAGGCACGTGTCTATGCACTGGCTGGTGAGCGTGACCGCGGTTCAGACCGAGTGGTGTCAGGTATCCTTCAGATCTCTTCTCAGTCAGTTTTCTGTTTGTTTGATTCAGGAGCTACCCACTCCTTTGTGTCTGCTGATTTAGTTGGTAGGCTCGGGTTGTCTGCTGTGCCCTGTGACGTTGATCGGTGTATTTCTAGCCCGTTGAGTGGCATACCTGCTTGTGTGCTTAGTTCTGTGTGCAAGTCTAGTCCAGTAGTGGTTATGGATAGGACTTTGCCTGCCACTTTGATTCCTATGAGTATGTCCTACTTCGATGTGATTTTGGGCATGGATTGGCTAGCAGAGCACCATGCCCATATAGATTGTGCGGCAAGGAGAGTCGTCTTTGATAGACCGGGCGAGACCCGTTTCGTTTTAGTGGGTAATTGTGTACCTTGCGCACCAGGCATAGTGTCTGCCATGCAGGCAGCTAGCTTCCTAAGGAAGGGCTGCCAGGGTTTTCTTTGCTATATACCCGAGGTTCGAGAGGGATCCCGCCTGGAGGAGATTCCCATTGTGTGTGAGTTTCCAGAGGAGTTCCAGGACGATGTGCCAGGGCTGCCACCTGATCGTGAGGTGGAGTTTTCTATCGAGTTAGCGCCAGGGACTCAACCTATTTCGAAGGCCCCTTATCGTATGAGCCCGGCGGAGCTTAAGGAGTGATGGTGCAGCTGCAGGATCTTCTGGATAAGGACTTTATTCGCCCTAGTGTGTCTCCATGGGGAGCACCAGTGTTGTTTGTGAAGGAGAAGGACGGCTCCTTCAGATTGTGCATTGACTACAGGGAATTGAATAAGGTTACCATTAAGAATCGGTATCCTCTTCCCCGTATCGATGATCTCTTCAACCAGTTAGCTGGAGCGACAGTTTTCTCCAAGATCGACTTACGTTCTGGTTATCATCAACTGAAGATTAAGGCCAAGGATGTGCCTAAGTCTGCTTTTAGGACCCGATATGGGCATTATGAGTTCTTGGTCATGCCTTTTGGTTTGACCAATGCCCCTTCGTTCTTCATGGATATGATGAACAGAGTTTTTAAGCCCATCTTGGATTCTTTTGTGGTTGTGTTTATTGACGATATCTTGGTGTATTCCAAGAGTGCTGAGGAGCATGAGGAGCATTTGAGGATGGTTTTGCAGACGTTAAAGGAGAAGGAGTTGTATGCCAAGCTGAAGAAGTGCGAGTTCTGGTTGGATAGAGTTGTGTTCCTGGGCCACGTGGTTTCGAAGGATGGTATTTCAGTGGACCCAGAGAAGATTAGGGCGATCATGGAGTGGGCGAAGCCCACTAGTGTTTCTTAGGTGCGCAGTTTCCTAGGTTTGGCTGGGTATTATAGGAAGTTCATGGAGGGCTTCTCTAAGATCGTGTCACCCTTGACTCGTCTTCTTAGGAAGGATGTCAAGTTTGAGTGGAGCGAGGCGTGTCAGGAGAGCTTCAGGAGATGAAGAAGAGGTTGACTTTGGCTCCGATTTTGACGTTGCCTTCTGAGACAGAGGGCTTTGAGGTGTTTTGTGACGCTTCCCACAGAGGGCTTGGCTGTGTTCTGATGCAGCAGGGTAAGGTGGTAGCGTATGGGTCACGTCAGCTGAAGCCGTATGAGAAGAATTATCCTACCCATGATTTGGAGTTAGCTGCTGTGGTCTTCGCCTTGAAGATCTGGCGGCACTATCTGTATGGGGTGACGTGTAAGGTCTACATGGATCACAAGAGTCTCAAAATACCTATTCACGCAGAAGGAGCTGAATCTGAGACAGCGGCGTTGGTTGGAGCTTTTACACGATTACGATCTGGAGATCCTCTACCATCCAGGTAGAGCGAATGTGGTGGTAGATACGTTGAGTCGTGGGGGTGCCCCTAGGCTCGCTTGTTCGAAGTCAGGGATTCAGAGGTCTGCTCTTGAACTTCAGCGCATGGGAATTTGGGTTGTTCGGTCCAACAGAGCTGGGATGATTGCTTCTCTTCAGGTTTAGTCTACCTTGATTGAGCGGATTAGAGAGAATCAGAGGGCTGATGCTGAGTTGTGTAAGATCCAGGAGAGGTTGGAAGATGGTCAGGAGTCAGAGTTCTCTATGTCTGGCGACGGCTGTCTATGCTTTAGAGGCCGAGTCTGTGTGCCTAGTGGAGGCGATCTTAGGCGTGAGATTATGTAGGAGTCCCACGGAGCTCCGGATTCTGTGCCCCTAGGAGGGGTGAAGATGTACCGGGACCTTAGAGAGTCCTTCTGGTGGGCGAATATGAAGAGGGAGATTTCTGATTTCGTAGCTCGTTGTCAGACCTGTCAACAGGTGAAGGCTGAGCACCAGCGGCCTACAGGTCTTTTACAGCCCCTTCCCATTCCTGAGTGGAAATGGGAGAGTGTTGGTATGGATTTTATTGTGGGGCTTCCTAGGACATGTTCTGGTTATGATGTGCTATGGGTGATTGTGGACCGGTTGACGAAGTCAGCTCATTTCTTGCCAGTGAGGAAGACCTTCAGCCTTGAGCGTCTGGCTCGACTGTATGTGATGAGATTGTGAGGCTGCATGGTGTGCCGGCGATGATCGTTTCGGACAGGGATCCGAGATTTGTATCTCGCTTCTGGTGTAGCCTGCATAAGGCTTTAGGGACAAATTTGGCTTTTAGTTCAGCCTATCATCCTCAGACCGATGGGCAGACAGAGAGGATGAACCACATTTTGGAGTATATGTTGAGAGCATGTGTGCTAGACTTTGGAGGGAGCTGGGATCAGCATGTGACTCTGATTGAATTTGCCTACAATAATAGTTTTCAATCGAGTATTGGGATGGCCCCATTTGAGGTGTTGTATGGTAGGCGTTGTAGATCTCCCATTTGTTGGGATGATCTGCGAGAGAGGGCGATTGTGGGTCCTAAGTTGGTGCAGGGAGCCGTGGATAAGGTCAGGATTATCAGATTGCGTCTGGCCGTTGCTCAGAGCCGGCAGAAGAGTTATGCAGATCAGAGGCGTCGTCCGCTTGAGTTTCATATTGGGGATCACATGTATATGAAGATCTCTCCGGTTCGTGGCGTGGTTTGCTTTGGTAGGAGAGGGAAGCTGAGTCCCGCTTTGTGGGTCCTTTCGAGGTGCTAGAGAGGGTCGGACCGGTGGCTTACAGATTGGCGTTGCCCCCAGCTCTAGCAGGAGTTCATGATGTTTTCCATGTGTCTATGCTCTGGAAGTATCTTCACGATCCGAGCCATGTGATTGATTATGGTCAGCTTCGACTCCGGGATGATTTCACATATGAGGCAGCTCTAGTGTGTGTCTTGGCTCGCGATGTCCGTCGGCTCCGTAGTAAGACACTGCCTATGGTTAAGGTTCAGTGGGCTAACCAGTCCGAGCGAGAGGGGACATGGGAACTCGAGGAAGAGTTGCGTGCCAAGTTCCCTTCTCTCTTTGAGCAGTAAGGTATGTTGAATTTCGAGGAAGAAATTCCTTTTAAGGGGGGAGAGATGTAATTCTTCGTATTTCGTTTTCAGATTTTATAACATTCTGGTTTATGTTATTGTTTATGTTATGTGGTGCCATGTTTAGTTGATGGGACGTCGGAGTCATTAAATTAAAAGGAATGGACAAGGAGGACATTTCCCTCTTTTATATTTGTGTGATTTAATAAGGAAAAGCATTTCCTTATTTTTCTTTTCTCGTTCAATCGTTTAGTTTTCCAAGCATGTTGCTCCCGACAGTTTTCTCTGCGTTTTGCTAGTTTCCCCTCCCTTGTTGTGCTGAGTTGCTTCCGAATTTGGGTGTGCTACTTCGTTTCGCTTCTACTGCTGCTCGGGGTGATTCTCCTCTACAAATCAAGTTGGTCCTTGTGTATTCCGGGGCAGTTTTTTTTTTGTTGGGAAGTGCAGTTTTCTGATTTTTGCATTCTGATTTTTGCATTCTGATTTTGGGGTCTGGCTGGTGTAATTCAGTGGTTGTTTGCTGTTCAGGACTGCAGTGTTGCCAGAACCTTTCTCTACTTCAGATTGGTGTGGTCTTCTATGCAATTCGATGTAAGTGGGGGAAGGAATCGGGGTAGTTTACTCACCCTCGGGGACTGTTTTATTCTAGTTTTTCTGAGTTGTATTGTGTTGTGATTGCGTGATTTCACTTCAGTTTTGCGTTGTTAATCGATTGGCTAAACCCCCAAGGGTACTGATTTACAATTCTATGGATTTTGTGGGAGTTGTGGTGATTTTTGGCTGTTTTATGCGCGTCTGTTCGTTCTGGATTTCGACTGTTTTGCGCCGTCTGAACTTCAGTCCGAACATGGAAGTTCAGATAGTTCGTCGGCGCGCTTCTATTTTCTGAAATTCGACGCGTCCGAACGTCGAAGTTCGGACACTATGTTTTTCTGCGATGTCTGCTTCTCGGCTTCTGTCCGAACTTGCAATGAAATACCCCAAACTTATTAAACATGGATTAAATATCTAATCACATTAACCAAGGCTTAAACATGCCTTAAAAGTCAACTGAGCACAACAGTGGTCAACACAAATCAAGATGTTGCACCCTTTGACTGTTAAGGGTAAATAAATACCCAAATGAACTTCTTAGGACCTAAAAATTTGTCCTAAGTATATTAACACATTACTAAACACATTACAATCGTTGGACAACACTCCAACACAAAGAACAAGCACTTTCATGCTTCAAGGTCAAAAAGGGCAAAAATGTGCTCTAAGAATACCTTAAAGGTCTAATGACCTCTAAATGATATAAAATTGGATACCATGATCAAATATCATGTAAGGAACACAAAAAAACCGTTGTCAAAGAAAACCAAGCTCAGAAACTCCTTGAGACACAAAATGTGCACTAAAACTCCTTAAAGCACGTTTTTGTGTAATTGTCTTCTAAATTGGTTTTAATTGGGCTAAAAGGTTATAATACCTTTAAATATGATAAAATATCATATTATAACATGTAAGGAGTTTAATTCCAGAAATTTACAAATTTTTACAAATTTAATATTAAAATATTAATAAAACCCTAACAAGGGGCCCGCTTGAGTCAACATTGACTAAGAATGGTCAAGAGGTCAAAGTTTGACCCCTTGGACCACATGAGGTCGACATACACAGGCTGGGGGAGTCAAATTTCGTCACTTGCTAGCTTAATAAACAAGACTCCACTTGTTCCCTTAATTAAGGCTTACTTTTTGCCTTTTATTAGTTTATACACTCCACTAGCTCCATTATTTGAATTCTCCAGCTGGAAAAACGTGTGAGGAGCCTCTCCTTTCTTCAATCAGCCGGCTCCTTGCTCCCTCCTTATCCCCTTGATGAGTCACCTTCAATTATTAGACAATAAACTAATCTAAAGCACATTTTCAATCTAATAATACCAATTCTAGTCACTCTCTCTCTCCTAGCTGCATTCAATTCGATGAAGCAGCTCCTCCAAGCTCTCCCAAGCTCTATCAACCGAACTTCTTCAGTTGGGAAGGTAAACCTAACTTCTAAGCTTCGAATTAATGGTTTAAGGCTAGTTTTTGGCTCTTTTTCTTCATCTCTTCACCACCTATGCTTAGATCTCGTGACTAATCAGTTCCTATGGCTTATTCTCAGTGTTATAAGGTTAGAACATCAATCAAATTTGAATGAAACAAGTTTAGAGACCAATGTTGCTCAAAATATCATTTTAAGGTAAAAACATACCTTAAGCTTCTCTACTCTTCATCCGATTTTCTTCCTCTGATTTTTGTGAGTTTATACACTCATAATCTTCGTATTTACATGCTCAATCAGTTGGTTAGCCATTTGGAGCAAGGGTGGCCGAGATCCAAAGGAAATACCTTCTTTTAAGGCATTTTTCCAAGGTAAAACCTAATAACAAGGCAACTTGTTGTGATCTAGCTATTTCCTATGTCAATATGGTAGATCTAACACCTTGTGGTGTGTTTGATTCAGGTCGAAACCATCTTGAACTTTCCTTGCATTTTTAAGGTGATTTTTGCCTTAAAATCTTACATAAATTATTCCTTATGGTTAGATCTTGCTTGGAGACTAACTATGCCTTGGTTTCTGTTTGAAATCATGTAAAACAAGCTGTGGAGAATTTCTCCTTAAGGTGGCGAACCCAAACAAGGCTTTACCTAAGCTAAATCAAGGTATAAATCACTTAAAACCTTAACTTGATACATTAACACAAGTTTAAGTGTGTGTATATTAATTTCGTGAGTGAATGATTAAAATAAGGTCTTGTTTGACCTTAAAATGATTAAGGAATGGTTTAATAAATTTTATAACTAATTAAACAAGCATAAATGTCAAATTTAAGACATTATGTGGAAGTTTGGTAAATAAATGAAAATTATATGGTGAGGCCGAGATTTATAAGTGTTTTTGGGACATTTATGTGTAATTTATTTTGCAAGCCAATGTTTGTAATAAGGCCATGTATTTTAGGCCATTTTATTTATGCATTTACAAGCTTTTAATTAAGTTTAAGTAGTATAAATGTTACCGAAAATAAATGGGGTATTAGGTGTAATTAAATTAAATTTAAGGGCTTTATAAAAATAAGGCCGAAAATTAGAGGTAAAAAGGAGTTAAAATAAAGTTTATAAGATTTTATAAAGTTTTGGGGTTAAATGGTGAATTTTGGAAACTTAGGGGTTAAAACCGTAATTACAAGGAATTGGTGGTCAAGGAAATATTAAGGTGGTCAACCTTGACCATATGCTAGGTTTTGACCAAAATAGATAAGTTAAATAACTTATTTAAGGTTTTATAATAAGATAAGTATCTTATGGTAATATTTTTATGACATATATGGTGAATATGTTATTACCGAAAATTAAGGGTGTAAAATGGTATTTTAAACACCCATGGGCTATTAGGAATTTTTAGGAATTTATTGGGTGATTTTGGAATTAAAATGAACTATATATGTATAATATATAGTTATTATGTCATTATGACACTTTGGAGAAATATATGAGGTGGTATAGTAAATACCGATTATACATGGGTTAATAAGGATATTTATAACCCTTTGGAGTAACTTGGTGATTTTTAGAATTATATAAGAGTATTTGATAAGACATGTGTATAAAATATAGTCTTAAGGTTATGGTAAAACTATATGTTATAAATAGGGCCAAATGGCAATTAAAAAACAGCACAAGGGCTGTTTGGGATTTACAAAAAAATAACCATAGGTTATACCCTTTTTATAAGTTAGAAATGTTATATTAAATGGAATATATAACATGGTATGAATTAAGGGGTGATTTTGTAAATAGAGGAACTATGGTTTATGGAAAAGAATAAGGTTTAATATATATGCCTAGGCGGCAATATATAATAGTTTTGTATAAAAACTATAGGTTATAAATTAAAGGAAATAAAAATATCATATCAAATGATATTAGTATTTTGGTACAACATTACATAATGTTATGTGGTCAAAATGGAATTTAAATAAATTCAAGGGCTGTACCGAATTAATAAGAGTTGGAAAATGAATTATAGACTAAGGTCTATAATGTTATAAATGTTATAACAATTATATGGTTTAGGTGGAATTAATATAAGTAAGGATATTCACATAAAATAATGTGATGAACTAAAAGATGGGATTTATAAACTAAGGTGTTTATGGAATAAACCTTAGGAGTTGTAATTATACAACATAAAATGTTAATAATGTTAGGATAATAATCTTAATATAAGTTGTATAATATAATACAACTAATGGGAATAATCATCTAATAAAAGATGATAGAATGTAACATAAAGTAAAAGAGTTTATTAAACTCATGGGAATTACCTACGTGGTAAATATATACATACACAAGAATAATGTATATAAGGTGGATATATATTTTGGTTGAAAACCATATGATTTAATGGTGGTGGTTATTTAAAAAAAATATAGTTACGAACTATAAGTTATGAATTTTGGATGCAAATATTATTTGCTAAAGATAAATGGATCATATAATACATTGTATTATAGTGGATGGTGGGAGAATGATACAATATAATAAGTGATACAATACAAAAATAACAATATAATACAATCATGCATGCATACATGCAACTATAGGTTATGTACCTAAACTAGGTGGTGGATAAGATTAAAAGAAATGTAACGAATTAAACTTAACAGTTGAAATGTTTTGACGTACGCGTTTTAAGTAACAAAGCCGACTGTTTTAGAGAAACCTGTAACAAACAACTGTAGAAAACAGGGGTGAACTGTCGGGGTTACTTATTATTCGGAAATACCGGATGTAGTTAGTCATGGAGACTGACTTATAGTTTTAATACCGTTTAGATTATACTTCTGACAAGGACGCTTGACAAGCTAGCAGACTACACGGAGCATAGGATCTTGCTGATTCATACTCCACCGTAATACGATCAGGGTGAACGGTATGTAAAGGGGTTTGATCCGAGTTGTCCTAAGGTTGCTCCTTGGGCTCGGATTTGGTTGATATAACTTGTATGTTGTTATGTGTCTCTGATTGTCTCTGAGGGCTTCCTCAGTTCAGACTTCTGTGTGATCTGTGATAAGATTGATTGTCTGAATGTGTTAATTAATATGCATGAATTGTATATTTAGAGCTGCTTATCATTTACTGTTGTTGAGTTAACAATATTGGTTCGTATATATGAACCTATTAATATAAAACGAACTAGCGGCTATGGTGCTATCTTATATGAAGTATAAGGAACGTAAGTAAAACGTTGTAGCACTATGATAATAACATATACATATTATTTGAGACTTTTATACGGAGCATTGGCCTTTCTAAACGCCGCTCTCGTATCTAACACTGGATCCCGAGTTTACAGACTCCGGATTGGACTAATGACCTTAGTCTACTGTGTTAGAAAATTTGGTAATGCGATGCGATGGTGTAATTAATTAATTAATGAAAGATTGTAAAGCCAAGAGGATGTGGCTCTTGGTGCGCGCTGTGATCACAAAAACGATACCAGGATGTCCGCGTACGGGTCCGCAAGTATCAAGAAAATTTCCCGTGAGCTAGAATGGCTCGTTGGTCGAAGACTTTACCGTTGGAGTGGCTACTGCCGTGGGTGACCCGCCATAATATATGGGTAACTAGAGACATGTCGTTTTAACGAGACATTGTCACTAGGTATAACTGAACAACTAAAACAATTGAGACTTATACAGTGGCGAACAATACCATGGACGAGACTTAATACTTGATTATTATTCTCGTTGTTTCGCTCTATTGTTCATTGGTTATACTTGTGGTTATTTTATTGTGTGTTGATGGTTGGATGGAGCCTACAAGCTAAGGTAATTAAATATGAAAACTGTACGCTACGGCGAATGTACATCGTACATTATATTGTTATTACTCGATACGTTCGATATATAAATGTTGTATGGATATTAAATGAATGTTTGGATATTTGGATGGATGGTTGAATGTTTGGATATTTGGATGGATGGTTGAATGTTTATGGATATTTGGATGGATGGTTAAGTTTATTATACATGTTAATTACAGTATTGATTATATCTGTAAAATGGAAAAGCATGAAACCGATCTAATAATAAGATGGTTAAAATGACAAGTGACCATTAGGGTCTAGGCCCGGCATACACAGCGTCTATCGCTGATACTACACTCATGCAGGTTGATGGTTATCGCCGGAGCTGAAGTGCGGGAACAGGGTAATTAGAGTTTACTTTAATTACCGCACATGGAGTTGTTTGGTTTAGCATGAAGATGGTGAATGGTATATGGTGAGGTTGTGTATATTCAGGTTCGGGTAGACGCTCACTTGTCGATGTTTTGATTTATGGATTTAGTATGATGTATAGGAATTTCTCGTTATCACTGCGGTTAGCAGTTAGTTTATTTTGGAAGTTGGATGTAGTTTGGCTACGTTGCTCGCATGGGCGAGTAATGGCCGGTGACACCCGAGTGAGTTTTGTAATTGTTGTTTATTTTCCGCTGTGAGACGTTTTATTATTGCTACGTGAGAGATTATATCGTGATTATGGGGAGGGGTGTTACAAAAGTGGTATCAGAGCGGAGTACCGCTCTGATGACGAGATAATAGGTTAAGACAGTGAGCTTAGGACTTGGGAAATTATGGGAAACATTTGGGAGTTACGAGACGATTCGTCTTAGAAAGATATTGTGTCTAGTAACGCAAACTGCGTGACATAGTAGCCTTTAAGGCAATTCAATATCTACTGTTTGTGTACGGTAATTTACCGAATATTTATGTGACATACTGTACTACAGATGTCTGGGAGAACTAGAGGGCGTGGTACTGGAAGAGGTAGAGGCGGTGACCCCGGCATTCCAGGAGTTGCTGAGACGGTTGCAGCCGTTCTTGCACAGCTGGGTAATCAGATAGGAGGAGCACCAGCCCACCCGCCACAGCCCAGGGAAACGAACTGGCTGAAGTCAGTTAGCGAGACCCGACCACCTACGTATTCAGGGGAACCAGACCCCGTAGCTTTGGAGCGTTACATTGTTGAACATGAGAAAGCATATGAAGTTTTACAAGTACCTGACGACAAGAAGGTCGCCATTGCTGCGTTCCATCTGAAGGATGCAGCCAGTACTTGGTACAGGTTGGTCAAGGACCAGCACCTGGCTACGCCCGACATTTCGTGGGCTGCCTTTGTCGAATTGCTAAGAGGGAAGTACTACCCGTCGCATCTCAAACAGAAGAAGCGCCATGAGTTTGAGACACTGACCTAAGAAGGTCTGACCGTGGACGAGTATTACGCTCGATTCATTGGTCCACTGGACTTCATTCCCGGTGTGGATTACCCAGAGACCGTGTGAAGGTCGAAAAGTTCTGGGGAGGACTATTGTTTCGCATCCAGATGGTGATGGGTGCTACCCTCTACACTACCACCCAGGTATTAATATGGAAGCCGTGAATTCTTTACTTACTACATTACCAATTAACTTTGTGAGAACTTACCAAGGAGATTCCAGGAGTGTTATGAGGCTGCCTCGAGGACAGAGCTAATGCTCCAGACTCGGGAAGAGACTCTAGGGGCAAAGAAGAGAAAGAACCCTGAGGGAGTCTGAGGGTGGATGAGCATCTCCAGGCCAAAGCCAAGAGAAGGGAAAGTAAGGACTTATTCCATTTCAGATTATTTATCATATTAAATACCTTAGGAATGCTGACCCGAAACGTTAAATAGGAAATTCTTTCCAAAGAAAGGGCAGCAGGGTCACCAGGGAGCAAAAGGGAAAAGAGCCCGTCCTTTGGTTGACCGGCCCAGCACCTTCTAAGGGTGAGAACACCTACCTCTTAAATTGAATTGTGACCTTAACCTTTAAATCATCAGATTGTAACTTAAACTTAATTACTACCATTAGGCACCAGACAGCCCCAGTGCCATTTTTACTGTAAGCGTTGTGGGAAAGACCATCCTGGGGTCGATTGCGAAGGCCGCAAAGTTGTCTGTCAGTGCTGCAAGAAAGAGGGCCATAGGGAATTCGAGTGCTGGATGAACCCTGAGAGCCGTGACCACAGGCCACCAAAGAATACTCAGAAGACCTCAGTTGGAGGATCTGGAGTACCACGAGGCGGTCAGGATGGCCAGACATCTATTGATGCTGGAGCCCTGAAGGGAAAGGGAGTAGATAGGGCATGAGTACCCTAACTCCATGAGACCACTGGTGGAAGACTTGATTACTATGTCGTATATTTACTTTGGATGTTAGACAAAGACTTGTTATAAGTATGTGGGAGTGTGTCATTGACCACTCGCCTTTTGTGTAAGACTTTGGGATTAGTTGTGTGTACTCAGTACCTATAAGTTTAAACCTTGACGGATATATATATGAACAGGATGTTAATGCTTACATTATTATGTATCAATACTCAAATGACGAAGAGTCAATGAGTCCGGGAATTACTGAACCAGAATTTCCACCTACATGGCGCACTTGCTATTGCAAGCGCTATGACCAGTAAACCACTGAAATTTCCATCTGCCTTGCGCACTTGACAGAGCAAGTACAGCGACAGCAACAGCAACTGCAAATGCAACTGCATCAACTACTACTTTTTAGTCATTTATTATATGTATACAGCAACAAAAAAAATGTTTTTCAAACTTTTTCATACGAACCTTGAGGTTAGAAACCTATGCAACTAAGGAAGGACCGTTAGTCCAACCACTGCAACTGGAGGAAATTATACAGCCACTGTGATGGTAAACCACACCAGTTTAATTGTTTGGGAATTTTCAGACATGGCTTATCAGCCAAATTCCATCAGTGTATACCCGCAGTTTAATGCTAATCACTATGAGTGATAAATGTTTAGCCCATATGGACAAGCATACCCTTTGTAGATGCACCACCGTCAGTGAGGATGGTTGGGAAGTGAAGAGCCAAGTTGCTCAAGTTATTATGCAATCTGCAATACATCCAATTAAACGGATGAGGGAAAGAATGTGAACTATGGAAGAGTTGTGATCATGATAAACAGGGAGAAAAGGAAAATGTGTTGTACTCAATGAGATCAAAAAAAAAGAGAAACAAGTTTGCTAATATAGCACGGATTTTACTTACACCGAGTTGAAAAATACCAGTCCATGGCACAAATTACCACGGATGCCACAAAGGCAATAGCACTTATTACAGGATAACTGATAACATGAACTAATACACAAAAAAAAACAAGAAAAAGAGACAAAAAAAGAGAAGAAGAAGAAGAAAAAAAAGGGGGATATCCATCAAAGGGAGATTGACAAAAGAATACTTCACAACAACCGTGTGACGGACATTACCAGTTTACTAAATGAGACATGGGACGGCTGCACTCCGTTAGGAGCATGTGGGCCTGACAGACTTATTTATAAGTTAGTCGGGTAAGTAGTAATGTATCAGTACGGTACCCCATGCAAGTAGACAAGTAGTGTTAGGAACACGAGAAGTAGTCAACTCCATTCTACGGATAGTAAGACGGATTACCTCGATGATGGACGAGAAGAGCCACAGTTGAACCAACGGGCTAAAGAAATCAAGAACCTCCAACAGAGAACAGTAGACAGTATATAGAGAAGACAAAGGAAACCTTCCAAGGACAGGAACCCAAAAAAAAAAGAAATAGGAAAACCCATTATGGACGAATAATATGTAGAATCCTCATAAGGATCGAGTAAATTCTTACAATCCAGAGGAAATCTACCAGATGATATGGACATAAACGTGTGACCACGCAAGGAGAAAAGATAAAGCTATATGATAGAGGATACCTTGCTTAAGGAATAGTGGATTTGGAATGCACCACTCACAGGATAATTCGCACATCTTATCTGTTTGACTCACGAGATATTAGCTGTTGAGCGTTTACGCCTCTGCACTCTGTATGACTGAGTGTTTTGGTATTGCACTCGTGCAGTTATTAATCTAGTGGGAATGCAGAAAGATAAAGTGGATATCAACACGAGTGTGTAAAAAAAAAGAAAGAAAAGAAAGAGAGCTACAACAGTGTGTTACTTCGGAACAAAACCACCAGGAGACATGGATGACAAACATCATCTTTATGGACATATAGGCTGGTACGTCTTAGTATGACAAGACGAGTGCAAGAGCACTAAGTACTAACAGTAGCCAATGTCACATTATACCTCAAGCTGAATATCAGTGAGAGAAGACACAGGTATGTTTGCTAGTGATCCAAATGAGAGGACACACAACAATGGGAATAGGCAAATTGAGCCTATGATTCATGGGTCTACGCCTCATACGGAGCGAGTGAGCCCATAAGAACAAACTTAGAGAGAGCACAAATAGTTAGTGCCTCACCCTTTATATATTGTGGAGCCAGAAGGGCTAGAGTCATACCCGTCTCTCTGATATGAGGATAACCCACGAGTTGGTGAACTCTTTGAGAGCCAAGTATCCAGCGCTCCTTGTTGAGCGGCTGTTGTATACTTGTGGGGTACAGGGGCGTAACCCTTTTTAAGGGGGGTAGAGCCTCTTGGCTGTGCACATGTGTGCACTAAGTTTTGTTTGTTTAGTATGCATTGCATACAAAGAATTGGTGGTGTGCGGGGCATACGAGGTTGTTTGTTTCGTATGCATGGCATACAGTGAATTGGTTTTGTTGGTTATGCTTGGTACGCGGGACGTACGTTGTTTGGTTTGTTTGTGTGATGTGCACTTGTATGTATGTATCTCACGAGATACTTGCTTGAATGTTGTATTTACACCCATATGTGTAGTGCCTTTCTTATGCTATATGTGATATGTATTCATATTGCTTTATAGAATGATTACATATGGTATCGCCTAGATACGAAATGAATCATTAGTTATGGAATGTGGAACAATGGAATGTTATGGACACCTCAGGGAGGTTGTCAGGGTTGGTAGAACTGATAGGAAATGAGGGTGCTGATGGATCACCTATATCCATATATGATTGAACTAACGCCACAACGTGGTGGCTATGTGCTGTATAAGTGCAATACGATGTGTGTAAATGATATATCACATAGATATACATTATGTGAATAATGGGTAGTTATACATTTATATACTTACCTATATGATTAAGAGACTTCGGGACGAAGTCTTTTTAAGGGGGGTAGATTGAAATACCCCAAACTTATTAAACATGGATTAAATATCTAATCACATTAACCAAGGCTTAAACATGCCTTAAAAGTCAACTGAGCACAACAGTGGTCAACACAAATCAAGATGTTGCACCCTTTGACTGTTAAGGGTAAATAAATACCCAAATGAACTTCTTAGGACCTAAAAATTTTTCCTAAGTATATTAACACATTACTAAACACATTACAATCATTGGAAAACACTCCAACACAAAGAACAAGCACTTTCATGCTTCAAGGTCAAAAAGGGCAAAAATGTGCTCTAAGAATACCTTAAAGGTCTAATGACCTCTAAATGATATAAAATTGGATACCATGATCAAATATCATGTAAGGAACATAAAAAAACCGTTGTCAAAGAAAACCAAGCTCATAAACTCCTTGAGACAGAAAATGTGCACTAAAACTCCTTAAAGCACGTTTTTGTGTAATTGTCTTCTAAATTGGTTTTAATTGGGCTAATAGGTATAAATACCTTTAAATATGATAAAATATCATATATAAACATGTAAGGAGTTTAATTCCAGAAATTTACAAATTTTTACAAATTTAATATTAAAATATTAATAAAACCCTAACAGGGGGCCCGCTTGAGTCAACATTGACTAAGAATGGTCAAGAGGTCAAAGTTTGACCCCTTGGACCACATGAGGACGACATACACAGGCTAGGGGAGTCAAATTTCATCACTTGATAGCCTAATAAACAAGACTCCACTTGTTCCCTTAATTAAGGCTTACTTTTTGCCTTTTATTAGTTTATACACTCCACTAGCTCCATTATTTGAATTCTCCATCTGGAAAAATGTGTCAGGAGCCTCTCCTTTCTTCAATCAGCCGGTTCCTTGCTCCCTCCTTATCCCCTTGATGAGTCACCTTCAATTATTAGACAAAAAACTAATCTAAAGCACATTTTCAACCTAATAATACCAATTCTAGTCACTCTCTCTCTCCTAGCTGCATTCAATTCGATGAAGCAGCTCCTCCAAGCTCTCCCAAGCTCTCTCAACCGAACTTCTTCAGTTGGGAAGGTAAACCTAACTTCTAAGCTTCGAATTAAGGGTTTAAGGCTTGTTTTTGGCTCTTTTTCTTCATCTCTTCACCATATATGCTTAGATCTCGTGACTAATCAGTTCCTATGGCTTATTCTCAGTGTTCTAAGGTTAGAACATCAATCAAATTCGAATGAAACAAGTTTAGAGACCAAGGTTGCTCAAAATCTCATTTTAAGGTAAAAACATACCTTAAGCTTCTCTACTCTTCATCCGATTTTCTTCCTCTGATTTTTGTGAGTTTATACACTCATAATCTTCATATTTACATTTTCAATCAGTTGTTTAGCCATTTGGAGCAAGGGTGGCAGGGATCCAAAGGAAATACCTTCTTTTAAGGCATTTTTCCAAGGTAAAACCTAATAACAAGGCAGCTTGTTGTGATCTAGCTATTTCCTATGTCAATATGGTAGATCTAACACCTTGTGGTGTGTTTGATTCAGGTCGAAACCATCTTGAACTTTCCTTGCATTTTAAGGTGATTTTTGCTTTAAAATCTTACATAAATTATTCCTTATGGTTAGATCTTGCTTGGAGACTAACTATGACTTGGTTTCTGTTTGAAAACATGTAAAACAAGCTGTGGAGAATTTCTCCTTAAGGTGGTGAACCCAAACAAGGCTTTATCTAAGCTAAATCAAAGTATAAATCACTTAAAACCTTAACTTGATACATTAACACAAGTTTAAATGTGTGTATATTAATTGCCGTGAGTGAATGATTAAAATAAGGTCTTGTTTGACCTTAAAATGATTAAGGAATGGTTTAATAAATTTTATAACTAATTAAACAAGCATAAATGTCAAATTTAAGACATTATGTGGAAGTTTGGTAAATAAATGAAAATTATATGGTGAGGCCGAGATTTATAAGTGTTTTTGGGACATTTATGTGTAATTTATTTTGCAAGCCAATGTTTGTAATAAGGCCATGTATTTTAGGCCATTTTATTTATGCATTTACAAGCTTTTAATTAAGTTTAAGTAGTATAAATGCATTACCGAAATAAATGGGGTATTAGGTGTAATTAAATTAAATTTAAGGGCTTTAAAAATAAGGCCGAAAATTAGAGGTAAAAAGGAGTTAAAATAAAGTTTATAAGATTTTATAAAGTTTTGGAGTTAAATGGTGAATTTTGGAAACTTGGGGGTTAAAACCGTAATTACAAGGAATTGGTGGTCAAGGAAATATTAAGGTGGTCAACCTTGACCATATGCTAGGTTTTGACCAAAATAGATAAGTTAAATAACTTATTTAAGGTTTTATAATAAGATAAGTAACTTATGGTAATATTTTTATGACATATATGGTGAATATGTTATTACCGAAAATTAAGGGTGTAAAATGGTATTTTAAACACCCATGGGCTATTAGGAATTTTTAGAAATTTATTGGGTTGATTTTGGAATTAAAATGAACTATATATGTATAATATATAGTTATTATGTCATTATGACACTTTTGAGAAATATATGAGGTGGTATAGTAAATACCAATTATACATGGGTTAATAAGGATATTTATAACCCTTTGGAGAAACTTGGTGATTTTTAGAATTATATCAGAGTATTTGATAAGACATGTGTATAAAATATAGTCTTAAGGTTATGGTAAAACTATATGTTATAAATAGGGCCAAATGGCAATTTAAAAACAGCACAAGGGCTGTTTGGGATTTACAAAAAAATAACCATAGGTTATACCCTTTTTATAAGTTAGAAATGTTATATTAAATGGAATATATAACATGGTATGAATTAAGGGGTGATTTTGTAAATAGACGAAACTATGGTTTATGGAAAAGAATAAGGTTTAATATATATGCCTAGGCGGCAATATATAATAGTTTTGTATAAAAACTATAGGTTATAAATTAAAGGAAATAAAAATATCATATCAAATGATTTTAGTATTTTGGTACAACATTACATAATGTTATGTGGTCAAAATGGAATTTAAATAAATTCAAGGGCTGTACCGAATTAATAAGAGTTGGAAAATGAATTATAGACTAAGGTCTATAATGTTATAAATGTTATAACAATTATATGGTTTAGGTGGAATTAAATAAGTAAGGATATTCACATAAAATAATGTGATGAACTATACAGATGGGATTTATAAACTAAGGTGTTTATGGAATAAACCTTAGGAGTTGTAATTATACAACATAAAATGTTACATAATGTTAGGATAATAATCTTAATATAAGTTGTATAATATAATACAACTAATGGGAATAATCATCTAATAAAAGATGATAGAATGTAACATAAAGTAAAAGAGTTTATTAAACTCATGGGAATTACCTACGTGGTAAATATATACATACACAAGAATAATGTATATAAGGTGGATATATATTTGGTTGAAAACCATATGATTTAATGGTGGTGGTTATTTAAAAAAAATATAGTTACGAACTATAAGTTATGAATTTTGGATGCAAATATTATTTGCTAAAGATAAATGGATCATATAATACATTGTATTATAGTGGATGGTGGGAAAATGATACAATATAATAAGTGATACAATACAAAAATAACAATATAATACAATCATGCATGCATACATGCAACTATAGGTTATGTACCTAAACTAGATGGTGGATAAGATTAAAAGAAATGTAACGAATTAAACTTAACAGTTGAAATGTTTTGACGTACGCGTTTTAAGTAACAAAGCCGACTGTTTTAGAGAAACCTGTAACAAACAACTATAGAAAACAAAGGTGAACAGTCGGGGTTACTTATTATTCGGAAATACCGGATGTAGTTAGTCATGGAGACTGACTTATAGTTTTAATACCGTTTAGATTATACTTCTGACAAGGACGCTTGACAAGCTAGCGGACTACGCGGAGCATAGGATCTTGCTGATTCATACTCCACCGTAATACGATCAGGGTGAACGGTATGTAAAGGGGTTTGATCTGAGTTGTCCTAAGGTTGCTCCTTGGGCTCGGATTTGGTTGACATAACTTGTATATGTAGTGTCTCTGATTGTCTCTGAGGGCTTCCTCAGTTCAGACTTCTGTGTGATCTGTGATTAGATTGTTTGTCTGAATGTGTTAATTAATATGCATGAATTGTATATTTATAGCTGCTTGTTATTTACTGTTGCTGAGTTAACAGTATTGGTTCGTATATATGAACTTATATATATAAAACGAACTAGCGGCTATGGTGCTATCTTATATGAATATAAGGAACGTAAGTAAAACGTTGTAGCACTAGGATAATAACATATACATATTATCCAAGACTTTTATACGGAGCATTGGCCTTTCTATACGCTGCTCTCGTATCCAACACTGGATCCCGAGTTTACAGACTCCGGATTGGACTAATGACCTTAGTCTGCTGTGTTAGAAAATTTGGTAATGCGATGCGATGGTATAATTAATTAATTAATGGAATGGAAGTAAAGCCAAGAGGATGTGGCTCTTGGTGCGCGCTGTGATCACAAAAACGATACCAGGATGTCCGCGTACGGGTCCGCAAGTATCAAGAAAATTTCCCGTGAGCTAGAATGGCTCGTTGGTTGGAGACTCTACCGTTGGAGTGGCTACTGCCGTGGGTGACCCGCCATAATATATGGGTAACTAGAGACATGTCGTTTTAACGAGACATTGTCACTAGGTATAACTGAACAACTAAAACAATTGAGACTTATACAGTGGCGAACAATATTGGTTTCTATACCATGGACGAGACTTAATACTTGTTTATTATTCTCGTTGTTTTCGCTTTGTTGTTCATTGGTTATACTTGTGGTTATTTTATTGTGTGTTGATGGTTGGATGGAGCCTACAAGGCTAAGGTAAGTTAAATATGAAAACTGTACGCTACGGCGAATGTACATTGTACATTATATGGTTATTACTCGATACGTTCGATATATAAATGATTGTATGGCATATTAAATGAATGTTTGGATATTTGGATGGATGGTTGAATGTTTATGGATATTTGGATGGATGGTTAAATTTATTATGCATGATTAATACAGTATTGTTTATAACTGTAAAATGGTAAAGCATGAAACCAATCTAATAATAAGATGGTTAAAATGACTAGTGACCATTAGGGTCCAGGCCCGGCATACTCAGCGTCTATCGCTGATACTACACCATTTCAGGTTGTTGGTCATTGTCGGAGCTGAAGAGCAGGAACAGGGTAATTGGAGTTTTGCTTTTGCTACTACACATGGAGATGTTGTGTAGCACTGAGGATGGTGAATTGTAATATGGCGAGGTTGTGTATATTCAGGTTCGGGTAGACGCTCACTTGTCGATGTTTATGATTTATGGATTTAGTATGATGTATAGGAATTTCTCGTTATCACTGCGGTTAGCAGTTTGTTTATTTTGGAAGTTGGATGTAGTTTGGCTACGTTGCTCGCATGGGCGAGTAATGGCCGGTGACACCCGAGTGAGTTTTGTAATTGTTGTTTATTTTCCGCTGTGAGACGTTTTATTATTGCTACGTGAGAGATTATATCGTGATTATGGAGAGGGGTGTTACAGGCCCTCTGGATACAGAATTCGACCCCGAAATCGAGAGAGTTTACCTCCAAGCTCTGAGAGCAAGAAGACAGCTTGATTTCAACATGGCGGCAAACCATGACCAGCTTGGAGGAGGCCCAATCGCCCAGTACACGATGGGAAGAATAAACAAACCACCAGCCACACCGAGAAGAGGCCCAGTGGTTCTACCAGACCTAACTGCAGAGCTAATGGCAGATTGGCAGAAGATAAAACCTCCCCATCAATCCAATGCTGTTCGAAACCACCCTGTAGGAACCTTTTCAGGTGCCGACCCAGGGGATGCGTTAGACCACGTACATCGATTTCTAGTGCACTTGGACCCTGGGTTTATCACAAGGATTGGAGGAGTATGCCAGATGAGCCTGTTCCAGCAAGCCTATCTGGAGAAGCTTCGAAATGGTTCCATCGACTACCGCCAGGCATCATTACCACCTGGGAGCAGATGTCGGATAAATTCTACGAGAAGCACATTCCCATCTCCAGGACACGAAATGATTGCCGACCTGATGGCATTCAGACAATGGGTAGTGAGACAGTCTGCGAGGCGTGGGACCGATTCAAAGAACTACTCCGCCAGTGCCTCACCATGGTCAGGATATCACCTCATTGGCTCAGGGATTCTTCCAAGGGCTAAAAGACGAAAACAGAGGCAGATAAGAGCTGCCCTAGGAGGGAACCTACTAGCAAAAAGCGGGGAGGATTTCATGGCATCTATGGAGTCCTACTGTGAGGAGCTTCGCCAATGGAGCAAGCAATGGGGGCAGAGTATTCTCAATAGGTCACAGTTCTTCCCGAGCTCCGGACCCGATGATAGAGCAGATAGCCGCCGAGCAAGCACAGCTGAAAACACGATGGGAAGCATGGCAAAAATGCTCGAACAGCTCACAATGGGGCAACCCCTAAGCAATCGCCAAGCAAATCTCTACAAGTGTCAATGAAGTCTGCTGTTCTCAGTGTGGGGATGCACATGAATATGAGGACTGCCCACTGGTAGCCGAAATGAAGCAAACTGAGGAGGCCAATGTCATAGGACAATTCAACAACAGCAACCCTGGGTGGAATCAGCACCAAAACCTCAGGTACGGAATCCGAACAATGCACTAAATTCACATCAGATGCAGCCTCAGAGGACGAACCAGGGAGGACCACCAGGCTTTGCTAGGCCTCAGTATAATCAATTCAGGCCACAACAGTCTCAGCTCAGCAACCATTCATTGAGCTCAAACAATGCCAGCCTGAAGGAAATGGTGGATAAGTTGATGGCTTCTCAGGAGCAGCAAGCTGCAATCAATCAGAGTCTGACAGCTGGACATCAGAAATTAGAGAATGCCATGGTAGAGATGCAGGGAACGATGAGCCAGTTGACTCAGTTCCTCTTACAGCAGAGACCTTCTGGATCACTGCCTTCCCAAGCAGAAACCAATCCCAAGGAGCAGTTGAAGGCAGTATCGGTCTCAATTGCGAGGATTCTGGAGAATTGGCAGCAGTTACCCTAAGAAGTGGAAGGAACTTAATCAAAGACAAAGTGGCAGGAGACCATACTGATGAGGAGACCGAGCCCCTTTCTAATACCGTCGGTGCACCATCAGGGCATCCCGCCCCTCCTGAGGTAGTACATGAGGAGACCCAGGCTCTATTCCTTCTTCCTCACATACAACTGCTGTTAAAAATACAAAAGGAAAGACACTTGCAAAAGAACTCCTTTTCCAAACCGTCTCAAAGAGCGAGAGCTGATGAACAATTTGGAAAATTTTAGACGTCTTTCGAAAGCTGACTATCAATATTCCTCTTATTGATGCGATTAAACAGATGCCAAATTATGCTAAATTTGTGAAGGATCTAATTTGAACAAGAGGAAATATAAGGAGAAGGACACCATCACTGACCGAAACCTGTTCAGTAGCTATCCTACAGAAGCTGCCCCAAAGCGTGGTGATCCTGGTCAGCCCATTATCCCCTGCTCGATTGGAGACATGGATTGCGGATACGGTCACTGCATCTAGGAGCGAGCATCAACCTGATGCCATACACCATGTTCAAAAAGCTTCATGCGGGTGAGCTCGTTCCCATTCATTTCAGACTCCAGTTAGCTGATAGATCATCGATCACACCAAGAGGTATGGTAGAAAATGTATGTTAGTGTGGGTAAATTTTTCTTCCCAGCTGATTTTGTGATCCTCGACATGGATGAAGATGTTGAGGTACCTCTAATTCTTGGTAGACCTTTCCTTAGAACTGCAAAGACTGTTATAGATGTTGACAAGGGAAAGATTACCTTGAAGTTTCATGACGAAGAATTAAGCTTTGATATTAATAAGATGATGCAGAAAAATACTTCTTCTCATGCTGTTTTCTCTGCTGATTTAATTGAGAATTTTTATGATCTTGAGGATGACTACATCCATAGGAGTACTGATACTTCTAATTCTTTGTTTAAGTGTTCTGACATTTTAGAGCAGGTATTGAGTCGATCCATTGAGGATGACAAGGAAAGCTTTGAGATGGCCTCAGTCGTCCAGCAGCTAAATCAAGGGAAGTCATACTTTCGTTCCTCCTCTCCTCCTGTAGAAAAGTTGGATCGACCCATTCAAAGGCCTATCCTTCAATAGAGAAGCCTCCTACCTTGAACTCAAATCTCTCCCTTCCCATCTTAAATATGTTTTCTTGGCAGAGGGTAGCACCCTGCCTGTTATTATCTCTGCATCTTTGTCTATCGCAGGAAACTAGACTTCTGGAGGTGCTAAAGAAGCATAAAAGTGCCATGGGGTGGTCAGTTGCTGATATCAAAGGGATAATCCGGGTTTCTGCACTCACGGATTTATATGGAGGAGAATTATAAGGCAGTGAGGCAGCCCCAGAGAAGATTAAATCCAAATCTAAAGAGGTGGTCAAAGCTGAAGTGCTGAAGCTTCTTGATGCAGGCATCATCTACCCGATATCTGACAGCCAGTGGGTCTCCAGTCCAGGTTGTCCCAAGAAGGGAGGGATCGTGGCAGTTCCCAATGAGAAGGGTGAGATGGTTCCCCAGAGGCAGGACAGGTTGAGAAGGTTGGAGAATGTGCATCGACTACCGCCGCCTCAACAATGCCACCAGGAAAGACTATTTTCCACTCCCATTCATAGATCAAATGTTGGAGCGTTTGGCTGGTCAAGAGTTTTACTGCCTCGATGGCTTTAGTGGCTACTTCCAGATTCCTATCGCTCCAGAGGACCTGGTGAAGACTACCTTTACCATTCCATATGGGACATTCGCATATAGGAGGATGCCTTTTGGCCTCTGTAATGCTCCAATGATGTTCAAGAGATGTATGATGGCCATCTTCAATGACTTTATTGAGAAAAGCATTGAACTTTTTATGGATGATTTTTCAGTCTATGGACTGAGTTTCGAGGTGTGCCTGGAGCAGTTGGATAAAATATTGGGGAGATGTGAGGAGACGAACCTGGTACTAAACTGGGAGAAGTGCCATTTTATGGTACGGGAAGGTATTGTACTGGGTCACAAGGTTTCTAAGGAGGGCATTCCGGTAGACAAAGCCAAGGTAGAGGTGATAGAAAAGCTTCCCCCACCGACTTCAGTGAAGGATGTCAGATCATTCCTTGGTCATGCAGGGTTCTACAGAAGATTCATTCAGGACTTCTCAAAGATTGCTAAACCCCTGTCAGACCTGCTTCAGAAGGATATCAAGTTCCAGTTCACTGAGGAGTGCTTGACAGCCTTTCAGACCATCAAAGATAAACTCTGCTCAGCTCCAATTGTGGTCCCACCAGATTGATCAAAACCGTTTGTCATCATGACGGATGCGAGCAGCTATGCTGTTGGCGCCGCACTATGTCAGAAGAAAGATAAGATGCTGAAAGTAATTACCTATGCTAGCAAGACCTTGATAGATGCACAAAAAAATTATACTACTACAGAGAAGGAGTTGCTAGCTGTGGTATTCGCGTTGGATAAGTTTCGACCAAATCTGCTAGGAAGCAAGGTGATTGTTCACACTGATCATTCAGCCCTCAAGTATCTTTTCCAAAAAAATGAATCGAAACCAAGACTTCTGAGGTGGATCTTGCTTCTCTAGGAATTTAATTTAGAAGTTGTTGAGAAAAAAAGGAAACAGAACGGAGTTGCTGATCACCTGTCTAGGCTTGACATCCCTGATGATGGAATCCCAATCAACGAGTTCTTTCCTGATGAGACGGTGTTCATGATTGGAAAGGTAAAAGAACCTTAGTATGTAGATTTGGCGAACTTTCTTGCTTCTGGGTTGATTCCTCACGATTACAGCTACAATCAGAAAAAGTAATTCTTATCAGAAGCCCGCCACTATATCTGGGAGGATCCCTATCTGTTTAGGATCTGTGCTGATGGTTTGATAAGGCGATGCCTTCCAGATGAGGAGATCCAGAGTGTAATAGAATTCTGTCATGCTAAAGAGGCGGGTGGCCATCATGGTTTTACAAGAACAACTGTAAAGATATTAGAGTGTGGATTCTTTTGGCCCACTCTACATAAAGATGTCCACCACTTCTGTTCCCATTGCGACCCCTGCCAGAGGATGGGAAACATCTCTAGAAAGCATGAGATGCCTCAGAAAGGTATTCTTGAGGTGAAACTTTTTATGTTTGGGGCATAGATTTCACGGGCCCTTTCCCTTCATCCCATGGAAACTAATATATCCTAGTAGTTGTGGACTATGTCTCAAAGTGGGTTGAAGCTAATCCATGCCACACTGCTGATGCTAAGATAGTGGTGAAATTTCTGAAGAAACACATATTCACCAGATTCGGGGTGCCCAGGGCAATTATCAGTGATGGTGGCTCTCACTTCTGCAACCAAGCCTTCGACTCCTTGATGACTAAATATGGGGTGACCCACAAGGTGGCATTACCTTACCACCCCCAAACTAATGGTCTGGCAGAAGTGACCAATCGTGAGCTAAAATGGATCTTGGAAGACTGTTAATGCATCAAGGAAGGATTGGTCAGTTAAGCTGGATGACGCTCTGTGGGCATATCGGTCTGCTTTTAAAACTCCTATAGGGATGTCTCCGTTCAAGCTTGTGTATGGGAAAGCCTGCCATCTTCCAGTAGAATTAGAGCATAAAGCTTACTGGGCATTAAAAGCCCTTAATTTTGATCTACACACTGTTGGAGAGAAAAGAAAATTTCAACTGTCTGAACTCGAAGAACTTAGAGAGCAAGCCTATGACAGTTCCAGAATTTATAAGGAGCGCACAAAGAGAATCCATGATCAAATGATCCATAAGAGAGAATTTAAAGTAGGGGATCTAGTATTGTTCTATAATTCCAGACTGCGCCTTTTTCCTAGCAAGTTAAAATCCCATTCGGCAGGACCATTTAAAGTCGTAGGGATCACTACCTATGGTGCCTACGAGCTAGAAAAAAGTCAGGAGAAGCATTCAAAGTGAATGGTGCTCGACTGAAGAAGTACCTAGGCGATACCTTTTCTTACCCTCCTGCACCAGGTATATCCTTGATTGAAGGTTCTTCATCCATTAATTCTATTTCTGCTATCTGTACTGCAGCACCCCCTCCAAAAGCATCCAAAAAGCCGCGCCCGCAATGGTATTTCAGACTGAAGAAAGCTATTGCTAGCTGCTGTGGCGGCCCTCCTTGATCCTATCTGTGAAGTCTAGCCAGAGACTTTAACCCCGGGCAGCTTGGTGGGAGGCAACCCACCGGTTTGTATCTCTTTTCACTTCCTTAGTTTAGTCATTTATTTTACTCTTCTATTTTAATTCTTGTGGTGCGTTAATAGCTGTTGTGCATATTGAAAGAGCCTTGGCTCTTATTTTCTACTAATAGATTTATCTGTTTCCACTTGAGTTCTTCTGTCCTTGCAGATTCAAGAATTTTCAATGAGCTAAATTGGTGCTTGGCTGAACTCAAGTGTGGGGGAATCATGAAGCATTACTCCTTAAAAGATCAGGGAGCAATTCTTCCACCCTCACTCTTTGCTTTCTGTATTATGTGTGCTTAATGTGATCTTGCCTGATTTACCGCTTATTGTTTAATTAGTTATCCTTTATTAACTCTTCTGTGATATTTTTTGGTATTTCCAAAGATTAAAATTTTGATTTATAAATTATTTTATAAAAAAAAAAGAAAAGAAGAGAGAATTACAACGTGTCCGGATTGACGTCCGAGTAGAACCACCCGGACACGTTATAAAGTCCACACGTCCGTATACAGACAGATACACGGACTCAATATTTTCGAATTTAAGCCTTGTCCGTTAACAGACTCCTACGCGGAAGATTACAACCACTGATGTCCGCATACACGGACGGCTCCCCGGACAAGACCAACCACCGTGTCCGTAAACGGACACAATTGCGGACGCATGAAACTCAGTCACGTCCGCAACACGGACTCAAACTCGGACGTGACTTAAACCGCGATTTCTTTTCTTCCTTCTCTTCTTTTCTTTTCTTCTTCTCTACACCACATCTCTACTGTCGAACTCCACCAGAAAACACCCACCGTCTCTCCTCCGTAACTAACACCGGCGACCATCGCATCCCCAAGCCACCGCCGCCGCACCGCCGCCGCACCGCCGATGCCCACCAGATCCACCGTCGTTCTCAAAACCAATCGCGAAGAAACAGGTTTTCAAACTACAGAAAATTCTTTTTTACTCCAGTTTCCACTACGTTTCAAATTTCTTCACTTTGATTCCGGAATTAGTCACAATTGTTGGATTAGATAGTCTATTCTAGCATGATTTAGGTTGTGGGAATGCAAATACGTGAGACCTTTGCGAAATCTAGGAAAATTTTTGTGAATTTGGGCGATTTTCTGTTCGCCGCGATTTTTTAGGGTTCTTGCTTGTGTCCGGATTTGCGTCCGCGCCAGCCCATCCGGACACAAATCCGGACATGTTGAAAATTTGCAAAAATTTTGAAATTTAATTCTAGCTTAGCACCTTAATGTTTGTTGATTGCTAAGCCATGAATTTCCATGCTCGCACACGATTAAAGAACTTTTGAGAATATGACTTGTTATGAGCTCGTTTTTTGTCAGTTTGTGTGTTCTTTTGCATCCTTTATTACTGCACTTTAATTTACTGTTTAAATACTATAAAATAGATGCCTCGTACTAGAGGAGGTGGGGTCACACGCTCCTCGCGAGCCCCGCACCCAATACTACATCAGAGGCACCGCCTCCACCGCCACCTCCACCACCCACCCCACTACGTGAGGATGGGTTTAGCTTTGCCACAGCCCGTACCTGGTATGACCAGGGCGGGAAATTCATCATGGAGAGGCGAATCACATCGGAGGTGATCAACGCCACCGACATACAGCCTATCTTCGAGGGCTTTGGGATGGCTGCAGTATTGAGGATGGGCGAGGGCCTGTTCTCTCCTGACCTGGTCTGGGAGTTCTACGCGAACGCCGAGGCGCACAACACCATGAATATCATCACTTCTTACGTGCGCCGCCACCGGGTTGAGATCACTCCCACCTCTTTTAGCACAGTGTTCCTGCTTCCAGATAACGCGGAAGCACATGTGGATATGAGTGAGGACCTGCTGAGGACCACTAGGACTAGATGGCTCCAGGAGATCGGTCAGACGTCGAGACACCGGGGAGAGGAGACTAAGGGTGTCATCGCCTACACCAGCCTCCCATTGCTCATGCAGAGGCTGGTAGCAGAGCTCCTCAGCCATCAGATCCGGCCTCATGCTGGAAATGATGTCACCGACGAGGACTGTGTGCTTATCGACTACTTCCTAGCACCGCCTCCCGAGCCACGGCGACAGATCTCAGTGCCATACATCATGTTCCACCAGCTGCACAAGGTGGTCACCTACTTGAGATCGAAGAAGAAGAAGATCACGCCTATCTTTCCCTTCTTCATCCACCACCACCTCGCCTGTGTGCTACCTGACGACGTCTTCACCGGGGTCGACGTGCGCGAGGGTGAGAGTCCTATCTCTCTTTAGACTTTGAAGAGGTGGGGCTTCATGCGCTTAGCTGATGGGAGCTGGGTACGCGGCAGCACTGGCCTGGGAGCTACTGCATCTTCCTTGACTTCGGGCTCTGCACCGGCGACCACTACCACCATGCCACCACCGGTTCCTCCGGTCATGAGCATTCCTCCACAGCTGCAGACCACGATGGATACTCTCCTACAGCAGCAGCAGGCGATGTAGCAGTAGGTCGATGCCATCCAGCAGAGATAGGAGCAGATGGCAGGACATATTGACGAGCTGCGCCAGACCCAGGACCGGATTACCCAGCGCATAGAGCGTAGTGACAAGGTTCAGAGTCGGACAGCCCTACTCATCGAGAGACTCATGGGCCACCTGGATCACAGACCACCCCCGAGACCATCACAGTGATCGTCTATTTATTGTTTTGCTTTCTTTTATTTATTTCAGTTGTTATTTATTGTAGTTTACACTCTTTTGATGTTTTTATCTTTTTTTATTTTATTTTGAAGGGTAAACGGTGTCGTAAACCGTACAGACTAACTTGCAGTTGTTTAAATGTTACATTTCTATTCTACTTTTACCTAATGCTATGTTGTGCAGTCTCTTCTATTTTCACACTCAACACTTATGCACTCGAGGGGACGTATAGCATGACAAATAAACCTGAACTGCGCAGAACTTACGATTGCCTGGAACATTGGGAAGTACTCTTTTTTTTTATATTTTGTTATCTCTACTTGCTTACCAATGTTCTACATCATAATGCATGCTTACTTGGGGTTCGATTTCCACGCAATGGGGCCATTGCTCTTCTCAAGTGTGGGGGGGGGGGGAGTTAAGAGTAGAAAAATCTATCTGAATATGCAAGTTGGGTTTAAATGTCACACTTATCTTTATTTGTCTACTTGCTTCCGAGGAAAAAAATCATTTCTTGAAGCAGATTTAGAAATCAAGGTATGTTGACTGCCTCAAGAATCCTTCTACTTTAGGGTGTTTGTACATCTAATTTTATTCAAAATTAATCTATTTTTTTACTAAAATTTGATGGAGTAGTTGATTATGGAAACTGAATTAGTTTAGCTTGGGACTCTTGGAAATGATTTGAAAGTATGGAATGAAAAGGATAAGTCAAGGTACTCCACTGATCAAACAAAAATTTTTCCGAACAAAAGCAGGCCTCGTCTATCCGGTTATTAAGTCTTAAGGGTTCCTTAACACCTATCTACCTAAGGTCTCGGGATCTGGGATAGTTGGCCCAACACCGTTACATGGATAGAGAGAAAAGTCTGGGTTACGAAACATTTCTACAATTCGCAATAATTCGATTGTTTTATATATATCTCTTGCAAAAGAATGTTCTTGCAGGCAAAAAATTGATTGCAGTTAAATTTTGATCATGAGTACGTGGTGTTGAAAGGTATTGCGGAATAAGGCATTACTTCACACCCCTTGACATCCAAAGGTTAGAGGAAAGAAATAGTGGAAGATCCCAAGTTAATCTACGTCCAGATTTTGTATTCGGACTTCTCCATGCTTTTAAAAATCCTTCTTTTTCACTGACTGCGAAAACCTACATCCAGAAGCAGAATTATTCTTTTGATCATCATCATTTCTTGCTTTCTGTCTGCATTTGTTTAACCCTGAGTTTCAATGCTACAGCCTGGAAGATAGTTTCATTCTCTATTTTGCTTGAGGACAAGCAAAAGATAAGTGTGGGGGAATTTGATGCACTGATTATTGATATATCTTTTAAGTGCTTTGAACCCTTGTTTTCTATATTCTTTTACTTAGATTTATGCATTTACCTTCTTTTTCATGTTATTTTGGCTTAGGACGTGATTAGGAAGGAGTTAAGAGCTTTTGGAACAAAAAGAGAAAAATTTAAACATGTCCGGATATGAGTCCGGATGGGAAGCCACGGACACAGAAGCGGACATCTCCAGATCAAAATTTACCTTTAACCCTGTCCGCATATGTGGACAGAAAAGCGGACAGCTCCATCTGTCCCTTGTCCGCAAACACGGACGGCCATGCGGACGCTCACAGATCTTCCCAGGACAGTCATGTTTGCAATGCGGACTCAAACGCGGACAAGAATTAATCTCGCTAGGACAGCCATGTCTGCACGCGGACAGAAACACGGAAGCGTGTAGATCTCATCAGGACACCCCTGTCTGTATGCGGACTCAAACGCAGACGTCACACAGAGTTGAAAAATAAAAATCATGCGTGCTGATAATTGTGCTTTCGGCGCAATTATCAGGTGATTAAGCACATACTCTGTTTATTTAAACCAATGTCCATGCTCAATCAGGCTCCGACCCAACTCACCACTAATCTATGTCTACTACTAAGCCTATTTAAACCCTTCCCCAGCCTTCATTTCAATTCGCACCAGACGCTTCAGTCTAACTCCCATCATCCTCCTTCATCTCTTATTCCATTCATCTACTCATCCTCATATTAATTCCTCCGTACTCTATCTCGATACCTACACTCAAACACAAACACACTTCACATCACTCACGTTTTTATCCCAATTTCTTCACACAAAAATCACAAATAAGCTTCCGACCCACCCCATCCGGACGTCTCACAAACTTGCCCAAAATTTCCATTTTCATTCCATTTCACCAAATTCACTACATTGTCACCTAATTAAACCTCTCAGCCGGCATAGCGCAAGGACAAAGGGCGGAGCAAGCAAGAAGATCTTCGTAACAGATGATTTCTCTCAACTCTCTCTCATTTATGATTTTAATCGCTATGTCTAGCTAAGAGGATATACTCTAGGGGAAGGGATGTTGTAATTAGTTAAACTCTGCTTTATTTTACTGCTTTATTGAGACTATTTGGATTGTTCAGGTTAATTCTTTTTAAGTGCTTTTAATAAACGTCATGAATTTATTATAAGCCCTCGAATCATGTTATGATCAGATAAGGTGATTAGCATTGATGGTCCTATTAACCTGTTACCTGTGATAATTGCAATCGGATAGATTACATTAGCCAATAGGAGATTTAGTCCGGACCAAACCAGACTAGTAATTCTGTGCAATAAAGCCATCTAGATGTACTTGCTAAGTCTAGACTAGAACTACGTGTCCTGTCTAGATGAGCTATCTGGAATTAAGACTTAATACAGAATAGACAATTGAGAATTACAAGCCAATCCAAAGTCTTCGTTTAAGTAATAGAATATGCAGAACTTATCTAGTGAAACAACTCCCTGAACCTAGAGTACCGTTCACACTCCCAAATCTATCACTTTAATTTATCTGCTATTTACTTTCTTGTTATCTATTTAAACCCCAAAACCAAAACAAACCCCTTTTGGATTACCCACTGTCTTAGGCTAGGCTAACTTACCTCAAGTCCCGTGGATTGACACCTGGTCGCTTCATAATTGCTATACTACTACGATCGGGATTTTTGCAACCCGACGGTCTATTGATTTGTTGATTTCTGGGATTATTTCTTAGCTTTTAGTACATTAAATAAATCATTTGCAAAATGGATGGTCTATTGATTTGTTGATTTCTAGGATTATTTCTTAGCTTTTAATACATTAAATAAATCGTTTGCACAGATTCAATCAGAAATTGCTAGAAAATTATTGGAAATTCGAAAAATCAAAATTCCGGCGCCATTACGCTTCAAATGTCATCCTCTATCATGGGTTAAAATTTCAAAGCATTTTGAATTGGTTTGACCCTTATTTGGAGGAGAGAGAAAGCCTATAGGGGGCTTAGGAGCCTTGAAAAATTACGAAAATGCCCTTGGAGATGACTAAGCTGTCCTTAGTACTCTGAAATGTGTCGATCGAACTGGGAACCCTCGCTACTAGCCTATTAGTAGAGACTCTCTTCCGGGGGGTTGAAAGTTTGGGTATAACACCGGGGCCTCCGGACCTCTGGCAACATGAGCACCTTTGTGTGTACCGGAGGACTACTGTCCATTGGTAAGGTTAATTCGGGTTGTCCTAACATGACACCCAACTGGTAAATAATTAAACATGGTTTGGTTGGATGGGGCCTTGAAGGCCGAATATTAATATGTATGGAAACCGTTCGCTAAAAGCGAGTATGCACTTTATTGTAATTATTCGATACACTCGTTTATACAACTGTTGATTGTGAAATGTAGTGATTGTATTGGTTGGATGGCTCTGTGTTTACGCATGATTGTTACAGTATTACTGAAATCTGTAAACTGGTAAAGCATGTAACCGAGCTAATATCAAGACAGTTAAAATGACTAAATGACCTATAGGGTCTGAATGCAAACCTGGCATACTCAGCATTTATCGCTGATCTTCACAACATTGTGCCGGTTGCTGACCATCGTTGAAGCCAAAGTACGGGACCCGGGTAGTTAGGGTGTTGTTTTATTTACCGCACATGGAATACACTTGTATAGTTATGTTGGGCTTTGCATTGTAAGATGGTACTGTTGTATATATTCAAGGATGGGTAGATGCTCACTTGTCTTCGGATATGGTTATTGAGTTAGTATAATGTATAGGATTTATCTCGTTATCACTACGGTTTAGTAGCGTTGTTTAGTCTGTTGTGTTTAGTATTATTGTATGTACTTCCGAGTGAGAATTAATATTATTGTATGTACTTCCGCTGTAAGACATTTTTAATTATGCTACGTGAGGGATTATTACGTGTTTATCGAGAGAGGTGTTACAATAGTGGTATCAGAGCGGAGTACCGCTCTGATGATGAGATACTGGGATTAAGATAGTGAGCTTAGGATTTGTGAAATTACGGGAAACGTTGTGAGGTACGAGATGATTCGTCTTAAACGAAATTATGTTTAGTAACGCAAATTGTGTGATACACTAGCCTTAAGGTAATTCAATATTCTCTGGTTGTATACGGTATATTTACCTTGTAATGATACGACATTTTGTACTACAGATGTCAAGAGGAACTAGAGGCCGTGGTACCGGTAGAGGGGGTGGCGGTGATCCCGTGATACCAGGAGTTGTAGAGACGGTTGCTGCCGTTCTTGCTCAGCTTGGAGCTCAGATTGGAGGAGAACCACCCCACCCGCCACAGCCCAAGGAGACGAACTAGCTGAAGCCAGTTTCCGAGACCCAACCACCTACTTATTCAGGGGAGCCAGACCACGTAGCCTTGGAGCGTTTCATCGTTGAGCACGAGAAGGCCTATGTGGCTTTGCAAGTACTTGCCGACAAAAGGGTCGTCATTGCTGCATTCCATCTGAAGGATGCAGCTAGCACTTGGTGGAGGTTGGTCAAGGACATCACCTGGCTACGCCCGACTTTACGTGGACTGCCTTTGTTGAGCTGCTGAGGGGGAAGTTGAAATACCCCAAACTTGGATATGGTGTTTAAGTGATAAACTAAGATATAAGGAGGCAAAATAATGCCTTAGAAACATTAAGAAACCATTTAAACCAAAGAAAACATAAGGAAACACCAAAAGAGCAGTTTAAGCAAAAACGTGCTCTAAGCTTGGAGAGACTTGGGTGAGTACCCAAATATTGTTCTAGACCTTAGTAATATCCTAATGGTCATTTTAAATTAATTAACAAAGAAAACCAAGCTTGAAAACAAGTTAAAACACAAAATGTGCTTTAAGGACTCTTAAAGCACATTTTTGAAAAATTGTCTTGTAAATGGGTTTTGAATGGCTAAATGTCCATCATTACTCTTTAATTAACATGTGTACTAATTAGTATCACATTAGGAAGTCTAAATCAATGGGAAATCAAAAATTTCACAAATATGTCCCATGGTTAGTGAATAGTAACTAAATAGTGCTAGTTTAAGACATTAGTCAAAGTAAGTCAATTTAGTTTATTTAGTTGGTCAAACAAGACCATGACTAGCTTAATTAAAAGGGGGTGGCCGGTTTTTAAGGTGATGATTCACCACATGAGCAAATAAGAAAGAAAATTATAAGATAAAGTAAAAACTACTATTTGCTTTATACATAAATATCTCACTTTACTTACCTCTCTCCTCACCTCTTCATTCTCTCTTGTTCCCACCGGTTTTGAGTTGCTCTCTCCCTTCTCCATTGACGTGAAGAACAACCCCATGATAGCTCCACCTTCCTTTGTACACTACTTACTCATTTTAGCTCCAAAACCAAAACAAATTACATATTCTTCTTAGTTAGCTCAAGCTCTCTCTTTCTATCTTTTCAAAACTTCAAGAGCTTTGATTTGGTTCCAAGCCAAACCACCATTAGAGGAGGAAACTCAAGTTTGGAGACTCCATTGGCTTCTCCATTCTCTTAAGGTAAAGAAATTGTAAGAAAATCTAGGTTTCCATCACTTTTTCTTCATGACCGAAAATACATGCTCATGAGGCTTCATTTTAATATCTTGTTCTAGCTTGTTTTCTACTCTTCAAAGGATAAAGGAGGTCCTTCTTGCTTCATATCCAAGCTTGTCTTGAGAAACCAAGGTAAAACAATCACCTTAATACCTTAAAGCACATTTTGACCTAGGGTTTGTTCCTTAGGGTTAATGTATTATCTAGTACTCATTGGAGTCATTGGATATTAGTTAGAACTTTGGCAAGGAGAGTTTAAGTGGTGACCGAGATTGAGCAAGGAAAAACCTAAGGAGGAAAGTTTGTGAGCTTGTGAAAGAATAAGGTAAATTACTTACCTTAAGGTGTTTTATTGTTTAAGGGAATGGGATTTGGGATATGTGATGAGTTTAGTGTAGAGATTACATTGGGAAAAGGGGTTATAAAACCTAGGAGAAAGAATAATGACTATACTTGTGAACTTGTGATTAAGGAGCCAATGAGAAAAGAGATAGTCAAACAATGTTGAGATGAATTATAAGAAGCATTTTATTTCAATGGGAGCCTTGTTGTGTGTATTCGCAGGTTAAAGGCAAATATATGTGGAAGTTCAGTGGTTAAGATTATTGTCATTTAAGGGCCTAAGTGCCAAGCATTTAAGTTTATACACTATGTAATGATGTGGTGTAGTTTTGGTGTAAATTGTGTGTTAAGGTGTTGTGATGAGAATTTGAGTGGTATTGGTTGTTTGATGGTGAAAAGCCAAGTGTTTGGGTGCAACAATATACTAGAGAACCCATGGCAAAATTTAGAGAAGAATTTAAGTGTTTAAGGTGTTCTAAGGAGATTTCATGACTAAGGAAGTACTAGGAGGTTCTAGAGGTTGTCTTGATGAAAAAGGGTGAGATTAAGGTGTTTAAATGACTTATAATGACTTAGGCATCACTATGAAGGATTTAGGAATAAAAAAAATGTACTCGGGTATTTAGGACTTAGGTAAATGTTGGTAAACAACTAGGAAGGAAATAATGTGTTGATGGATGGAAGCATAAGCTTATGAAGGAGCCTTAAGTAAATGCATAAAAGAAGTTAGGAAACTTTAGTAAGTTTGATGTGAATGAGTGTAAAACTTTGAGATGATTTAGGTAGAAACTAGAGTTTAGAATTTAAGGAAGGCTTGGAAAATGTAATAGGGGTGGAAAGTGGTGTATATGGTGTTTTCAAGTTCTTAAGGAGGGAACTTTTGGCTAGTAGAAGTTCTAGGTGAAAGGGGTGTTGAAATGTAGGAAAGAAATAAGTGTTAAGTGTTAGAAGTTGTTGTAAGAATTGAGTAAAGGATTGGAATGATCTTTGGAGGTTGTTTTAATGAGTTTGGAGGATGGTTTAAGGTGAGTTTAAGGGTCTAAATGATGTTAGAACACATTAGGAGGCTTGAGGAAAAATTTGGAATTGAAAGAACAACTTAAGAGTAAGGTCTTTAGTGGTCCGACCCAGGGTCCGACCCAGTTCTGGGTCAGACGGACCTCTGTTAAGCCACCGTAGATGTTATAGAATGGTCCGACCAAGGGGACTTGGGTCGGACATGGGTCGGACGGAAGAGTTTTAAAAGACGGGAGAATTTCTGGAATGGTCCGACCCAGTTGGTTGGGTCGGATATGGGTCGGACAAGTGGAGTTTTTCAAACCCGAAAGTTACTGGAAGGGTCCGACCCAGTTGGTGGGTCGGACGGTGGGTCGGCGACCGTTAACACTTAAAAAAAACTTTAAATTCTAAGGATGTTTAATGGTATTAATGGTACACCATTTAGAGGGCATTGATGATTAGAACCTAAGAACCTGAGGGGATTAAGTTAAGTTAAATATAAGTTCATAAGCTTAAGGTTAAGTTGCAAGATTAAGTTATAAGACTTAAGAAGTGTTAATTGGGGACCACTAAGGGTTAAATAAGTTAAATAAGTTAAGCAATGTATGGATACTTAATCATTTAAGTTGGATGGATATTTTAGGACTTGAAAGTTGGAAACCGGAGGAGTATTAAACAACCGGGACGAACGACGGTGAACGGTACAATCTTTCTTGTGACCAGCTTGCTAACGAGGTGTCCCTCGGCTTGTGTGCTATCTGTTTACTTGCTATGACTAAGACAAGATAAAGCATGCAACCGGTTATATTTGTTCTCGTTGTGTATGTGTTTTCTTTACACTAACCCACGAGACTTGAGATTGATACTAACCAAGTTTAGTACTTACTGAGTTAAGAATAAGAGTTAAGTATTGGTGATTGTTGGTTAATACCCGTTAAGGTTTAACTAACACATGGTGTCTAAGATTTCTACTAACTGGAATTTGAGTGAGGAAACCCGGGACTGAATCCAGTCATGCATGCTAAGAAAAGGGGACGGTATCTGAATCAGATCCGCCCTCCGCTTAAGGACTTGTCTTCGGACTTGTAGCCTAGGGCCGGTTGCCGGCTCAGCTACGCTGGACTCCCGTCCAGGGTAGGTGGCATTAAGATGGTGCAGTAGGATCACCTAAATCCTAGGTTTGAGATTAAGCTACAACCATTCCCTTCCAGGAACGGTTTGTATACTGAGAATAAGTTGAGGTTAAGATTGAGGTAAGATAAGCAACTGAGTGTGAACTATGTATGTTCATCTGTGGATTGATGTTTATTGCACTTCATACCATGCTTGTGTACTTAATCAATTTCCATGCTATCGACAATTAGTCGTCGTAGTCCTGTTAGCTCGGGGGCCATGAGAGGGAGTACCAGCATTCGTGCTGACCCCCTTTGGGGGCTGTTTTTACACTTGCAGGTAAGAGGCCCATGAAGACGCACCACGAGAGTAGGAGCGGTTAGACTTAGGCTGGGTTGTTTATTTTGAGTACGGGTTGCGCTTGTGCTCCCGTCTGTTTATATTGAAACTGATGTAAGGTTGTGATTATGACTTAGTACTTATACTTGGTTGGTTGGTGGTATTTTGGTTGGTGGTGATTGGTCGGTTGTTCATTTTGGATAAGTGTTGTAATATTATAAGGCCGGTATGTTCTAACGATCAGACCGTGGCAAGGTCCAGGTGTTTGTTATTTCCGCTTCGACGAATTCGATTAAGTGTTCAGTTTTGCGATAACCACGTTTGGCTTTGGTTGAGGTGTTACAAAAAGTGGTATCAGAGCGTAGTTACGCTCTGATCAAGAAATACCGGACATAAGAAACCACCGAGTTAGGATATACGTTAAGAAATAAGTGATGGGTTAAGGGTGTGAGAAGTTAGAGTGACTAGAGTCAGATGACCACTAATAAGTGTGGATCGTCTTTACTGTCTACGGACGTTATAAATTTGTTAACCGAAACAGTGGTGGATGCGAATCTAATGTGAGTTATGCTTGTTCAGATGGCAGAACGTCCTAGAGGAGGCCGAGGTCGTGGCCAAGGCGATGATGCTTCAGAGATACCGGGAGGGCAGACGATCGCAGAGATCGTAGCTGCCGCCTTAGGGCATATGGGCTATCAGCCTGGTGTGGGTGCACCACCTCCACCGCCACAACCCCGGGAACCAAATTGGGTGAACAGTCTTGCAGACCTTCGACCCGCACACTTTAAGGGGGAGACCGATCCCGCCAAGCTTGAGGCGTACATCTCCGAGCTGGAGACCGCCTTTGAGGCCCTTGACGTCCCTGCTGGGATCAAGGTGCGTCTAGCTGCTTTCTATCTGAAGGGGGCTGCAGGCGATTGGTGGAAGCTGGTGAGGGCCGAGCATGTGGCCAATCCAGAGTTCGGCTGGGAGCAGTACACCGCCTTGCTACGAGCAAGTACTACCCCGCCCATGTCCAGACGAAGAAACGCTTGCAGTTGGATGCGCTTAAGCAGACCGACAAGATGACGGTGGACGAGTATTACTCAGAGTTCACCGCCTTGCTCCGTCTTCTGCCAGGTCTTGGATATTCAGACCAGATCCTTTGACCGCTTCTATGCGGGCTTAGCCATCGAATCCGCTACGGCCTGGGGCCACGAGTTACACTACCTTGCAGGTAACTCGAATGATTGCGATTTGAAGTAGTATTAAGATTTAGATTATAGAAATCGATGCTATACTGTGGAAAGCATAGTGTTCTGCCGCTTGCTAGGTTGAGATAACCGTCCAGCTGAGGGATGAGGAGAATGCTAAGAGGAAGAGTGCTGTAAGAGCACGGAGAGCCAAGGGCAAGGTGGGTACAAGAAACAGAAGTACCAGCCTCAGGCCTAGAAAAGTCAGAATCAAAAGGGGAAGGAGGAAAAGGAGAAGGCACCGGAAGAGCCATTGAAGTTGACGTATGCTTACGCAGCTACACCCCTGTGCTCTAGGGTGCCAAAGGGTAAGGGATTGGTATTGATTGAGTTAAGAAACAATTAGTAACCGTTTGAGATATGAGTATTGATATTGTGAATGATCAGGATCTGAGACTGAGAAGGGAGCCGGTGGTGGCTACCAGCGATGCTACATCTGTAGGTGGTGCACAGGGACCATCCCGGGCTCGATTGCAAGGGGAATAAGGTGGAGCGCAACTATTGTGGGGTATACGGACACCGAGCATATGAGTCCTTCCGGAACCCCGCTAGCAGAGCCTATAGGCCCGATACCAGGGGCAAGGGCAAGACCGATCAGGGAGCTGGATCTGACGGTCAGAGGAAGGTGCAGCAAGCTGCAGACAAGAACCCACGGGTGACCCAGAAGTCGGGACCCACACTACACTTGGTGGACCGGGACGATGAGCCTGAACCCTCATCGAGGCCAGGTGCTGCTATAACCACTTAGTAATATAATTGCCTGCTTACCGCATTATCATGCATGTTTGGTGAAAAATTGAGTTAAGTGAGAATGAGATAAGATTAGAACTTAAGTAAGATATGACCTACTGCCACTTTAGGAAGCTTCAACATCTGCTATCCTATACCATCTACACCTAACCTGGAGCACACCGACATCGAAACCATAGACTTTCCAACCGAACAATGCCAGGTTATCCGCCCAGGTATGATTTTATTAAGGGGATACCTGACACCCGAAGCGCAAATAGCCATCATCAGGAAATGCAGTCAACTAGGAATGGGACCGAGAGGTTTTTACACACCGGAGTACCCAGGGGGTGCAAGGATGAAATTAAAAATGATGAGCTTAGGCAAGGATTGGAATCTGTATGCCAAGAACTACCAAACCACGAGGCTGCAAGATGGAGTCTCACCACCGAGGATACCCGAAGAGTTCCATCCAGTTATTACACAAGTCGTGGAAATCGCTCAGCAATTGGAAGCTGAACCGATTCCAGACATTCAAGCAGACATTTGCATTGTGAACTTCTACGAGAAGGATGGGCGACTTGGACTACACCAGGATAAGGATGAGACAACGGAGTCTCTCGAAAGAGGGATACCTGTAGTGTCTTGGTCCATTGGGGATGATGCAGAGTTTTTATACGGCGAGCAGAAGCGTGCGGACCGTGCGAATAAGTTGGTACTTAAGTCTGGAGATGTATTAGTTATGGGAGGAGAATCAAGGATGTTATACCATGGGATTAAGAGAATCAAGTTGAATACAGCACCATCAGCAGTAATCAATGCGATGCATATGAGACCTGGGAGATTAAACCTAACCTTTAGACAATATTAGTCATGTAATGTTAGAATGAGATGAGGAATGAGATGTAAGACTTAAGCACATGTTGTAAACAGGATGGTTATGAATAAAATAACAGTGTTGTTCATATAAATTGTTACGACTCTTGTTATACCATCAATACTCATGAAGCTTATAAACACAATTAGGTTATGGACTCGGTACGGAAGGTGCATTAAGCATACTTACAGAGGCACAGGCCGACGCCAGCGGCACTATCCTCACCGGCACCTTTCCGATTAATGGGATTGAGGCATCAGTTCTCTTCGACTCAGGGGTCTCGAATACCTTTGTCTCGGCATCTTTCGTGAGCAGGTTGGGGCTAGACGTTGATGAGCTACCCGACTTCACGGTTACGCTCCCGTCTAAGGATAAGGTTCGTTGCACTCGTTACTACCGAGGAGCCATTGTCATAATTAAGGGGGAAGACTTTCCAGTAAGTTTTATTGAGTTCAGTGAGCTAGGATTTGATGTTATCTTTGGGATGAACTGGTTGGAGCGGCACAAGGGTCGTATCCTCTGCGCCGAGCATAGACTGCTGCTCAGGAGTCCGTCTGGGGTAACAATATCATGCCGCAGAGGCCCAGAGAGCCTTCGACTAAGATCATCACCGCCATGGCAATGTATAAGGAATTGAGGAGAAAGGAAGAAGTGTACCTCTGCTATGTACAGGACATAGAGAGAGACCCCGAGTTCGACCCCGACTTACCGGTAGTGTCGGAGTTCCCCGACCTATTTCCACGGGAACTGCCCGGCATGCCACCCACTCAGGAGGTAGAGTTCACCATCGAGCTGCTACCTGGTACCGGACCGATAGCCAAGGCACCATACCGCATGGCTCCGGCAGAAATGAATGAATTGAAAGAACAGTTGAAAGATTTGTTAGATAAGGGATTTATAAGACCAAGTGTGTCACCATGGGGAGCGCCAGTCCTCTTCGTGAAGAATAAGGATGGTAGTCTCCGCCTCTGCATCGACTACAGAGAGCTGAATGCAGTAACAGTGTAGAATAAGTACCCACTACCCCGTATTGACGATCTGTTCGATCAGTTGAAGGGAGCATCTGTGTTCTCCAAGATTGATTTCAGATCGGGGTATCATCAGATAGCAATTAAGGAGGGAGACATTGAGAAGACGGCATTCCGGACACGATACGACCACTATGAGTTTACAGTGATGCCGTTCGGTTTGTCGAACGCACCGGCGAAGTTTATGGATCGGATGAACCGCTTGTTCCAGGAGCAGCTGGACAAGTCGGTTGTGGTGTTTATTGATGATATTTTGATATACTCGAAATCTAAGGCTGAACATGAGGAACATCTGAGGAGAGTATTGGAAATATTGAGGGAGAACCAGCTATATGCTAAGTTCTCCAAATGTGAGTTTTGGCTTGACGAGGTCTCTTTCCTAGGTTATGTCATCTCAGATGCTGGGATCTCAGTGGATCCAGCAAAGATTGATACCGTACGTACTTGGCCAAGACCGAAGACTGTTACCGACATCCGGAGCTTTCTCGGTCTGGCAGGTTACTACAGGAGGCTTGTTAGAGATTTCAGCAAGGTCGTGAAGCCGATGACCAGTCTGATGAAGAAAGATGCACCGTTCTTGTGAACGACTGACTGTGAGAAATCATTTCAGAGTTTGAAGGACTCACTGACCACTGCACCGGTTCTGACCATTCCAGACGGTACAAAGGGCTTTGAGGTTTATTGTGATGCATCTGGCAGAGGGCTGGGTTGCGTGCTCATGCAACATGGCAAGGTGGTGGCATATGCCTCACGCCAGTTGAAGAAACATGAGGAGAACTACCCCACACATGATTTGGAGCTGGGAGCTGTAGTCTTCGCTTTGAAGATATGGCGCCACTACTTATACGGGGTTAGTGTGACGATCTACACCGATCATAAGAGCTTAAGATACATATTTACTCAGAAGGAGTTGAATCTCAGATAGAGGAGATGGTTAGAGTTCTTGAAATACTATGACATTGACCTCCAATACAAAGAGGGAAAGGCCAATGTTGTAGCAGACGCCCTGAGCCGTAGAGCACACTCACTCCATTCGCTAGTCTCTTTCTCCAGCTTGGTTGATCAAGTGCGAGAGGCTCAGAGGACAGATGAGTACATGAGAGAGGTCAGACAGAAGCTGACAGATGGTACCTTTGAGAGTCAGAAATATGACTTCAGACTTCACGACGATGATCTGATCAGACTTAAGGGCCGGTTATGCATACCACGAGGCAACACGGATCTGAAAGACCGTATACTTAGAGAATCACACTGTTCTTCAGTTTCCATCCATCCGGGAGCCTCTAAGATGTATAAAGACATGAAGAGATAGTTCTGGTGGTCGGGGATGAAGACAGATGTTACCGAGTTCGTCTTGAGGTGTCTCACATGCCAGAAGGTAAAATTCGAGCACCGACGACCGGGCGGAATGGTACAATCGATGCCAGTTCCGGAATGGAAGTTCCATGATATCTCCATGGACATTGTAGTTGGACTTCCACCTGCTAGGGGAGGTCTCAACATGATATGGGTGGTGGTGGATCGCCTTACCAAAGTAGCCCGATTTATACCGATGAAGGATACTTGGAAGGTGACCAAATTAGCTGAGTTGTTTGAGAAAGAAATCATGAGACATCACGGGATACCGAAGACCATAGTGTCAGATAGAGATACCAGATTCCTTTCGAGGTACTGGAGAGCTACCAGAGAAGCATTGGGTACAGAACTCAAGCTGAGTACCACGTTCCATCCTCAGACAGATTGTCAGACTGAGCGTACGATTCAGACACTCGAGGACATGCTGAGGGCATGTGCCTTAGACTTCCAGGGCAGTTGGATTGACAGACTACATCTGATCGAGTTTTCATACAACAACAGCTATCACGCTTCGATCAAGATGGCACCTTTTCAAGCGTTGTACGGTAGACCATGTCGTACACCGCTCTGCTGGGATGAGTCGAGTGAGACGGTCATTATAGGACCAGAGTACTTAGAGCAAGTTAAGGCTGAAGTTCAGCAAATCAGGGAGAACATGAAAGCTGCTCAAGATAGACAAAAGTCGTATGCTGATGTTCGGCGACGGGACCTGGAGTTCGCAGTGGGCGATCAGGTATTTCTATGAGTTTCACCAATGAAGGGTGTATTCAGGTTTGGGCAGAAGGGCAAATTAAGCCCGAAGTTTGTTGGTCCTTATGAGATTACGGAGCGGGTGGGCCCGGTTGCTTACAGGTTGAATCTACCTGCTGAACTGGGTAAAGTGCATGATGTTTTCCATGTCTCACAGCTAAAGAAGTACATGCACCACCCCTCCCATGTGTTAGAACCTGAGAGGTTGACTTTAGAACCAAATATGAGATCCGTGGAGACTCCTCAGAGAATCTTGGACAGTAAGACTAGGGACACTCACCACAAGTCAGTGCGACTGGTGAAGGTTCTCTGGTCTAACCAGGATGTCGAAGAGGCCACGTGGGAATTAGTGGATAAGATGAGGGTGAAGTACCCTTCTTTGTTTACTGACTAGATCGTCTGTATAGGGTACGGGGCGTACCCCATTTTAAGGGGGGTAGAGCTTCCTCGCTTTTGGGTTAGGAAACGAACTTGTTGTCATTTGTTTGGTTGTTTAAGATGTGAATTTCTGTAAGTTGCTACACTTTGGTGTTAAGTTTGAGTTACGTATAATACATATGTATTGTATTTGAGATTGACCTTCGAGTCTTGAGATGTGTGAATGTGAATATAAGATGTGGTGTTAAGATTAAGGGAATTGAGTACCGTGAATGGTTAAGCATATATGTGAACTTTGGGGACAAAGTTCTTTTAAGGGGGGTATATTGAAATACCCCAAACTTGGATATGGTGTTTAAGTGATAAACTAAGATATAAGGAGGCAAAATAATGCCTTAGAAACATTAAGAAACCATTTAAACCAAAGAAAACATAAGGAAACACCAAAAGAGCAGTTTAAGCAAAAACGTGCTCTAAGCTTGGAGAGACTTGGGTGAGTACCCAAATATTGTTCTAAGACCATAGTAATATCCTAATGGTCATTTTAAATCAATTAACAAAGAAAACCAAGCTTGAAAACAAGTTAAAACACAAAATGTGCTTTAAGGACTCTTAAAGCACATTTTTGAAAAATTGTCTTGTAAATGGGTTTTGAATGGCTAAATGTCCATCATTACTCTTTAATTAACATGTGTAATAATTAGTATCACATTAGGAAGTCTAAATCAATGGGAAATCAAAAATTTCACAAATATGTGCCTTGGTTAGTGAATAGTAACTAAATAGTGCTAGTTTAACACATTAATCAAAGTAAGTCAATTTAGTTTATTTAGTTGGTCAAACAAGACCATGACAAGCTTAATTAAAAGGGGGTGGCCGGTTTTTAAGGTGATGATTCACCACATGAGCAAATAAGAAAGGAAATTATAAGATAAAGTAAAAACTACTATTTGCTTTATACATAAATATCTCACTTTACTTACCTCTCTCCTCACCTCTTCATTCTCTCTTGTTCCCACCGGTTTTGAGTTTCTCTCTCCCTTCTCCATTGTCGTGAAGAACAACCCCATGCTAGCTCAACCTTCCTTTGTACACTACTTACTCATTTTAGCTCCAAAACCAAAACAAATTACATATTCTTCTTAGTTAGCTCAAGCTCTCTCTTTCTATCTTTTCAAAACTTTAAGAGCTTTGATTTGGTGCCAAGCCAAACCACCATTAGAGGAGGAAACTCAAGTTTGGATACTCCATTGGCTTCTCCATTCTCTTAAGGTAAAGAAAGTGTAAGAAAATCTAGGTTTCCATCACTTTTTCTTCATGACCGAAAATACATGCTCATGAGGCTTCATTTTAATGCCTTGTTCTAGCTTGTTTTCTACTCTTCAAAGGATAAAGGATGTCCTTCTTGCTTCATATCCAAGCTTGTCTTGAGAAACCAAGGTAAAACTGCAAACGAGAAATTTGACCTATTAAATACTAAGAAATATTCCTAGAAAATAACAATTCAAATGACCGTCGGGTTGCAAATAAATCCCGGTTATTGTAGTAAAGTTTATAGGGAACCAGGTATCGAACCGTGGGACTATGTGATAAATAATCTAGTTTAAGCAAGGGTAGTAAATTGAGGGGGGAATTGTTTCGGTTTGAAAATTAAAATACAGACAGTGAGAATTTAATTAACAGCTAGGAATTTAAAATAACAGAATATTAAAAGTGGTTGTGAATATGGAAGAACGGACTCTGGGTTCAGGTTTTACTCGTTTGACTAATTATGCTATTCTACCGGTTTAATTAAGAATAAATTGGCAAAATTCCTTTTAAAGTCTTCAGATTTAAATCCTAAATTCTAATGACCTCGTTTACCAGAACATGCAAGGTTTGATATAAACTCAAGCAAAACACATGTAAACGGCTAAATAAAAAAGGAACATGTGAAATACCCCAAACCTAGTTATGTTGTTTAAACACCTAAATATGGTGTAATAAGACTAAAAAGAGTCTTAGAAACCTTAGTAAACAAATTTAAACAAAAGGAAACACAAATGTGCTTTAAAGTCAATAAGAGCTAAAATGTGCTCTAAGCTTGGGATAAACTTGAGTAAGACCTAATGAGCTTACCAAGACCTCATTCATATACTAATGAACTTATTAAACCAATTACCAAAGAAAACCAAGCTTGAAAACAAGTTAAAACACAAAATGTGCTTTAAGAAGTCTTAAAGCACGTTTTTGAAAAATTGTCTTGTAAATGAGTTTTGAATGGCTAAATGTCCATCATTACTCTTAAATATATATGTGTACTATATAGTATCACATTTGGGTGGCTATATTAGTGGGAAATCAAAAATTTCACTTCTAAGTGCCTTGCTTAGGTGAATAGTACTTTTTATAAGCTAGTTTATAACATATGTTGTATTAAGTAATTAAATTGACAAACAAAGACTAAAATGCCCTCATACTAATAAAGGGGGCCGGTTTTCTAGGTGTGTGACTCACCACTCCTTAGTTGATAATAATAAGTAAGTAAAGAAAACTAATTAACTTACCTTTTTACTTTATAAGCATAAATATCTCCTTAAAGCAAATCCTATCTTCACTCTCATTTCTTTCCTTCATTCACACGGTTTCCCACCCCTCTCTTCTTCCTTCTTCCTTGTTCTCTCTCGGTAATACTACTACCACCATGGAAGTTCCAACCTTGACCACTTGCTAAATCTAGCTCACTTGTCCAAATCAAAAACAAAGACCACCAATCTCTTCCTCTCATCAAGCTCTTCATTCCTATCTTCTCAAAACTCCAAGGGCTCCATTTCGGTGCCAAGGTGTTCCACCATTGAAGGAGCTTGAGCTTGTATTTTGACATATTATTACTCTCCTTTGCTTCTAGGTAAGGAATCTCAAAGAAAAATCATGTTTCCTCCATGTTATTACCTTAACCGAAAATACACATTGATATAGCTCTTTGTGTGACCTTGTTCTAGCTTCATTTCAACTCTTCATGGACTAGGTGGAGTCCTCTCTTGTTATATATTCAAACTCCCTTCAAAGATCAAGGTAAAACAACAACATTAATGTTTTTAAAAACAATGTCAAATTAGGGTTTACAATGAGATGAAGCTCAAAGCTTGAATACTCATTATGGTGTTTGTATATTGTCTAGAACTTGACAAGGAACCAAAATACCATACGGTTTTGTAAGGAATCAAGAAGGAAGTGTTTTGGGAAAAAGAGGTAAATCTACTAACTTAAATGTTGTTTAATGCCTTAGGAGAAATGAGCTTATAAATGCTTATCAAAACTACCTAAAGAGCAAATGGTGAATGACTTAGTAAAGTGTTCTCAAGAGACTAGTAAAGGGCATATGTGTGTGTTGAGTGTATTTGCAGGTTAAAGGCATATATATTGTGGAAATTCAGTGTTTATGATTTAAGCACTTTAAGGGCCTAAGTGCCATGCAATTTAAATTATGCACTATATTGTGATGTAGTGTAAATTTGGTGAAGTTGTGTATGAGAGTGTGTTTGGTGATTCTAGATGTTCTTGAGTGTTAATGGAGAAAACAAAGTGTTTTGGCTTAGTAATGTTCTAGGGGAACCCATGTCAAAATTTAGGTAGGAAGTAAGAAGTTCTAAGTGTTTACATAAGGTTTGGTGAGTTAGAAAGTGTAGGAGATGAATAAGAAGTTCATGATGTTCTTAAGGATTTTGATGTACTAGGAAGTACTCTAGGGTGTAATAAGGACTTAGACATGATCTTAAGATTTAGTGAGTACCAAAGTCACTTTGAGACTTAGGTAGATACCTAGGCAAACTTTGGTAAAACAAGGAGAAGTGTTACACTAGGAAAAGAGTTTCAAGAAGGAGATAAGGAATTAGTTGTGAGAGATGATGCTTGGGAGATGATGTTAGAATAAGGAGGAAGCTTTTGGTATAGTAGCCATCTAAGGTGTGAAACGCCATTTGAAAAACTAGGAAAATGTTGTAAGTGTTAGGAACTTTGTGAAGGAATAAGCAAAGGCTTAAGGAATTAGAAAATGAGTTTTATGAGTGTTTAAGGGTGTCTTAAGTTGGTTTAGAGTGCCCAAATGAGGTTAGGGAGTACTAGGTTATATGGGATGAAGTTTGGAGTTGAATGTAAAAAGGAAAACATAGATTTGGGGCGGACCGGACTTGCGACCGGACTTGCAAGCTCGGTCGGGACCTGTTTACCTGCGAGAATTAGTTTCTGGAATGGACCGGACATAGGACGGACTTACAAGTCCGGTCGGAGTAGAAATTTGGTACGGATTTGAGTTACTGGAAATAGACCGGACAATGGGACCGGACATGACAAGTCCGGCGGGCTTGAATTTCCGAATGGGAGAAACTCTCTGGAATCGACCGGACATGGACAAGTCTCGGCAAGTCCGGTCGGACCTAAATTTGTAAAAAAAAAAAACAGGAAAGAATGTGACTTATGTAGTTAACCCTAGGGTGCATAATGAAGGTAACCTAGGGTGAGGTAGACATTAAAATGTCATACAATCATGTGAATACTTAGTAAGTGTGAAGTTAAATAAATAATTAACCGACGTTACTAATGTGTATAGGATTCTCTCAAGGTGGGAACGAAACAAGGCAAGGACCAAGGTATGGTTTTCTTGCAGTCTGTTGCCTACCTGGTTTACACCGGCTTGTGTGTTGTTTGTTTTTCCGTGTGTTTATTGACTTTGTAAGATTAACCATGTAAGAGTTTACAGTTGTTAAATATTATTATGTTGTTAAGACGTGACTCTCTCTTCCCTGTGTGGGTCTAACAGACTTGATCTATGATTGTGTGAATTGTGTGTTGTGTTCAATGATGTAACTACTAACAAGGGCTAACGGGGGAAGTGAGGAGTCCGGTCTGTTCCGGCCACGCGTGTGAGTATGGGAGTCGATGTCATAACCGGTTCGATTTCTCTGTATGTTATGGTTAAGTTTCCAATTTGTTTCTAACCTTCCCTTTAGCTAACCAAGGCTATTTTACTGACTCACGTCGGGCCACAGGGGCATACTATGTGTTTTGTTTCGGTGTGCTTGGGTCACTATATCCGAGGCACCTTGTGTTAAGTTAACCGTTCAATCTAACCGGACGGTAACGAGTTATGTAACGAGCTAAGTATGAGCGTGGCAACATTCTCTAGGCTCTCAATGGGACTAACTGTGTTGGTTCTCTTCCTAAAAGGAATTGTATGTTGTGATGTGTGTTATGATGTGTACAATACCTGTGTTATGTTATATATGTATATGTTGTGTGTTTTAAATTATAAATATCATGCATATCATGACAATTGGTTGCGCGTATCCCGGTAGCCTCGGGCTGCGCGTTAGCCATACCAGCAAAGGTGCTGACCCCCTCGGGCTCCATATTTTTATTGCAGGATGAGGATCGAAGAGGCAGAGTGGCTCTAGGTCCTAGAGAGTAGTTTACTTTGGAGTACTTTTGGATGTTTGCCCGGGATGCGCCTGTGCTCCCGTGGCGTATTATATACTTTTATGGTGGATTACAGTGATGGTATACAGTGAAGGATTTTGTAAACACTCGGTATTATGTTGATGTAATATATGGTTGTTAGTTCTATGCTCGGAGTCTGATCATCAGACCGGTACATTTGTATTTATTCAGCCTTGTTAGCCACGTGGGTGTTGACGGCATTGTAGCACCAATCGTTTAGTTACCGTTTAGTTGTGTTATTTTCCGCTGCTGCGATTCCAAGTATAGTTATGTGCGTAGTAGGGGTGTTACAAAAAGTGGTATCAGAGCGAAGTATCGCTCTGATGACTAGCATACCGAGCTTAGGGATATACCGAGTTAGGAAACCTAACTACAGATACCTAAGTGAACATATTTGGAAAGGTTGACCACTAACTAAGTGTGGAGATACCTATTATCGGGAAGCGTTACAACATCGTTGGACCGATAAGTGTGCAAGCATAATGCTAACGATGTACATATGAATTCAGATGGCAGGTAACCACGAGGTAGAGGCCGCGGGCGCGGTACTGGAGGTATGGGTGACCAGGATGAGATACTACGGCACAGACCATGGCTGAGGCAGTTGCAGCCGCCGTAGCCCAGTTGGTACCCGCGATTTAGTTGCTGCTATACAGCAAGGGCGACAGCCTGGAGTTCAGCCACCACCACCACCGCCACGAGAGACCAATTGGGTCAAGGTGTTGGCTGATCTGAGGCCGCCCTCATTCAGTGGGGAGACCGATCCCCGTAAGCTCGAGGCATACATCTCCGAGATGGAGACCGCCTTCGAAACCCTAGCACCACCTGAGCGTCAAGGTACGACTTGCTGCTTTACTACTGAAGGGCTCGGCACAAAACTGGTGGAAGCTTGTGCGCGAGGGTAGAGTTGCTGATCCGACGTTCAGTGGAGGGAGTACACGGCTCTGCTGCGAGCCAAATACTATCCTATACATGTGCAAGAGGCCAAGCGCCTGGAGTTGGACAACCTGAGACAAGGGGATAAGATGACGGTAGATGAGTACTACTCAGCCTTCATCGGACTTATCCACCTGCTACGGATCTGGGTTACTCAGACCGGATCCTTGTGAACCGTTTCTACAACGGACTGAACTATCGCCTACGCTACGGCATGGGGCCTACTGGATATACCACTTTGCAGGTAAAGGAACTTACAATGTAATGTGAATAAGTGTATACGATGTGTTAATGTGTTGTGAGTTTATTTGGCGGGGCATAACTGACACCCTAAATATAGGAGTGCTATCATGCCGCTGCTATTGTGGAGATCACCGTCCGTCTGAGGGACGAGGAGAGTGCGCTCAAGCGCAAGGCTCAGAACGAGGCCAAGCACGCAAGGGCAGTGGGGAGGGAAGAAGAAGAAATCATACACACCCAGTCCCAGAAAGGACAGCAACAAGGTGGCAAGGGCCAGACCCAGACCACCACTGCTGAGGAGCCTCTGCAGCTCACCTATGCGTATGCGGCCAAGCCCCTACGTTCTTACCCACCTAAGGGTAATTGTCTAATCTAGTGTGATAAGTTAGAGTATATGTTAATAAGTTGTGGAACAAGTATTAATGGTGTATTGTGATAGCAGCTAGCACGGGCTCTGGACCGGAGCGCCACTATTACTGCAAGTGGTGCAACGGAGACCACCCCGGCAAGGACTGCAAGGGTAATGATGTTCAGTGCCGGTACTGTAAGAAGATGGGTCACCGTGACCACGAATGCTGGCAGAACCCGAACAGTAGGAACTTCAGGCCCAAGGGGCAATGGAAGGGTAAGGCCACTGCGACCACCGATGGCCAGAAGACAGCAAACCAGCCACCCCCAGATCAGAGGTACACGGATCCCCAAGGGGAAGGGGTCGGGGTCCAACAAGGCCACCCTGAATGTGGTGGACCGGTCTGAGGCGCCAGGGCCCTCTTCTAGTCCAGGTACCGCCTAAATGCTAAATGAAATAAGTGTCTGCATACCGCATTTCATGCATGTGTGTGAGTGAGTTTAAATAAACAACCATGTGAGTGAATAATAAAGTATAGTGTGAGATTTACCTAATTAGAGTACTCTAAACTTAAAGGAACTTTCAATATATGTTATCCAATCCCACCCACACCAAACCCTGAAAAACCACACTATCAACATCACCGACTTTCCGTTAGAGCAATGTCAGTTATCCAGCCAGGTATGATACTCTTAAATGGATACCTGACACCGGAGGCACAAATCCATATCATCAGACGATGCGACGAACTTGGAGCAAAACCAGGAGGGTTTTACACACCCGAATACCCGAACGGAGCAAGGATGCAATTGAAGATGATGTGCATGGGTAAGGACTGGAAACCTTACACCAAGTCATATCAAGAAGTTCGAGCCGAAGATGGAGCAACGGTATCAAGTATACCAGAGGAGTTCCATGCGGTCGTTAACCACGCCGTGGGAATTGCTCAGCAAGTTGAAACGGAATCAATTCCAAGTGTAAAAGCAGATCTATGTATTGTGAACTTCTACCAGAAAGGTGGACGGTTAGGGATACACCAAGATAAGGACGAGTCACCCGAGTCTCTAAGTAAGGGAGTACCCGTGGTGTCTTGGTCCATTGGTGATACCGCAGTGTTTGTGTATTGCGAGCAGAAGCGTGCTGACATCGCAAAGAAGCTACTGCTGAAATCGGGAGATGTACTAATCATGGGTGGCAATCAAGGATGCTATACCATGGCATCAGAAAGATCAAACTGAATACCGCACCGTCGGCAGTGATCAATGCCACACACATGAAACCCGGACGTTTGAATTTGACCTTCAGACAGTTTTAAGCCTTGTATAATTATGTGATAACCAGTATGTATTAAGGATGTTGTAAGTGTGAATCATGGCGACAGTATAAGCCAATGAATGTTGTAAAAAGGAGTATGTTAATGAATAAAGGGATGTTGTTTTGGAGTGTATCAACGTGTTGTTACCCAATACTTATAGTTTGCCAATGAATTAGGCTGTGCACTCGGAACGGGAGGTATACTGAGTGTCTGCATTAGGCAGAAGCCGGCAAGAGCGGCACAATCCTCACCGGTACCTCCCAGTGAATGGCGTGGATGCATCGATCTTGTTCGACTCTGGAGCCTCACACACATTCATTTCGCTAGCATTTGCGAAGAGGCTGGGGTTAGACGGTGAAGAGATGCCAGACTTCGTGGTCACTCTCCCGTCGAAAGAGCGGATCAGATGTACCCGCTACTACCGAGGTGCTATTGTTCAAATCAGGGGTGAAGAGTTTCCGATCGACTTGATAGAGTTCGACGGACTAGGCTTTGATGTGATTGTCGGGATGAACTGGTTGGAGCGGCACAAGGGCAGAATTCTGTGTGCCGAGCATCGACTGCTTCTTCGGAGTCCATCTGGGGTTACATATCTTACCTACCGCCAGAGGCCCAGGGAGCCTTCGACTCAGATCATCACCGCCATGGCTATGTATCACGAGTTACGACGAGGGAGTGATGTATACCTCTGCTATGTTCAGGACATAGAGAGAGACCCTGAGTTTAGCCCAGATGTGCCGGTAGTGTCGGAGTTTCCTGATGTATTTCCTAAGGAACTGCCGGGCATGCCGCCAGCACGAGAGGTTGAGTTTGAGATTGATCTAGTTCCGGGCACCGGACCCATTGCAAAAGCACCTTACCGTATGGCTCCAGCAGAAATGACAGAGCTCAAGGAGCAGCTGAGAGACCTACTCGACAAGGGCTTTATCCGCCCTAGTGTTTCACCATGGGGAGCGCCGGTCCTCTTCGTGAAGAAGAAGGACGGTAGCCTCCGCCTATGTATTGATTATCGGGAGCTGAATGCTGTTACGGTGAAGAACCGTTACCCTTTACCACGCATCGACGATCTATTTGATCAGCTTAGGGAGCATCAGTATTCTCCAAGATAGACCTACGTTCCGGATATCACCAGATTGCCATCCGTGACAGTGATATCGAAAAGACAGCTTTCAGAACTAGGTATGGGCATTATGAGTTCACAGTTATGCCGTTTGGCTTGTCAAATGCACCAGCAAAGTTCATGGACTTAATGAACCGTTTGTTCCAAGATCAGTTGGACAAATCGGTGGTAGTCTTCATCGATGACATACTTGTGTATTCGAAATCGAAAGGTGAGCATGAAAACCACCTGAGAGATGTATTGCAGACATTGAGAAAGAACCAGTTGTATGCTAAATTTTCGAAATGTGAATTTTGGTTGAACCAAGTATCATTCCTTGGACATGTGATTTCTGAGGCCGGGATCGCTGTTGATCCGGCAAAGATAGATGCAGTGCGCACCTGGCCTAGGCCGAAGACAGTTACCGACATCAGGAGCTTCCTCGGTCTGGCAGGTTACTATAGGAGATTTGTGAAGGACTTCTCCAGTGTCTCGAAGCCGATGACTTCCTTGATGAAAAAGGATGCACCATTCGAGTGGACAGTCGACTGTGAGAGAGCTTTCGCGAGTCTCAAGGATGCTCTGACATCTGCACCGATTCTGACATTACCAGACGGTCCAGATGGTTTTGAGGTCTATTGCGACGCATCAGGCAGGGGTATGGGTTGTGTGTTGATGCAACGCGGGAAGGTCGTGGCTTACGCCTCCCGACAGCTGAAGAAGCATGAGGAGAACTACCCTACCCACGACTTAGAATTGGGTGCCATCGTCTTCGCATTGAAGATATGGCGACATCATTGTATGGGGTAAGTGTGACGATCTATTCTGACCACAAGAGTTTAAAGTACTTGTTCACTCAGAAGAGTTGAACATGAGGCAAAGAAGGTGGGTTGAATTTCTGAATGATTATGACATCAATTTACAGTACAAAGAGGGTAAGGCAAATGTGGTAGCTGACGCATTGAGTCGCCGAGCACACTCTCTCCATTCGCTAGTCTCTCATACTGGCTTGGTTGAAGAGGTGCGGAGTGCTCAGATGACGGATCAGTACATGATGGAGATTAGACAGAAGCTTATTGATGGCACATTCGAGGGTCAGAAGTACGACTTCAGACTCCACGATGATGACCTGATTAGGCTTAATGGCAGATTGTGTATACCCAGGAGTAGCGCTAAGCTGAAGGAGCGCATATTGAGTGAATCCCATGTTCTACTACTTCGATTCACCCCGGAGCTTCAAAGATGTATAAAGGTATGAAAAGATACTTCTGGTGGGCTGGAATGAAAAAGGATGTGAATGACTACGTGTTGAGGTGTCTCACTTGTCAGAAGGTCAAGTTTGAGCACCGACGGCCTGGTGGTATTGCAGCCAATGCCAGTGCCGGAGTGGAAGTTCCATGACATATCTATGGACTTCGTAGTAGGGCTTCCGCCTACAAGGGGAGGTCTAATATGATTTGGGTGGTAGTTGACCGACTGACCAAGGTGGCCCGATTCATTCCGATGAAGGACACTTGGAAAGTGGCAAGATTGGCAGAACTATTCGACAAAGAAATTGTAAGACATCATGGTGTACCAAAGACGATTGTATCCGACAGAGATACCAGATTCTTATCCAGATATTGGAAGTCTACACGAGAGGCATTGGGTACTGAACTGAAATTGAGTACGGCGTTTCACCCACAGACCGATGGTCAGAGTGAGCGCACTATTCAGACACTTGAGGATATGCTACGTGCATGTGCACTTGACTTTCAGACCAGCTGGATTGATAAGTTACATCTGATCGAGTTTAGCTACAACAACAGTTATCATGCATCGATCAAGATGTCTCCCTTCCAGGCATTGTACGGTAGACCATGCCGCACGCCATTATGTTGGGATGAGTCGAGTGAGACGGTCATTATAGGACCAGAGTATCTTGAGCAAGTTCAGGCAGAAGTTCGCCAGATCAGGGATAATATGAAAGCAGCTCAGGATAGACAGAAGTCGTACGCAGATGTGCGCCGACGTGACCTGGAGTTCGCCGTGGGCGATCAGGTATTTTTGAGAGTATCCCCCATGAAGGGAGTGTTTCGTTTTGGCCAGAAAGGCAAGTTGAGCCCAAAGTATGTGGGGCCTTATGTTGTGACGGAGCGGATCGGCCCGGTAGCTTATAGGCTTGACTTACCCGCCGAGCTGGGCAAGGTACATGATGTATTCCATGTGTCCCAGTTGAAGAAGTATATGTCTCATCCGTCTCATGTGCTTCAGCCTGAAAGGCTAACTTTAGAGCCGACCATGCGATCAGTGGAGACTCCGGTACGGATTCTGGATACTAAGACTCGAGACACTCGCCATAAGTCCGTGACTGGTGAAGGTCCTCTGGTCTAACCAGGACGTTGAGGAGGCCACTTGGGAGCTGGAAGATAAGATGAAGGCGAAGTACCCGTCGTTGTTTACTTCTTAGTGTTTGTATGTATAGGGTACGGGGCGTACCCCTATTTAAGGGGGGTAGAGCCGTTTCGGTTATGTGTTATGTGTATACATGTATTTGTATACATTGTCTGTGTTGTGTTGTCATGTTGTTAATGTTACAGACCGCTGAGTCTGAATGATGTGTGATGTTTTTGTGTTGGACCATGTGTCCGATATGATGTAAGATGTTGTTAATGTGATATAGAAGTGTTGTTAATATGTGTCCCATGTTCTAATGTTTAAGTTATGTGGAAGTATGAACTTTGGGGACAAAGTTCTTTTAAGGGGGGTAGATTGAAATACCCCAAACCTAGTTATGTTGTTTAAACACCTAATATGGTGTAATAAGACTAAAAAGAGTCTTAGAAACCTTAGTAAACAAATTTAAACAAAAGGAAACACAAATGTGCTTTAAAGTCAATAAGAGCTAAAATGTGCTCTAAGCTTGGGATAAACTTGAGTAAGACCTAATGAGCTTACCAAGACCTCATTCATATACTAATGAACTTATTAAACCAATTACCAAAGAAAACCAAGCTTGAAAACAAGTTAAAACACAAAATGTGCTTTAAGAAGTCTTAAAGCACGTTTTTGAAAAATTGTCTTGTAAATGAGTTTTGAATGGCTAAATGTCCATCATTACTCTTAAATATATATGTGTACTATATAGTATCACATTTGGGTGGCTATATTAGTGGGAAATCAAAAATTTCACTTCTAAGTGCCTTGCTTAGGTGAATAGTACTTTTTATAAGCTAGTTTATAACATATGTTGTATTAAGTAATTAAATTGACAAACAAAGACTAAAATGCCCTCATACTAATAAAGGGGGCCGGTTTTCTAGGTGTGTGACTCACCACTCCTTAGTTGATAATAATAAGTAAGTAAAGAAACTAATTAACTTACCTTTTTACTTTATAAGCATAAATATCTCCTTAAAGCAAATCCTATCTTCACTCTCATTTCTTTCCTTCATTCACACGGTTTCCCACCCCTCTCTTCTTCCTTCTTCTTGTTCTCTCTCGGTAATACTACTACACCACCATGGAAGTTCCAACCTTGACCACTTGCTAAATCTAGCTCACTTGTCCAAATAAAAAACAAAGACCACCAATCTCTTCCTCTCATCAAGCTCTTCATTCCTATCTTCTCAAAACTCCAAGGGCTCCATTTCGGTGCCAAGGTGTTCCACCATTGAAGGAGCTTGAGCTTGTATTTTGACATATTATTACTCTCCTTTGCTTCTAGGTAAGGAATCTCAAAGAAAAATCAGTTTCCTCCATGTTATTACCTTAACCGAAAATACACATTGATATAGCTCTTTGTGTGACCTTGTTCTAGCTTCATTTCAACTCTTCATGGACTAGGTGGAGTCCTCTCTGTTATATATTCAAACTCCCTTCAAAGATCAAGGTAAAACAACAACATTAATGTTTTTAAAAACAATGTCAAATTAGGGTTTACAATGAGATGAAGCTCAAAGCTTGAATACTCATTATGGTGTTTGTATATTGTCTAGAACTTGACAAGGAACCAAAATACCATACGGTTTTGTAAGGAATCAAGAAGGAAGTGTTTTGGGAAAAAGAGGTAAATCTACTAACTTAAATGTTGTTTAATGCCTTAGGAGAAATGAGCTTATAAATGCTTATCAAAACTACCTAAAGAGCAAATGGTGAATGACTTAGTAAAGTGTTCTCAAGAGACTAGTAAAGGGCATATGTGTGTGTTGAGTGTATTTGCAGGTTAAAGGCATATATATTGTGGAAATTCAGTGTTTATGATTTAAGCACTTTAAGGGCCTAAGTGCCATGCAATTTAAATTATGCACTATATTGTGATGTAGTGTAAATTTGGTGAAGTTGTGTATGAGAGTGTGTTTGGTGATTCTAGATGTTCTTGAGTGTTAATGGAGAAAACAAAGTGTTTTGGCTTAGTAATGTTCTAGGGGAACCCATGTCAAAATTTAGGTAGGAAGTAAGAAGTTCTAAGTGTTTACATAAGGTTTGGTGAGTTAGAAAGTGTAGGAGATGAATAAGAAGTTCATGATGTTCTTAAGGGATTTTGATGTACTAGGAAGTACTCTAGGGTGTAATAAGGACTTAGACATGATCTTAAGATTTAGTGAGTACCAAAGTCACTTTGAGACTTAGGTAGATACCTAGGCAAACTTTGGTAAAACAAGGAGAAGTGTACACTAGGAAAAGAGTTTCAAGAAGGAGATAAGGAATTAGTTGTGAGAGATGATGCTTGGGAGATGATGTTAGAATAAGGAGGAAGCTTTTGGTATAGTAGCCATCTAAGGTGTGAAACGCCATTTGAAAAACTAGGAGAAAATGTTGTAAGTGTTAGGAACTTTGTGAAGGAATAAGCAAAGGCTTAAGGAATTAGAAAATGAGTTTTATGAGTGTTTAAGGGTGTCTTAAGTTGTGTTTAGAGTGCCCAAATGAGGTTAGGAGTACTAGGTTATATGGGATGAAGTTTGGAGTTGAATGTAAAAAGGAAAACATAGATTTGGGGCCGACCGGACTTGCGACCGGACTTGCAAGCTCGGTCGGGACCTGTTTACCCTGCGAGAATTAGTTTCTGGAATGGACCGGACATAGGACCGGACTTACAAGTCCGGTCGGAGTAGAAAATTTGGTACGGATTGAGTTACTGGAATAGACCGGACATGGGACCGGACTTGACAAGTCCGGTCGGGCTGAATTTCCGAAGGGGAGAAACTCTCTGGATCGACCGGACATGGACAAGTCCGTCGCAAGTCCGGTCGGACCTAAATTTGTAAAAAAAAAAAACAGGAAAGAATGTGACTTATGTAGTTAACCCTAGGGTGCATAATGAAGGTAACCTAGGGTGAGGTAGACATTAAAACATGTCATACAATCATGTTGAATACTTAGTAAGTGTGAAGTTAAATAAATAATTAACCGACGTTACTAATGTGTATAGGATTCTCTCAAGGTGGGAACGAAACAAGGCAAGGACCAAGGTATGGTTTTCTTGCAGTCTGTTGCCTACCGGTTTACACCGGCTTGTGTGTTGTTTGTTTTTCCGTGTGTTTATGACTTTGTAAGATTAAACCATGTAAAGAGTTTACAGTTGTTAAATATTATTATGTTGTTAAGCGTGACTCTCTCTTCCCTTGTGTGGGTCTAACAAGACTTGATCTATGATTGTGAATTGTGTGTTGTGTTCAATGATGTACTACTAACAAGGGCTAACGGGGAAGTGAGGAGTCCGGTCTGTTCCGGCCACGCGTGTGAGTATGGGAGTCGATGTCATAACCGGTTCGATTCTCTCTGTATGTTATGGTTAAGTTTCCAATTTGGTTTCTAACCTTCCCTTTAGCTTAACCAAGGCTATTTTACTGACTCACGTCGGGCCACAGGGGCATACTATGTGTTTTGTTTCGGTGTGCTTGGGTCACTATATCCGAGGCACCTTGTTTTAAGTTAACCGTTCAATCTAACCGGACGGTAACGAGTTATGTAACGAGCTAAGTATGAGCGTGGCAACATTCTCTAGGCTCTCAATGGGGACTAACTGTGTTGGTTCTCTTCCTAAAAGGAATTGTATGTTGTGATGTGTGTTATGATGTGTACAATACCTGTGTTATGTTATATATATATGTTGTGTGTGTGTAAAATAAATATCATGTCATCATGACAATTGGTTGCGCGTATCCCGGTAGCCGATGGGCTGCGCGTTAGCCATACCAGCAAAGGTGCTGACCCCCTCGGGGGCTCCATATTTTTATTGCAGGATGAGGATCGAAGAGGCAGAGTGGCTCTAGGTCCTAGAGAGTAGTTTACTTTTGGAGTACTTTTGGATGTTTGCCCGGGATGCGCCTGTGCTCCCGTGGCGTATTATATACTTGTTATGGTGGATTACAGTGATGGTATACAGTGAAGGATTTTGTAAACACTCGGTATTATGTTGATGTATATATATGGTTGTTAGTTCTATGCTCGGGAGTCTGATCATCAGACCGGTACATTTGTATTTATTCAGCCTTGTTAGCCACGTGGGTGGTTGACGGCATTGTAGCACCAATCGTTTAGTTACCGTTTAGTTGTTTATTTTCCGCTACGATTCCAAGTATAGTTATGTGCGTAGTAGGGGTGTTACAACATGTTTTTGCATCTGAAATACTAGATTTATTCAATCAGAATAAATTTTTCCACAGACATAACAATTAATATGACCTATCTATTTATCACGGATCTGTTCAGAATAGATTTCGTAAAGCAATTCAATAACACATGTAATTTATTGTAAAGCGAGAGAATAACATTAATTGTATCAAATTATAATTAATTTAAACTGGTAAAATAAATTGCATAACTAAAACAAACTAATAATAACCATTCCCTAGAGTATAAATAATCTAGCCGGACATATTAAATAAATAAGCAGAGACGAGAGTAAAAGAAATCATCTGTTTCGCTGACTCCTGAAGCTGCTCCGTTATTTTAACAGTCCGGAATATAATATGTGGTAGATGGATAATATATGTGGAGAAGGGTTGTGTGTGTGTTCGTGAATTATGGAAATAAGGAAATGGGAATTTTAGAAAGTAAAAAGCGATGTGGGGGAGATGTGTCTAGTGAATTGATTTTGTGAATGGAGTACGTAGGCTTTTGGTTTTGGAAATGAGAAAGGTGATGGTGGGGGAAGGATATGGTGTGGTGGTGTTGTTTTACGAAAAAAAAATAAATGGTGGAGCAGGTGTGTGAGTGTTCTGGTGGGGGTGTCGAGTGTTTTGTGGTGGTGGTCGGATGGTTTGTGAATGAATTGAGAATTGAATGGAGTACGTGAGTGAATTGTTTGTGAAATGGAAAAGGTGATGGTGGGGGTTTGATGTTTAATATTTGTGAGTGGATACGTAGGATTTGAAGTGGAAATAAAAATTGAAGAAGGGAAAAGGTGAAGGTGGGGGCGATGGAGTAGTATGGTGTCGGGTGATTTTGTGAATGGGTTTGTAAATGGAGTGGAGCAGATTGGTGGGGGAGAGTCGCGTGAGTGTGTAGCAGATTGGTGGGGGAGAGTGCTTTATTTATAGACATGCAGAGGGGAAGCAGACAAGGCTGCGTATTGAAGCAGTCAAGGGAGTAGGTAACCGTCTGAAGAAAATTGCAGTGGCGGTGCAGCTATTGGAGAAATAACTGGAGACGGTGCCGACTGAGAAGTTGAAGAATACACGCGTGGGACGGTGCAGAAATTGATCGTTGAATTCTGGAATTTGTCCCACGATTTTAATGCGTGTCCGAGTATGGCTGTGATGATTTTTTAAACCATCATTATTTTCCTCCAAAGCTGCTGTGATGATGTTAATAATCACCTAATCATGTGCTGGAGTAGTAGTGGGGCGATTAGGGCTCCTGTGCTCTGTGACCCACGTGCTGTTGCAAAACATTGAAAATCTTGAGCAGTCATGATAAAAAATTACCGTGAATGAATTATATAATCATGAATCGGTCATTATTATAATCATGATATAAATGGAAGACAGATCTTAAACAGGGTTTAGATTTTTCGTTTGGACTCTGTTTTGTTCCCTGTTTGTTGCGTTAGGATCCTCGTGAGGAGAACTATGCATTTTCATCATTATTTCCTGATTTTATCATATAATTTGGCATTAGTTCTTACCCAAAGTAAGAGTTACGAAAAGCACAGGATAAGTGTGAGAAGGTGCGTAAAAAGTTACATAAATTAATGATCTAGCACCTATGAAACTATATAAGTTTCACACTTATCAAATCACCCCACACTTAGCTTTTGCTTGTCCTCAAGCAAACCTCTCAAACACAAGTTCAAACCAAGTGAATGAATTTCAACTCAAAAGGAAGAGCACAGAAGAAGAACTACTAGTTTTACCAATAAAGGGGCATTAATTATTTATTAAGCGCAATTCATTTTTTTTTTCAAAACAAGAAGTCATTCAAAGTTAACAATAGAGAAACAAACCATAAGAACCTCGCCTTTAGCAATGAGCCAATCCATCTTTTTCATTCACAAACCATTAGAACGACAAGGGGCATGAAGTAAGATCCTATTCCATCATACCTTTCAATGCCACATACTCTTGATCCATAAAGAGAATTAAATTTTCATTCAGCTCAGCGATTGCACATTTTTTTTTCTAATTTAAGCGCTTTTAATTTCTTTCACCACAGACTTTTCTCTCCACCTATGTAACGGCTTTGGGTCAACTATCCTAGATCACAAGGACCTTAGGTAGCTAGGTGATGAGGCACCCCCAAAGGACTTAATAACCAAGTGGACGAGGCCCGACTTTGGATCAGAATTAAAATTAAGCATGCTTAGGATCAGCGGAGTACCTTGCCTTGTTCTTTTTTTCCGACCATTTCAATCCAGACATTCCAAGGCTCAAGGCTAAAAACAGGGTTCAGATGGTGAGTATTCTCAATCATTATAGCATTCACAGAACATAGACTTTAATTTAATCAATTAAAACCAGAAAAATTTAAAAATTTTGCACCCCAAGATCAGCTGCACCCCAAGATCAGCTAACCAATTATTCTTCCTCTATGGCTTCCTTCCAAGTTGAGCAACACAGCAAGACTTAAACAAATGCAAGAGAAAAGAGCTCAAAGACACACAAAAAGTAAGCGGCGAAGGGGCTTACCCCACCCCACACTTAGAGTGAAGCAATGTCCTCATTGCTTAGGAAGAATTAACATTGTGCAAGCAAGCCAACGGGGAAACAAAATTACACATAACAGTTCAGAGGGGAGCATATAAAATATTCAAGAGTGAAAGGATGTAGAATACTCCCCAGAGTTCGTTCAGGGTGTGCTGCACGGCTCACCCCACACTTGAGTTCGGCTGTAGAATCGCGCAAGATGTGCCTGGAAAGAATATTCTAAACAGCCAGAAGAACTCAAGTTATTGCACCTTGTGCGCGACCGTGCCCTAATATGGATATATAAGAAAAATAGATAAAATCATTTTTTTTTGACATACATATTATTGAAGCACACATAATTCTGAAAGGAAATGTAAATTCAAGAAAATAGGGTAGATAATTCTTCCTGTAAATTGAAAATAAGTGGTGGGTTGCCTCCCACCAAGCTGCTCTATTTTATAGTCTGAAGCTAGACTCATCAGTCCGATTAGGAGGAAGAGGAAGAGGAGTGGGAAGGGGTCCCACAACTTCCTAGAACTAAGTTGCGCAGCTTTCAGAACTTATGTTTTAACCGCCATGGGAGAGACTTCTTTTTAGGTGGCGCCGACTCCGAAACAGGGGAAGAAAGATCCTCCTGTACCTGGACAAAAGAAACTCCAAGCAAGTCAGTAGAAACATCAACAGGACAAGTATACCTCTTCAGACGGGCCCCATTAACTTTGAAGGTTTCACCCTTCTTGTTCTGCAGTTCGTAGGCTCCAAATGAAGTAACCCCTACCACCTTAAATGGTCCTGCCCAGTGAGATTTAAGCTTTCCTGGAAAGATCTTCAATCTGGAGTTGTAGAGGAGCACCCAATCTCCAACTTTGAAGTCACGCTTCTTGATCATTTGATCGTGGAGTTTCTTGGTGCGCTCCTTGTAGATCCGAGCACTGTTGTAAGCTTGATCTCTTAGTTCTTCAAGCTCTGAAAGCTGAAATTTGCGTTTCTCACCAGCAGCAAGTATGTCAAAGTTCAGGGCCTTAAGTGCCCAGTACGCCTTATGCTCCAACTCAACAGGTAGATGGCAAGATTTCCCATATACCAGCCTAAAAGGAGACATCCCGATGGGTGTCTTGAATGCTGTCCTGTAGGCCCAGAGAGCGTCATCTAACCGTAGAGACCAGTCCTTCCTTGAAGAGTTTACTGTCTTTTGGAGAATCCACTTCAACTCTCGATTGGATATTTCAGCTTGTCCATTTGTTTGTGGGTGATATGGTAGTGCAACCTTATGACGTACTCCGTACTTAGCCAGCAAGGCATCGAATGAACGGTTGCAAAAATGTGATCCCCATCACTGATAATTGCTCGTGGAACTCTGAAGCGAGTGAAGATGTGCTTTTTGATAAACTTGACCACGGTCTTTGAATCAGCATTCTGGCATGGTATGGCTTCAACCCACTTGGACACGTAGTCCACTGCCACCAGAATGTATTGATAACCTTGTGAAGAGGGAAATGGTCCCATAAAATCGATACCCCAGCAGTCAAAAAGTTCGACCTCCAAAATGCTTTGCTGAGGCATCTCATGTCGCCTTGAAGTATTGCCCATGCGCTGACAGCTATCACAACTAGCCACAAAGGTTTGGCAGTCTTTATGGAGTGTGGGCCAATAAAATCCGGACTCCAAAACCTTGGCTGCCGTCCGATGGGATCCATGATGGCCTCCAGCTTCTCTGGAGTGACAAAACTCTAGAACACTGGGTACCTCATCATCAGGGAGACACCTGCGAATTAAGCTATCTGCACACACTCTAAACAAATGAGGATCTTCCCAGATATAATGGCGGGAATCAGAAAGGAATTTCTTTTTCTGGGAATATGAGAAATCATGAGGTACAACTCCAGAAACAATAAAATTAGCCATGTCCGCATACCATGGCTCTTGCACCTTTTTCAAAATGAAGACGGTTTCATCAGGAAAGAATTCATTAATAGGAATACCGTCGTCAGGAGTTACCATCCTAGAGAGATGGTCAGCAACAACATTCAGTTTACCACTCTTGTCTCTCACTTCTATATCGAATTCCTGTAAAAGAAGAATCCAACGTAGCAAGCGAGGCTTGGCCTCTTTCTTAGTAAACAAATATTTAAGAGCAGAGTGGTCAGTGTGAATAATCACTTTACTTCCCCATAAATATGATCTGAATCTATCTAAGGAGAAGACCACAGCCAGGAGCTCTTTCTCAGTGGTTGTGTAGTTTCTCTGAGCGTCATTAAGAGTTTTACTCGCATAAGCAATAACTCTCAACACCTTATCTTTCTTTTGGCACAGGGCTGCACCTACTGCAAAATCACTACTAGCATCACACATAATCTCAAATGGCAATGACCAGTCAGGAGAAACAACAATAGGAGCAACTACCAACTTTTGCTTAATCAAATTGAAAGCATCCAGACAATTTTCAGAGAAGAGAAAAGGGGCATCTTTCATAAGCAAATCAGTCAATGGTTTAGCTATTTTAGAGAAGTCTTGAATGAACCGTCGATAGAAACCAGCATGCCCAAGAAAAGCTCTTATATCCTTTACACAAGTAGGCGCTGGCAGCTTCTCTATAACTTCTACTTTAGCTCTATCCACCTCAAATCCCTTTGCCAGACACCTTGTGGCCAAGCACAATCCCATCCTTTACCATGAATTGACATTTCTCCCAGTTTAGAACCAGGTTGGTCTCTTCGCAACGTCCAAGGATAAGGTCAAGCTGAGCCAGACAAACATCAAAGTCAGAACCATAGACAGAAAAATCATCCATAAATACCTCTATACTCTGCTCAATGAAGTCTGCAAAGATAGCCTGCAACGCTGGAAAGTGGCAGGGGCATTGCACAATCCAAAGGGCATCCGTTTATATGCAAAGGTACCATATGGACAAGTGAAAGTAGTCTTGTCCTGGTCCTTAGGTGCAATAGGAATTTGAAAATACCCTGAAAAACCATCTAAAAAGCAATAATATTCCTGCCCGGCCAACCTCTCAAGCATTTGATCAATAAAAGGGAGAGGGAAATGATCTTTCCTTGTAGCACAATTCAAACGCCTATAATCTATGCACATACGCCATCCAGTGATCTTTCTCTGAGGAATAGACTCACCTTTGTTGTTCAGAACAGCCTCAAAACCCCCTTTCTTAGGAACTACCTGTACAGGACTCACCCATGGACTGTCCGATATGGGGTAAATGATTCCAGCATCTAAAAGCTTCAACACCTCTGTCTTGACAACTTCCTTCATGTTAGGGTTCAGTCGACGCTGGGGCTGTCTGACAGGCTTGTAATCCTCCTCCATATAGATGTGATGAGTGCAGAAGGCTGGATCAATCCCTTTGATATCAGCCAAGGTCCATCCAATGGCTCTCTTATGCTCCCTGAGCACCTCTAGCAACCTAGTCTCCTGCCCAGAAGTCAAAGTAGAAGATACAATGACAGGCAAAGAATTGTTATCAGCAAGAAAACATATTTAAGACTAGAGGGGAGCTCCTTATGCTCAAGTACTGGAGGCTGCTCTATAGAAGGAATAGGTCGTTGGATATCTCTATCAAGCTTCTCCAAAGGAGGGCGATAGGATTGAAAACCTGTCTTTCCTCTCTCGACATGAGCTAGAACTGTATTAACATCCATATTAAAAGTCTTATTTTCAACAGAAGAGACAAGAACATGCTCCAAGGGCTCAAAATCAGAAAAAGGGGAAGAAGGTATAGAATAAACCTCCTCATCAGCAGAAAGTTCACATACCTCGCCATCCTCATCTAGGAGACTTACCGATCTAACCGAATGAGTGGAGCTGGACTTCATCATCTTCTTCATATCAAATTCAATCTTTTTGTCCTCATACCGCAAGGTGATTTTACCATCATGAACGTCAATGACAGCCTTGGCAGTACTTAGGAAAGGACGTCCCAGAATGAGCGGAACCTCTACATCATCATCCATGTCGAGAACCACAAAGTCTGCAGGAAATGAAGCAGTCAACCCCCACCACGAGATCTCGCACAATCCCCATTGGTTTAATCTCGGATCTGTCGGCCAGCTGGAGCTTGAAAGGGACCGGGTGTAGCTCTCCTCCTCTCACCTTCAAGAAGGTGGCATAAGGCATAATGTTGATACTCGCACCCAGGTCACACAAACCACTGCCGCAGTCTACATCCCCAATAAAGCAAGGAACAATGGGATTGCCCGGATCTTTCTTCTTAGGAGGAAGTGCTCGAAGTAAAGCGGCAGAACATTCCTCAGTCAGATGGACAGTCTCTTTGTCCTTCTTTTTCTTCTTTTGAGTGAGGAGATCCTTCAGAAATTTTGCATAATTAGGCATCTCCTGTAGGGCATCAATAAGAGGAATATCAAGAGTCAGTTTCTTAAAAATACTTAAAAATTTAGTAAACTGTTCGTCTAAATGCTTCTTTTTCATTCTATTTGGAAATGGAAGTTCTACTTGCTTAGGAATAGAAGAAGGCACATCAACATGAATAGTAGAGGGGGAGGGAGAAGAGTGTGGGAGATTAGGAGCCTGTATCTCCTCAGAAACTACCACAGGTGGGATTGTAGGCCCTGATGGTACGTCTGAAAGAGAAGGGGTGATCTTTTCACCAGTTTGATCTACAGCCACTTGATTTTGATGATAGTTTCCCAACTGCTTCCCACTTCTTAACGTCATAGCTGCACTGAACTCACCCTCAGATTGGACCTCCGAAGATACACCACAGTTGCAGATCTTTAAGGCCTTGGCTGTCTCCCTCGGATTTGCTGAGGTTGAGATGGAAACGAGCCAGGCAACCTTTGTTGTTGGTTGGTAAGTATCTGGTTCATCTGCTGCTCTAAATTTCTTTGACTATTCATCAAGGATTGGTTAAGAGTCTGTTGCTCTCCTTCTGGGTGGTAGCCATCGAAGTAATTATATCCTGGAGCTGTTCCATCTTTTCATCAGAAGCTGATTTAACGGGTGGCTGGTAGGAATTCTGGCCCTGTCCCATCTGCATCTGAGGACGGGCTTGTTGTATGGTTGCCTAGAGAAGCCTAGGGGACCCTGCATATTACTTTGTAAAAGGTTAGAATTTAAAGCATTGTTGGGATTACCATACCTGAGATTCGGGTGTTGATTCCGGTTCCAGGGTTGTTGGTAATTCCCTTGTCCCAAAAAGTTTGCTTCTTCAGCAATCCGTATTTCCTCCAGATGAGGGCATATTTCAAATGAGTGGTCACCACCACAATGAGACACAGAGGTTCAGATGAAGATGAGGAAGCTATCCTCTTTACCTGCTGAGAAGGTTGACCATTAATTAAAAAATCATCAAACCTTTTTACCAGTGAGCTTACCAATGTCGACTGCTGAGCCTGAGACTCTGCTATCTGCTCCATCCAAGGATCCATATTCTTAGCACCTTAGCACCCACTATCATAGTCCTGCCTCCCTCGGTGCCCCACTGACGAACCTCTTCAATATACGTCTCCATGGCCGCCATGAAATCAGTGCCAGATCGGTTGAGGATGTTTCCTCCAAAGCTGATCTAACCTCGGCCTTATGTATATGCTGTAATCCATGAAAGAATGTCATAGCAATACAAGTGAGGTCCTGTCCGTGATGAGGACACTGTCGGAGCATCTCTTTAAAACGATCCCATGCTTCACAAATAGTCTCAACACTTCCCTGTTTGAAAGCAAGTAAGGTAGCAACCAAATTCATAGTTCTAGAAATCGGATAATACTTTTCATAGAACCTGGTTGTCATCTCCCCCCAAGTAGTGATAATACTAGAAGGAAGACAGTAGAACCATTTCATCGCTTCACCAGTGAGGCTGCTAGGGAATAAACTCATTCTAGCATACTCCAGGAGACTATCGGAGCACCCAATTTGATCAACATTAATTAGAAATCGGTTGACATGATCTAGGGCGTCGTTGGGGTCGGAGCCGTCAAATGTGCCAGAGGGCATATCCCGTATGACCTTGTTCTGATGTGAAGGCTTCAGATCCTTCCATTCCTTTACTAAGTCGGGTGTTAGCGTAGGAAGAGCTACTGGGCTTCTTCTAGGAATGGCCGCTGGTCTGTTAAATTGCCTCATTGCTTGACCACCGTTCGTAGGAGTTGCCATTAGTATTTCTCTTTGAAACCTTTGTTGGCGTCTGGCTAGCTGGAAGGTACGCTCGATTTCTGGGTCAAGGATTTTGTCCCAATCGAGATGAGTGTCTGACCAAGAACGGGTGTACACCATCAACTGTCTGCAAAACAGAAAAATAGATTCCACAAAAGTTTAAAAGTAGAGTAAAATAAAATGAAAATAGATAGAAATAATAATAGTAAAATTAAATAAATGCAGTAAATCAAATTTTTAAAACCCAAGCTAAGGACTAGACAGGAATCTAGTCCCCGGCAACGGCGCCAATTTGCAAACGAGAAATTTGACCTATTAAATACTAAGAAATATTCCTAGAAAATAACAAATCAAACGACCGTCGGTTGCAAATAAATCCCGTTATTGTAGTAAAGTTTATAGGGAACCAGGTATCGAACCGTGGGCCTATAATAATCTAGTTTAAGCAAGGTAGTAAATTGAGGGGGGAATTGTTTCGGTTTGTAAATTAAAATAAAGACAGTGAGAATTTAATTAACAGCTAGGAATTTAAAATAACAGAATATTAAAAGTGGTTGTGAATATGGAAGAACGGACTCTGGGTTCAGGTTTTACTCGTTTGACTAATTATGCTATTCTACCGGTTTAATTAAGAATAAATTGGCAAAATTCCTTTAAGTCTTCAGATTTAAATCCTAAATCTAATGACCTCGTTTACCAGAACATGCAAGTTTGATATAAACTCAAGCAAAACACATGTAAACGGCTAAATAAAAAAGGAACATGTTTTTGCATCTGAAATACTAGATTTATTCAATCAGAATAAATTTTTCCACAGACATAACAATTAATATGACCTATCTATTTATCACGGATCTGTTCAAATAGATTTCGTAAAGCAATTCAATAAACACATGTAATTTATTGTAAAGCGAGAGAATAACATTAATTGTATCAAATTATAATTAATTTAAACCGGTAAAATAAATTGCATAACTAAAACAAACTAATAATAACCATTCCCAGAGTATAAATAATCTAGCCGGACATATTAAATAAATAAGCAGAGACGAGAGTAAAAGAAATCATCTGTTTCGCTGACTCCTGAAGCTGCTCCGTTATTTTAACAGACCGGAATATAATATGTGGTAGATGGATAATATATGTGGAGAAGGGTTGTGTGTGTGTTCGTGAATTATGGAAATAAGGAAATGGAATTTTAGAAAGTAAAAAGCGATGTGGGGGAGATGTGTCTAGTGAATTGATTTTGTGAATGGAGTACGTAGGCTTTTGGTTTTGGAAATGAGAAAGGTGATGGTGGGGGAAGGATATGGTGTGGTGGTGTTGTTTTTTTAACGGAAAAAAATAAAATGGTGGAGCAGGTGTGTGAGTGTTCTGGTGGGGGTGTCGAGTGTTTTGTGGTGGTGGTCGGATGGTTTTGTGAATGAATTGAGAATTGAATGGAGTACGTGAGTGAATTGTTTGTGAAATGGAAAGGTGATGGTGGGGGTTTGATGTTTAATATTGTGAGTGGATACGTAGGATTTGAAGTGGAATAAAATTGAAGAAGGGAAAAGGTGAAGGTGGGGGCGATGGAGTAGTATGGTGTCGGGTGATTTTGTGAATGGGTTTGTAAATGGAGTGGAGCAGATTGGTGGGGGAGAGTCGCGTGAGTGTGTGGCAGATTGGTGGGGGAGAGTGCTTTATTTATAGACATGCAGAGGGGAAGCAGACAAGGCTGCGTATTGAAGCAGTCAAGGGAGTAGGTAACCGTCTGAAAAAATTGCAGTGGCGGTGCAGCTATTGGAGAAAATAACTGGAGACGGTGCCGACTGAGAAGTTGAAGAATACACGCGTGGGACGGTGCAGAATAAATTGATCGTTGAATTCTGGAATTTGTCCCACGATTTTAATGCGTGTCCGAGTATGGCTGTGATGATTTTAAACCATCATTATTTTCCTCCAAAGCTGCTGTGATGATGTTAATAATCACCTAATCATGTGCTGGAGTAGTAGTGGGGGCGGTTAGGGCTCCTGTGCTCTGTGACCCACGTGCTGTTGCAAAACATTGAAAAATCTTGAGCAGTCATGATAAAAAATTACCGTGAATGAATTATATAATCATGAATCGGTCATTATTATAATCATGATATAAATGGAAGACAGATCTTAAACAGGGTTTAGATTTTTCGTTTGGACTCTGTTTTGTTCCCTGTTTGTTGCGTTAGGATCCTCGTGAGGAGAACTATGCATTTTCATCATTATTCCTGATTTTATCATATAATTTGGCATTAGTTCTTACCCAAAGTAAGAGTTACGAAAAGCACAGGATAAGTGTGAGAAGGTGCGTAAAAAGTTACATAATTTAATGATCTAGCACCTATGAAACTATATAAGTTTCACACTTATCAAACAATCACCTTAATACCTTAAAGCACATTTTGACCTAGGGTTTGTTCCTTAGGGTTAATGTATTATCTAGTACTCATTGGAGTCATTGGATATTGGTTAGAACATTGGCAAGGAGAGTTAAGTGGTGACCGAGATTGAGCAAGGAAAAACCTAAGGAGGAAAGTTTGTGAGCTTGTGAAAGAATAAGGTAAATTACTTACCTTAAGGTGTTTTATTGTTTAAGGGAATGGGATTTGGGATATGTGATGAGTTTAGTGTAGAGATTACATTAGGAAAAGGGGTTATAAAACCTAGGAGAAAGAATAATGACTATACTTGTGAACTTGTGATTAAGGAGCCAATGAAAAAGAGATAGTCAAACAATGTTGAGTTGAATTACAAGAAGCATTTTATTTCAATGGGAGCCTTGTTGTGTGTATTCGCGAGGTTAAAGGCAAATATATGTGGAAGTTCATTGTTAAGAATTAGTGTCATTAAGGGCCTAAGGGGCCAAGCATTTAAGTTTATACACTATGTAATGAGTGGTGTAGTTTTGGTGTAAATGTGTGTGTAAGGTGTTGTGTGAGAATTTTGAGTGGTATTGGTTGTTTGATGGTGAAAAGCCAAGTGTTTGGGTGCAACAATATACTAGAGAACCCATGGCAAATTTAGTGAAGAATTTAAGTGTTTAAGGTGTTCTAAGGAGATTTCATGACTAAGGAAGTACTAGGAAGTTCTAGAGGTTGTCTTGATGAAAAAGGGAGAGATTAAGGTGTTTAAATGACTTATAATGACTTAGGTCATCACTATGAAGGATTTAGGAATCAAAAAAATGTACTCGGGTATTTAGGACTTAGGTAAATGTTGGTAAACAACTAGGAACGAAATAATGTGTTGATGGATGGAAGCATAAGCTTATGAAGGAGCCTTAAGTAAATGCATAAAAGAAGTTAGAAACTTTAGTAAGTTTGATGTGAATGAGTGTAAAACTTTGAGATGATTTAGGTAGAAACTAGAGTTTAGAATTTAAGGAAGGCTTGGAAAATGTAATAGGGGTGGAAAGTGGTGTATATGGGTGGTCAAATTCTTAAGGAGGGAGCTTTTGGCTAGTAGAAGTTCTAGGTGAAAGGGATGCTGAAATGTAGGAAAGAAATAAGTGTTAAGTGTTAGAAGTTGTTGTAAGAATTGAGTAAAGGATTGGAATGATCTTTGGAGGTTGTTTTAATGAGTTTGGAGGATGGTTTAAGGTGAGTTTAAAGGTCTAAATGATGTTAGAACACATTAGAGGCTTGGGGAAAATTTGGAATTGAAAAAACAACTTAAGAGTAAGGTCTGTAGTGGTCCGACCCAGAGTCCGACCCAGTTCTGGGGTCGGACAGACCTCTGTTAAGCCACCGTAGATGTTCTGGAATGGTCCGACCCAGGGGACTAGGGTCGGACATGGGGCGGACAGAAGAGTTTTAAAAGACGGGAGAATTTCTGGAATGGTCCGACCCAGTTGGTTGGGTCGGATATGGGTCGGACAAGTGGAGTTTTTCAAACCAAAGTTACTGGAAGGGTCCGACCCAGTTGGTGGGTCGGACGGTGGGTCGGATGACCCTTAACACTTAAAAAAAAAACTTTAAATTCTAAGGATGTTTAATGGTATTAATGGTACACCATTTGTGAGCCTCGATTTTAAACCCTATCCTATGTTGATTAAAGTTGATTAGGATCTAACCGGGTTTTAGGTCCACTTATAGCCTAAGATTAATAACTATGTCATATACAATAATTATTAAAACCTAAGCTAGCTCACTGGAACCTATTATGAGTCGCCACCTAATTTTAACCTAGATCAAATTAGGAAAGGAGAGTTCGGGTTCGGGGGCTCGATATTCGACTTAATTAGGGTTCAATTACTTTCATTACCCCTCCTAGGTCGTTTTTTCCTCTACTTGGTTTAATTACGGCTTTCTACAAAGTTGCTTTTAACCTAGGTGCGCGCTTCTGTTTTTTTGTGTTTTTTAGCATTTTTTTTGACAGAAAATTAAAGTGGAAATTAAAATACCTAAACTAGGGTTTCGGAGCAGAATTAGGTCAAATTTTATTTCCGTCCGTAGCCACGGACCTAATGTCCGAAGCCACGGACCCAGTTAACCTACATAACAATAAAAGTTGAATTAAATAGAAAACAGAAAATTGTAAAGTCCGGGGCCACGGACAGGCCGTCCGTGGGCCCGGACATTATTTGATAAACCTAAATTTTTAAAATTTAAAAAAACTCGCCGCCGTCCGTGGGCGTCCGGGCTTACGGACAAGGAGTCCGGGACCCCGGACATGACGTCCGTGGGTGCGGACCGCCCTCGGACGGCGGCGTTAGGCTGTTCCCGAAGGTGTTTTTGGGCTCAAATTTTAAGGGTGTGTAGCCTGAAAGATGTACAATGCGTTAGTGATCGAAAGTTCTCAATTCGAATTCGAATTATGCACGAAACTTGGTAAACAAGTTATTGGACAGAAGCTTGAATAAACAGCAATCAGAAGCGTACGAAGGTTAGTTTTGAGCCCAAATTTTGAGGCAAGACAGAAATACCGTGGAGAATTAGGGAAGTGGAGTTTCTACCTGTTTTACCTTCGGATTCACAACGTTTCTTCACACCGGGATTCGTCGAGTGCTCCGTTGATGGCAGACCCGAGAGGATTTCGACCCAGCTTCTGGTTGTTGGTTGTTCTTGCTGTTCTTCACGTTTTGGTGGTGTTTTGTGGGGTTTTGATGACTATTGATGCTTTGGGGATTGGAAAACGTGTTTAGATGGTGATTTCGGGGAATTTTCGGTATGATTTGGGTGGCCGGTGTTTGGAAAACGTGAGAGAGAGTGAGGAGGCTGTGCTTTCTGACTCTCTAGGGTTCTGAGCATATGAGGTTCTCATTTTATCCAAAAACCTATCCCCTTATATAGACTTTCTTAAGATAAAGAAAATCTAGTAAAAGTAAGATTTTTCGATATTTTAGTTAAGTGACTTCCCAAAGGAATTTTGCTGTGAAATTTTAACCACGTGTCAAGGATGGAAATTATGAATTTTCTGAAGTGGAATCGGATTTTTAAAATGTTGGAATATTTTAAAATTGAATTTCTCGTCAGATTCAGTCAGAAATTGCTAGAAAATTATTGGAAATTCAAAAAATCAAAATTCCAACGCCATTATGCTTAAAATGTCATCCTCTCTATCTTGGGTTAAAATATCAAAGCGTTTCAAGCTGATTTGGGCATCCTTGGAGGAGAGAGAAAGCTTACAAGAGGTCTTAGGAGCCTTTAAAGATTACCAAAACGCCCCTGAAAGTGACGAAGCTGCTCCCCATGCCATGGAACTGATGCGGGCCGATCGGGCATCCCTCACCGCTTGATTAAAATGCCTCTCACAACACCAGTACCTCGTAGACCCTAACCAGGGGGTCAAAATTTTGGGTATAACAGATTGCCCCCCACCAACTAGACTTTGTAATGAAAGTGAGAAGGCTAGTTGATGCCTGAGTGATACCCCAAAATTTCAAATGTTTCCAAGACCCTGCATGTTATCAGAAAACTGATAAGTTGTGTCGAGCTATTCTAAGGCGCTGACTTCCTACATGAATGAGATGATGTCAAACGGTTCTAAGGCGCTGACTACCTACAATGAATGAGATGTTGTCAAGCGGTTCTAAGGCGTTGACTACCTATGATGAATGAGATGATGCCAAGCGATTCTAAGGCGTTGACTACCTATACTGAATGTGATGATATCAAGCGATTCTAAGGCGTTGACTACCTATAATGAATGTGATGATGTCAAGCGATTCTAAGGCGTTGCGACTACTACTAAATGATGATAGCTAGGTGGCATGCAATGCAAAACGCTGGAATGGTAATGATGCTAATGATGCTGATGATGTTGATGATGCTGCTGATAATGTGATGATAATGTTGATGATAATGCTGATGATGCTGATGCTTCTGGGGCTATGGGAAACCGTGCCATGCTGCTCTGGTGGACCATGCTGCGACTATTCCATCCCCCCCCAAGCCGGTTTGCAGGGATAACTCCTGGTAAAAACCTTGGGGACTTATTGCCATCGCCCACCATTCATTGATCCCGAAAATATTGACATCGCAATCAAAGGAGGATTTATTGCCATCATCACCTCGCCAACTTTTCTGTCGCCAGTGTCTTGTGACGCGCCTGGATGATGAACTAGGTCTTATGACGAGCCTATTTGAATGTGATGAATGCAATGTGTTTGATGAGAGTGGGTAAGCTAAGGGTACGCTAGGTCTTACTACGAGCCTAAGGGAATGCAACTAGGTCTTATAACGAGCCTAAAGGATGGATCTAGGTCTTATGACGAGCCTAAGGGTTGGAACTAGGTCTTACTACGAGCCTAAGGATGGATCTAGGTCTTATGACGAGCCTAAGGATGGATCTAGGTCTTATGACGAGCCTAAAGGTTGTTCTAAGTGAAAGTGAGTAAAATGTATGATGGGTCTATGGATGTAGAAGGATTAGGGTTTATGTCAAATCTGGAGATGGTGGGGCTCATGATGGGCCTATGAATGTTTGAGTGTGAAGATAGGGCTTAGGACGGGCCTGAGGAATTTCGATGTGGAGGTAGGGCTTAGGACGGGCCTGAAGGTGTTTGAATGTGGAGATAGGGCTTAGGTCGGGCCTGTGAGAATGGTTTGAACCTTTGGGACTTTTGGGCCTCCATCGGTGTTGTTGTCGCAATTGTTGGAACCAACATTCCCCCAGTATTCTTTCTTAAGGCAACCTGAGTTAGAGTTCATGGCAATCGAAACTGATTGCCCGATTGTGCCCCAGTATTGTCTTTGCTGTGTGCGAACAAGTCTCGCCCTCGTAGGGTCAAGTCTTATGTTTTGATGTGGTGCTTCCTAACCTACGCTCGACGTGTTTGGTGTTTGCACTCGTTTCTCACTTACGGTCACAACTTCTCAACCATTGAATTTGACATTTGTTAGATTTACGCGTTCAACCTGTTACTTTCACGTGATTAGATACACAACTACTAAGTCGGAAGTCTTTTGAGCTTATAACGTGGCTATGGGTGTGATGAATGACAACAGGATAATGGAGGAATGTTTGGATATGTGGAGCTTTAAAGATGACCAAAGCTGCAACTTGCACCGTCCCTTGGACTTGTCTTCTTTGCCTTGAAGTCGTTTGGCTATTTCATGACGACTTAGCTTATGAACTTGGGACTTGGAACTTTTGGGTTGTTTCTTGCACCTTTCCTCTTTCTTCCAATTTTGGATTTCTTCGAGGCTTTTCAGGTTTGCCTTTCTTTGAATCTCCTTTCCTTCGGGGTTCTTGTGTTTCCCGGTTTTGATCTTTGAGAGCTGTTTTTTGATGTTAGCTCATTCTGGATCCTGTGTCACTTTGGGACCATTTGCGGATCGCTTCGTCACGCTGGTAGCGGTTCTGCTTCTTTGGACTTGTGAAGTTGTTGCTCAAAAGTCGGGCTCCTTGCTTCCTTTGGTCACCGGGTTGGTTATTCATCATTGGCTGGCTGTTTGTGGAGCTTGTAATATTTGTGAAAAGGTCATATATGAAAAGCTCAGCGGGGGTGCCTAGGGTTTAATGTCTGGGTTCACAGGCTTTTGGCTGTGTGGTGCTGTACCTAGGTGCTTCGTCATCCTTGTTAGTTGTGTATCTGTTTTTGTTACTTTTCATAGGTTTAAGCGTAAATTTACAAATTATCTCCTTCAGTCAGAGTCATGCCGTTTACCTTTTTAAATGTGGCCTCTCTGGAGTTGTGTAAAAATGACACGCTATTTCGCTCTTGGGTTTTACCGCTCAAGGTACTCTCGCGAAACGTTCACTCAGAGACTTATTTGCACATTTAAACAAAAAGAAATAAACGTTATATTCCATAACTCAGATTGCCCCCAGTATTGTTGTGGGGTTTTCTAGACAAACCTTAGAATGCCCAAGTTATTTATGGAGGGTGATTATATGTGTGGTGGTGAACACTGGTGGTGAGTGGTGATGGAGTGATTGCTGGGTGATTCATTTTTTTTGTTCCTCTGGTGGCGGCAGTTTTGTTTTTATGTGCCAGGTGAATAGCAAAAATAAAGTGATGTGGCGGCTGCAACGGAGGTGGCAAATGCATGGATGGAATGTGGTTTTTGTACAGGGGAGTTCCGTGAAAGAGCAAAGGCTTTTCTCTTATACGCTTGCAGACATGCCTTATGAGAGAGTTTTTTTTTTTCCTCCCCTTTTTTAGCGCGTGAACGAATGCATAGACGTTAAACATGAACAAAGAAGAAACTTTATTGATACCAAAAGAAGTAACAACGACATTGAGTACCAACTAAATGAGAAAGACAGCTAAACTAACTACGGAAAGAAAGAGGCTATGTAGAACAGCCAAAAGACAATAATGACTCCTAACGACCCCAAAGCGGAAGTAAATGACTACTACCCCTATCTATGACCTATTCTTCAAGGAACATCCAATCAGGCATCGCTTTCTCCTCCGCTGCTTTTACCGTACCCTGTAACATGGGGAACATGAGCATATGAATAAAGATGATAGTTCAATTGCTGAATGAAAGATGGGTCCACTAACGCACCAGTCCCTGACGACCAGGTTCGCTGCTGGAGAAGAATATGTCTGGGACTCCTTGGAGATCCTTGCCAAGGCCTTTACCCCTCCTGATAACCATACTCCTCTCCATGATAGCCTTCCCTGGCCCACCTTAAGTTTCTGAAGAGAGGTTGGGTCGGACTTCTCTGGAACAACTGAACCTGCTCATGAGGGACGAACCCTCCTCTTCCACCATGCAACAGGCAACTCCTTCTGATGCGGTTCCCCCCTAACGATGGAACATTCCCTCTCTTTTGAACTTCAAACACTGATGAACCGTAGAAGGGACGGCCTTCAAATCTTGGAGGAAATCCCGTCCCAGAATCAGGTTGAAAGAATGGGGATTGCAGAACCAAGAACTTCACTTTCACTGGGTGAACAACTGTCCCAACTTGAGTGGAAGATCCAATAGGCCGAATACATGTCTTGGGTTATCATCATACCCTCGTAACACTATTTGGCAAGACTCAAATTTGTCATAACCCCTACCCTCCGCCACTTTCAGAGGGCAGATGCTAACGTCTGCTCCTGTGTCAATGAGGACCTTTGGCACCTTGAAGGCCCCACCGCACCAAACAGTAATATACAATGCTTTTCCTGAGTACTCGGAGATCTCGCTGTCGTGAAAACTGATCTCCTCCTCCTCCTGCTTTTGCCAAAGAACCACAACCATCCTCTCCGGGGCTAAACTTTCCTCTGGCCCGCCCAAATGTTTGGCAATGGCCCGACGGTGTTCTGGCGAGATCGTAAGCAAAGACCGATGGCCATGGGGATGGTTGTCGCCTTCAGCTTCTGAAGCAATTCTCGCTCACCCGGAATCTCTTCAACCACTAGGGGAGACGACGTTCGCTCTTCCCCTTGCGATGGCTTTTCAGGTGATCCGTAATGCTTACCTGACCGAGTAACGTGAGCATTTGCTGGGACAAAGCTGACTGCGGATGTGGGCTTCCGTCCTACCCCTCGTGTCGGCTTTTTGGTCATCCCAGAAAACAGTAAAGCAGCACACTGAACTTCGGATTCTGATGTCTCGAGGTCATCCAAACGCTGATACCCTTGATCGATGAGGTCCTGGATCCGATGTCTCAGCACTTTGCAATCATTGGTATCATGTCCTGCTAGCTGATGGTACCTGTAAAATTGACTAAGTCCTCTCCATGGCGAGGATGAGCGGCCGTATTAGCCCCTCGTCCTGCAGCTCCTCAAAGGCCTGGCTTAAAGGACAACCAATGGGTGTGAACTCCCTTTCGGCTTTGCGGGGAAGCTCTGGTACCGAGGTTGCGATCTGGATTTTTCCCTCTTGGGCCAACAACAGAATTTTAGACCTCAAATTACGACAATTATCTGTGGAGTGGCCCGTGAGTAGGTGGAACGACATAACTGTTTGGGATGCGGCCCCAGACGCCGTCCGCGAAACCGCGGGGCTTTAAGTTGGACTAACCCTTGCCCTAGAAGTACTCTCAGAATCTGACTCTGCGGCTGCTGCAATCTACAACGGCACCTGTGCGGCCTGCTCTCGTTGCGGTCCCTGGTTCTCTGGTGACTCGATCCCGTCCTCATCGGGGACCAGATCTAAAGGGATGATTTTCCCGAGAGCATGAATGAGAGCTCTCGCTTCCCTTGCAGCCGACACAAATCCTGAGCTTAGTTCTTCCAGAGCACTCCTGTGGACAAATTCTAACTCAGCTAGTTTCCCTACCAATCCACGAGCAGAGCACTTCGATCGTTAACTCCAGACGACATCCTAGTTGTAAGGGGTGCTGCCTGTTTTAAGCAAAAAGATAAGTCAGCATTGCGGGGGTGAAACTGGGACTAAACTTAGGAACTCAGGCCGAAGACTAGTGCGCCGCAATGAATGTCGGGCTCCAAAATTTTGGGAGGTCCGTTATGGACCCACTTTTGGGTACAAGATTCGTTGGTCTCACGAGTGGGTTTTGCAAGAATCAGGCTTGTAACAAGAATCAGCTTAAAGGATTTTTTTGTTTTGGGGTGATTGAAGTATTTGGACTATGAAAACCCCTTAAAAGTTTCATTTGGGCTAGAAGAGATTGACGGATCGTTTCAGATATTGGGCCTGAAACCCAGGAGAAAAGGAACACATACATAGAGTCCCACACAAGGGGATATGCAAATGTCCTCACACAAAATAACTCAGTCCAATGGGTACAGGTCGATCCGGAGAGGTGCTCGGGTGCGGGCCCAGGTCACCACAAAGGAATAGGGCTTGCACGCTATTCTCTTTGGGCTACCACCACTTTTTCCACATTACACTGAAGGTGTGCGTCTACGGTCGGGTCTTTGGCTGACCAAACAATGGGCTAGGTAGGGTACTGCCAGGAAAATGCTTGGGGCTAAGGCCCAGGTATTAAGGGGGGTGGTTAGACGACACCCTCCTCTTTTCCCCCATTTATTCACATCACCTAAAAGGTGTGAGTCCCAGACAGGGGACCCTAGATGGGTCCCGGGGTGAAATTGGCTTGCGTGGACCCTCGCTCTCATATGATGCAAGGGTGCAAAAATTAAGTGCGCACATAAATGAACAAGCAACATAGTAAAAGCCATAAATAAACGTTTTCAGTTAAGCCCTCTTTCTTAAAATTAAACAAGTTAAAATTAAGAAGTTGGTCCCCAGCAGAGTCGCAGTCTGTGAGCCTCGATTTTAAAACCTATCCTATGTTGATTAAAGTTGATTAGGATCTAACCGGGTTTTAGGTCCACTTATAGCCTAAGATTAATAACTATGTCATATAACAATAATTATTAAACCTAAGCTAGCTCACTAGAACCTATTATAGTCCCCCACCTAATTTTAACCTAGATCAAATTAGGAAAGAGAGTTCAGGTTCGGGGGCTCGATATTCGACTTAATTAGGGTTCAATTACTTTCATTACCCCTCCTAGGTCGGTTTTCCTCTACTTGGTTTTATTACGGCTTTCTACAAAGTTGCTTTTTAACCTAGGTGCGCGCTTCTGTTTTTTTGTGTTTTTTAGCATTTTTTTGACAGAAATTTAAAGTGGAAATTAAATACCTAAACTAGGGTTTCGGAGTCAGAATTAGGTCAAATTTTATTTCCGTCCGTAGCCACGGACCTAATGTCCGAAGCCACGGACCCCAGTTAACCTACATAACAATAAAAGTCGAATTAAATAGAAACAGAAAATTGTAAAGTCCGGGGCCACGGACAGGCCGTCCGTGGGCCCGGACATTATTAGAAAACCTAATTTTTTAAATTTAAAAAAACTCGCCGCCGTCCGTGGGCGTCCGGGCTTACGGACAAGGAGTCCGGGACCCCGGACATGACGTCCGTGGGTGCGGACCGCCCTCGGACGGCGGCGTAATGCTGTTCCCGAAGGTGTTTTTGGCTCAAATTTTAAGGGTGTGTAGCCTGAAAGATGTACAATGCGTTAGTGATCGAAAGTTCTCAATTTGATTCGAATTATGCACGAAACATGGTAAACAAGTTATTGGACAGAAGCTTGAATAAACAGCAATACAGAAGCGTACGAAGGTTAGTTTGAGCCCAAATTTTGAGGCAAGACAGATAATACCGTGGAAATTAGGGAAGGGGAGTTTCCTGTATTTTCTACCTGTTTTTACCTTCGGATTCACAACGTTTCTTCACACCCCGGGGATTCGTCGAGTGCTCCGTTGATGGCAGACCCGAGAGGATTTCGACCCAAGCTTCTGGTTGTTGGTTGTTCTTGCTGTTCTCACACGTTTTGTGGTGTTTTTGTGGGGGTTTTGATGACTATTGATGCTTTGGGATTGGAAAACGTGTTTAGATGGTGATTTCGGGAATTTTCGGTATGATTTGGGTGGCCGGGTGTTGGAAAACGTGAGAGAGAGTGAGGAGGCGGGTGCTTTCTGACTCTCTAGGGTTCTTGAGCATATGAGGTTCTCATTCTATCCAAAACCTATCCCCTTATAAGACTTTCTTAAAGATAAAGAAAATCTAGTAAAGTAAGATTTTTTCGATATTTTAGTTCAGGGACTTCCCAAAGGAATTTTGCTGTGAAATTTAACACCACGTGTCAAGGATGGAAATTATGAATTTTCTGAAGTGGAATCGGATTTTTTTAAATGTTGAATATTTTAAATTGAATTTTCTCGTCAGATTCAGTCAGAAATTGCTAGACAATTATTGGAAATTCGAAAATTTCAAAATTCCAACGCCATTATGCTTAAAATGTCATCCTCTATCCTGGGTTAAAATATCAAAGCGTTTCAAGCTGATTTGGGCATCCTTTGGAGAGAGAGAAAGCTTATAAGAGGTCTTATGAGCCTTTAAAGATTACCAAAACACCCCTGAAAGTGACGAAGGCTGCTCCCATGCCATGGAACGTGCCGATCGGGGGGCCGGGATCCCTCACCGCTTGATTAAAATGCCTCTCACAACACCAGTACCTCGTAGACCCTAACCAGGGGGTCAAAATTTTGGGTATAACACCATTTAGGCGGCATTGATGATTAGAAACCTAAGAACCTAAGGGGATTAAGTTAAGTTAAATATAAGTTCATAAGCTTAAGGTTAAGTTGCAAGATTAAGTTATAAGACTTAAGAAGTGTTAATTGGGGACCACTAAGGGTTAAATAAGTTAAATAAGTTAAGCAATGTATAGATACTTAGTCATTTAAGTTGGATGGATATTTTAGGACTTGAAAGTTGGAAACCGGAGGAGTATTAAACAACGGGATGAACGACGGTGAACGGTACAATCTTTCTTGTGACCTGCTTGCTAACGAGGTGTCCCTCGGCTTGTGTGCTATCTGTTTACTTGCTATGACTAAGACAAGATAAAGCATGCAACCGGTTATATTTGTTCTCGTTGTGTATGTGTTTTCATTACACTAACCCACGAGACTTGAGATTGATACTAACCAAGTTTAGTACTTACTGAGTTAAGAATAAGAGTTAAGTATTGGTGATTGTTGGTTTATACCCGTTAAGGTTTAACTAACACATGGTGTCTAAGATTTCTACTAACTGGAATTTGAGTGAGGAAACCCGGGACTGACTCCGGTCATGCATGCTAAGAAAAGGGGACGGTATCTGAATCAGATCCGCCCTCCGCTTAAGGACTTGTCTTCGGACTTGTAGCCTAGGGCCGGTTGCCGGCTCAACTACGCTGGACTCCCGTCCAGGGTAGGTGGCATTAAGATGGTGCGGTAGGATCACCTAAATCCTAGGTTTGAGATTAAGCTAAAACCATTCCCTTCCAGGAACGGTTTGTATACTGAGAATAAGTTGAGGTTAAGATTTAGGTAAGATAAGGAACTAAGGTTAAGGAAATCAGGACTAAGGAGGGGGTTACCGTTTGTTAACCCGTTTGATAAGGGAACGCTTGTGTCGTTCATTGAGTGTGAACTATGTATGTTTCTGTGGATTGATGTTTATTGCACTTCATACCATGCTTGTGTACTTAATCAATTTCCATGCTATCGAAAATTAGTCGTCGTAGCCCGTTAGCTTGGGGGCCATGAGAGGGAGTACCAGCATTCGTGCTGACCCCCTTTGGGGCTGTTTTTACACTTGCAGGTAAGAGGCCCATGAAGACGCACCACGAGAGTAGGAGCGGTTAGACTTAGGATGGGTTGTTTATTTTGAGTACGGGTTGCGCTTGTGCTTCCGTCTGTTTATATTGAAACTGATGTAAGGTTGTGATTATGACTTAGTACTTATACTTATACTCGGTTGGTTGGTGGTATTTTGGTTGGTGGTGATTGGTCGGTTGTTCATTTTGGATAAGTGTTGTAATATTATAAGGCCGGTATGTTCTAATGATCAGACCGTGGCAAGGTCCAGGTGTGTTGTTATTTCCGCTGCGACGAATTCGATTAAGTGTTCAGTTTTGCGATAACCACGTTTGGCTTTGGTTGGGGTGTTACAGAAGTACTACCCGGCGCATCTCAAGCAGAAGAAGCGCCGCGAGTTCGAGACTCTCCCAGGGAGGTCTGACCGTGGATGAGTTCTACGCTTGATTCATCGGTCTACTGGACTTCATCCCCGGAGTCGACTACTCAAAGACCGTGAAGGTCGAGAAATTCCAGGGGATTGTTGTTTCACATCCAGATGGCGATGGGTGCTACCCTCTATAATAATATCCAGGTATTATAAACATGAATTCCGTTAATTCTTTACTTATTAAATTACCAATTAACTTTGTGAGGACTTACCAATGAGATTCCAGGAGTGCTATGACGCTGCCTCGAGGACGGAGCTACTGCTCCATACTCCGAAAGAGACTCTCGGGACGAAGAAGAGAAATAACCCTGAGGGAGAGTCTGAAGGTGGAGGAGTGTCTCCAGGCGATGGCCAGAAGAAGAGAAAGTAAGAACTTATCCCATTCTAAGTTGTTTACCATAATAAACACCTTGTATGAATACTGACCCGAAAACTTTAAACAGGAAATTCTTCAAGAAGAAAGGGCAGCAGGGTCACCAGGGAGCTAAGGGGAAAGAGCCCGTCCCTCGGTTGACCGGCCCAGTTATAGATCCTCAGCCTTTGAGATCTGCGCCTCCTAAGGGTGAGAACACCTTCCTCTTAAATTAAATTGTAACCTTAATCTTCGTACCTTCAGATATTAACTTTAACTAAATTCCACCATCAGGCACCAGACAGCCCCAGCGCCATTTCTATTGCAAGCGTTGCGGGAAAGACCATCCTAGGGTCGACTGCAGTGGCCGAAAAGTGGAGTGCCGATACTGCAAGAAAGAGGGCCACCAGGAGTTCGAGTGTTGGATGAACCCAGAGGGCTGTAACTATAGGCCACCGAAGAATACTCAGAACACCTTAGCTGGAGGATCTGGAGTATCACGAGGCGGCCAGGAAGGCCAGACATCTGCTGATGCTGGAGCCCAGAGGGGGAAGGGAGTCGATAGGGCATGAATACCCTGAACTCCGAAAGACCGCTGGTGGAAGTCTTTTGCTTATTTTGTTATATACTTAGCTTGGGTTATAGAGAGGATATGATGTAAGTATGTGGGAGTGTGTCAATGACCACTCGCCTTTTGTGTATGACTTTTGGGACTAGTTATGTGTACCAGATACAAGTAACCTTGGAACCTTGACGGACCGTGTATATATGAACGGGATTTTAACGCTTACACTATCATGTAAGCCACACTCACGATGTAAGAGTCAACGAGACCAGTAATTACTGAACCAATATCTCAACCTGCATGGTGCACTTGCTACTGCATGCGCTATGACAATAAATTCACTGAAATTTCCATCTGCCTTGCACACTTGCCACAGCAAGTGCTGCAGCTACCACTAAACTTTAACCTACTAGTAAATACCAAATTTTCGTACAATTCACATACAACCTTTAAGATTTAAGGCTCATGAAACCTCGGGAAGACCTGTTGGTCCGACCACTGCAACTGAAGGAATTACATAGCCATTGTAAACCACGCCAGTTTAATTGTTCGAGAGTTTTTAGACATGGCTTATTATCCAAATACCAGAAGTGTATACCAACATTGAATGCTAATCACTAATAGTGATGAATGTTTAGTCCTTGTGGACAAGCATGACCTTGTGTGAAATTGCATACCTTTGTAGATGCACCACCGTCATTGAGGATGGTTGGGAAGCGAAGAGCCGAGTTGCTCAAGCTATTATGCAATCTGCATGCATCCAATTAAACGGATGAGGGAACGAATATGAATACCCGAATGTGAGAACTCACTCCCACACCATATATCGGGAACTATAGTTGAGATGTGGTCATAATACTGAGGAGATGGGTAGAAGAATGTATAGATATGTAAATGAGCGTAAAACATAATACAATTTTACTAAAACCGATTGCACCGTAAGGCGAATCGATATTAATGTTTACGATTAACACCAAAGTACTACTTTAAAGGAGTGCCACACAATATATTACTAGAAGGATATGAGTCCAGGGAGCGAAGTATCATCTCAAACCACTTCACATCCACGCCACTAGGGCAATAGCACCTGTGACAAAATAACCGACAATACGAACTAATTAGCATCAACTACAACAAGGACATCCATCAAAAGGGAGATTGACAACAAAATACTTCACAAAACCGTGTGACGGACATTACCAGTTTACTAAACGAGACATGGGACAACTGCACTCCGATAGGTTCTTATGGGCCTGATAGACTTATTTATAAGTTAGTCAGGTAAGTAGTAATGTATCAGTAGTACCCCATGTATGTATGTAACAGTAGTGTACACGAGAAGTAGTCAACTCTGTGCCAAGGTCAGTGATGCAAATCCAGACCAGTGCGACAGATTACCTCGAAGATGGACGAGAAGAGACCAAGGGCTAGAGAAACCAAGAACCTTCGACATAGAGTAGCAGATAATACACAGTGAAGTCAAAGGAAACCTTTCAAAGACGTGAACGCTAAGGATAGAAACATGAAAATCCATTACATGGGCGAATATTAATGTAGAACCCTCATAAGGATAGAGAAATTCTTGCCATCCAGAAGGAACCTACCAAACAAGAAGGAAGTAGCAAAGAACTACAACAATGTATCACTCTAGAACAAAACCACTTGGACACACGGATGACAACCTTTATCTCTGTGGACATAAGGCTAGTACGTCTCAGTATTACCGAGACAAGTGCAAAGAGCACTAAGTACTAACAATAGTCAATGTCATATTGCACCTCAAGCTGAAAGTCAGTAAGAGAAGATGCACGCATATACGCTAGTAATCCAAACAATAGGATATACGACAATGGAAAAAGGGGCAAACTGAGCCCTATGTTCATGGGTCTGCACCTCAATATGGAGCGAGTGGGCCCATTGGAATGAATTCGGGAGAGAGCACAAATAGTTACGTGCCTCACCCTTTATATATTTTGGAGCCCGGGTGGGCTAGAGTCATACTAGTCTCTCTGATATGAGGATAATACACTCCAAAGGTGGAAGATGCCACATGGGAGTTGGAGAATTTTATGAGAGCCAAGTATCCAGTGCTCCTTGTTGAGCGGCTATTGTATACTTGTGGGGTACGAGGGCTTAACCCTTTTTAAGGGGGGTAGAGCCTCTTGGCTGTGCACATGTGTACACTGAGTTTTTGTTTGTTTCATATGTGGGGCATACAATAGTTTGTTGGTATGCAGGCATACGAGGTTTGTTTGTTTGTTTCGTATGCGGGGCATACATTGAATTGGTGGTATGCGGGGCATACGATGTTTTGTTGGTGTGTTATTTGGTATACGGGGCATATGTTGTGATTTGTTTGTGTGTAGTGTGCACTTATATGTATGTATGTATGTTATGTAATGTATCCTGTGAGATACCTGTTGGAACAATATGCATACACCCATGTGTGTAGTAACTTTTTATGATACTCATGATATATAATTATATTACCTGGTGGATTGATTACATATGGTATCGCCTAGGTACGAAAGAATCATTAGATATTGAATGTGGAATGATGGTATGGTCTGGACACCTCGGGGAGGTTGTCAAGGTTTGTAAGACAGATAGGAATGATGGCGTTGATGGATCGCCTATATCCATATATGACTGAATTAACGCCATAGATGATGGCTATGTGCTATATAAGCACAATACAATGTGTAACACCCCACTCAATCCAATGTGGTCTCGCAACTTAACAGCTTATACATATACTTGTCACAGCGGAATTCTTTACACTCCAGGACCTTGCCACGGTCTGACTACAGAATATACCGAACATTAGTACAACAACCTTAACCCAATACATTTCCTTCTTACAATCCCCTCATATCCTATACATCTTACTAACTCAATTGCCATACGAGTGTACATGCACAACTCGTAGGCCCACTTAACCCTTCACACTTGTACCCCATCTTACTATCGCGACGGCCGCCTCCTGATGTTCACCTGTGTAGTAAAAACAGCCCCCAAAGGGGTCAGCACGAATGCTGGTACGATCCTCTCATGGCCCCCAAGCTAACGTGGCTACAACGACTAATTGTCGATAGCATGGAGGTTGATTAGATGCACAACATAATAGTAAATGTTGTAAACAACAATCTCAAATATGAACAATCAAAGTTCACACACAATGAACGACTTAAATGCATTCCCTTAATTAGAGAGTTAATTATCTAACTCCTTAAGTTATATTTCCTCTTAATCTTAGTCCATTCTCATCTCACCTCAATCTTAGTCTTATCTTAATCTTAGAAACAACCATCCTTTAATAAGGAGTGGATGTAGCTTATCTTAGTCTTAATAATGCAAACCATCCTATAAGAGGAATGGTTGCAACTTATCTTAACCTTACCTTAATCTTAATCTTAACTTATTCTCAGTATACAAACCTGTTCCTGGAGGGGGAATGGTTGTATCCTAAGTCCAAACCTGGGATTTAGGTGATCCCACCGCACCATCTTAATGCCACCTACCCTGGACGGGAGTCCAGCGTAGCTGAGCCGGCAACCGGCCCTAGGCTACAAGTCCGAAGACAAGTCCTTAAGCGGAAGTCGAATCTGCTATAGATACCGACCCCCTTTCCTTAGCATGCATGACCGGAGTCAGTCCCGGGTTTCCTCACTCACGTTCCAGTTAGTAGTAGTCTCAAGACCATGTTTGTTGGTTAACCTCTTTCGGTTTATATCAAACCCATATTAGGGAGTGTTCCTTAGTCTCACTCAATTCCTTACTAAACGTTGGTTAGTAAGTTCTCACGGTATGTTGTGTTAGTTTTCAACATCACACAACAATACAATAAACATAATATTCCGGTTGCATGCTTTATCTTGTTTAGTGAACACACAAAAACAAATAGCACACAAGCCGAGGGACACCTCGTTAGCAAGCAGGTCACAAGAAGAACTGTACCATTCACCGTTGGTCGTTCGGTTGCTTACTCTCTTCCGGAGTCCAAATTCCAAGTCCTAAAACATCATTCAGTTTTTAGGTTGTTAATCACTTAACTCAATTCAACTTACTTATCTTACTTAACCCTTAATGATCCCAACCTAACACCTCTTAAGTCTTACAACTTAATCTTAAGTGAATCACTTCTCCTCATAACTTATACTTATTCACCCACTTAATTATCATCGTTACCCACCAAACATGTCTTAAACAACCTTATATTATCATTACATATCAATCCCCACCATTGGATATCATTTCCTAACCTTAAACAAAGTTTTTGGTCAAAACAGCACCGCGTCCGAACTTGTGTCCGAGCTTACCAAGTTCGGACGCAAGTCGAGACTCAAAGGGTGCAACCAAACGTGTGTCCGAACATGTGTCCAAACTTCCCTAAGTTCGGACATAGGTCGAGGAAAAATCAAAGGAAGAATTTCAAGTGTCCGAACATCTAAGTCCGGACGGTAGTTCGGACTCTAGCCAAGACTCAAAAATTCTAGTCGCAACAGGGCATGTCCGAGCTTCCAAATTCGGACGGAAGTTCGGACAGGCCAGAATGTTCATCTTCTACACCCTTAAACACTTATCTCCTTTCTTGCAAAAATGCCCATCTCTTCCACAAGTGTCCCATTATGTCTTAATACCATATAGGCTCTTAAACTCACCTTAGAACTTCCACCAAACTCTCCAAAACAACTTCCAAAGATCTTCTTAAACATTTACTAAATTCTTACAAACACTCCTAACACTTATCATATAATTCCTTGCATTTCCAACTCGTAACCTTACCAAAACTTCAACCAGCCCAAGTGTGCCCTCCTTAATAGTTTGAGCACTTCATAACATTATTTTCCATCTTCAGCTCATTTACTAAAACTTCCTCAAGTCACCTTGCATATCCATGCACAATTTCTCTTTTTTCATTTGTTACTCATCACTCCTAAACTCTTGAGCTTACTTATACATTGCTTTCCATTACCTTAACACCTTGACATGGTTCTTCATTTACCCTGACCATGTAACACCCTCCTTAGACATTTCCACCTCTTTTATGCATCTTATTCACCACCCTCATGATCATACACTCTTTTACATTCCTAGTCATTTCCTTGACATTTGACAACATTCTCCCACACCTTTCTCTTCCATCACCTAAGTCCACTCATTAACATCTAAACTAAACCTCATTGGTCCACTACTAGCATCATCACACTTACACATGCTATCCAAACTCCTCATTGTTTTATTCTCTAGTTCATACCTAAATCACCTTAAAGCATTATACACCTTTCCATCCAAATCTTTGCTCAAGTCTTAGCATTCCTCATCACATGATTTCGGTGTGTTTAATACACCCACATAGCCTCTAATTCCTCCTAGACAACTCTATGCCATTCTAAGCCTCAAGGACTCCTTAATTAACTCATTTCCACTCTAGTTCCTTCTAATGACTCCTAGTGAATCCTAGGTCATATCAGCTCACCACCACCACCTAAACACTTAGTTTTCTACTCAAATTTTGCCATAGCTCCTCTAGTATATTCTCATGCCCAAATGCATTGTTTTTCTCACACAATAATCTCACACACACCAAGTCCTTTCTCATCTTATTTTTCACCCAAATCAAATCATTCACAACAAACTCAATATAGTGCAATAATCTTAAAATGCATAGCACTAAGGCTCTTAAATGACATGGCTCTTAGGCCCTTAACTGACTTAAACTTAAACACTGAATTTCCCACATATATAAGCTTTCAACCTGCAAATACACCCATCAATCTCATAGTAGTTTTAATGCTTTAAAATCCCTCTTAAACTTATATTTCTAACTCGTTCCCATTGGCTCCTTAGTCACAAGTTCATAAGCTTGTTCAAATTGTTTTTCCTAGGTTATATAACCCATTGCATAATGTAAGCTCTAAGCCACATTAGTACTTATCTAAAACTCATTCCTTAAACCTTAAACCACCATTAGGTAAGTAATTTACCTTGTTTTCTCAAGCTTATCTTATCTTCCTCCTTAGACCTTCTTCTTGCATTAATCTCGGCCACCACTTAAATTCCCCTTGCCAATGTTCTAATCAATATTCAATGACTCATATGAGCACTAAACAATACACTAACCTCAAGGAATGAAACCTAGGTTAGAAATGTGTTCTAAGGCATAAAAGTGGATGATTACCTTTGAAGTATCAAAGTAGACTTGGGCATTGAATTAATAGACCTCTCCACTAGTCCTTGGTGAATAAATCAAGCTAGAACAAGGAATAAAAACAAAGCCCCATGAGTAGTAATTTTCGGCCATGTGGAAGGAATGATGGAAACATGGTTTTTCTTACATTTTCTTTACCTTAAGAGAATGGAGAAGCTAATGAGCTCTTCAAACTTGATTTTCCTCCATCAATGGAGTTTTCTCATGGCACCAAACTTGAGCTTTGAAAAGATAGAAAGCTAGAGCTCGAGCTAACTAAGAATAATATGTGTTTAGTTTTTGATTTGGAGCTAAAATGAGCAAGTTATGGACAAAGCAAGGTGAAGCAACAATGGAGGCTTCTCTTACGTGAATGGAGAAGAGAGGAGGTGAAGAAAACCGTGTGAAGAGGAGGAATGAAGAGAGAGAAGAAGAAAGGTAGGCTAATATAAGATATTTGCTTTATAAAAGCAAATAGTAACTCCTTTTACTTTACTCTTCTTTATCCTTTCTTATTTGATGAAGTCTTGGGTGACTCATCCCTTAGAAAACTGCCCCCTCTTAAATAAGGCTAGTCATTGTCTTTGTTGACCAACTAATTAGCTTATGTTGATTAAAACTTAAACTAGTCACTATTTGGCACTATTCACTAATTAGTGCCATATTCGTGAAAATTTTGGTTTCCCATTGATTTAGGCTTCCTAATGTGGTAATAATTAGTACACATTTTGATTAAGATGTAATCATGGGCATTTAGCCACTCAAAACTCAATTCTAAGACAATTTCTCAAAATGTGCTTTAAGACTCCTTAAAGCACATTTTGTGTTTTAACTTGTTTTCAAGCTTTGTTTTCTTTGGTAATTGTTTAAAATGACCATTAGGATATTACTAAGGTCTTAGCATGATATTTGGGTGCTCACCCAAGTCTCTCCAAGCTTAGAGCACGTTTTGCCCAAATTGCCTTAAGGCATTTTCTTGTGTTTTCTTGGTTTAAATTGTCTACAAATCATTCTAAGGCATATTCTAGCCTTAGTACATCATAATTTGATGTTTACTTAGCATACTTAGGTTTAGGGTATTTCACAATGTGTGTAAATGTTATATCACATAGATATACATTATGGGAATCATTGGTAGTTATATATATATATATATACCTATTTGAGAAAGATGACTTCAGGACGAAGTCTTTTAAGGGGGGTAGATTGAAATACCCTAACTAATAAAATATTTATTAAACATATAATCAAATGAATTAAGGCCTAAAAATGCCTTAAAAAACCAATTTTAAAAACAATGGCCATCATAAAACAAGATTACCCTTGTGACCATTTTGGGCAAATATGTGCCCAAATGAACTCCTTAGGATCTAAATTTAATTCCTAAGCATACTAACTCATAAATGAACATAATAAAACTATTCTCAAAGAAAACCAAGCTCAGAAACACCTTGAGACACAAAATGTGCTTTAAAACTCCTTAAAGCACGTTTTTATGAGATTGTCTTCTAAACGAGTTTTGATTTGGTTTTAGGGCCTTGACTACCCTTAATTATACTAATGTGACATAATGTACCACATTAGAATGTCAATTCAAAGTTTTTCAAAAAAAATCAGAAATATGTGCATTGGTTTGTGAATAGTACCCAAATAGTGCCAAATTAAGTCTTAATTAACTAAGTTGGTCAGTGTTGACCATTGACCTCCCTTGGACTGATAAGAGGCGGCCTAAAGGAAGGGATGAGAGTCCCACCTTGCACTTATATCAAAATATCTTCTTAAAGTAATGAATCACCATTTATTATACATACAGTAATAAAACTTACCTTAAAAGCCAAATCAGCCTTTCTCATTCATTACCCCCTGTAGCAACAACGAGTTACCAACTTCAAAACATCCCTTCCAGCCTTGGTAAGTGCAAGAATCAGCCAACTTCAAAGATCAACTCCCATGCTTAAGGTAAACATTCAAAACATGTAATATGTCATTCTCTTCATCTTTCTTTCCTCTTTCCATTGATCTAACTTGCAACCACTTCCATCCACTCATCTAGCACGAGTTGGCGTTCAAAGGGAAGGAGAAATTTCATCTGAAACTCAAAATAAAGGGGGGAAGCAAGCTTAAGACCTAATTAAGGTAAAAATGTGCTTTAAGCACTTAATTCCTTTTCTACTTCAATTCCGGTTGGAAAACTTAGTTTATTTGGCTCATTATCAACTTATTTTCATGTTGATTCAGTTGGTATATCAATAGCATCAAGTCCTAGCCAAATCCATGCCAAAACACCATTTTTGGCATTTTAATTAAGGTAAACCCTAGCTTTCTTCTACATTGATCATTGGCTGTTATATAGCTTAGTTTAAAGAGTGTGTTGATGCATTTTCTTTCTGTTGGAAATTAGGGCCGACAACAGCTTGGGAGATCCTTCAGATTTTTGAGGTAAAAATCTTGGTTTTAATGACTTATGATTATCCTATGGTTAGTTCAAGTTTGGAACTTGACTATATCTAAATTTTCTGTTCAAAACATGCTTAACAAGCTGTGGAAATTACCTCCAAGTTGTCGTGGCCAAACAAGGCTTTAACTGGTCTAAATCAAGGTATAAAACACCTTAAACTCATCTTGGATATAATATTATGTGTTTAAGCTATTGTTATTATATTGCCGTGAGTGAAATGGCCAATTTTTACCTTAGGCTGTTAAGGAAATGAGTTAGTAATTTAACTAAGTGATTAATAACATAATTGTCAAATTTAAGACATTATGCGGGAAATTGGTAAATATAGAGAACATATGGTAAGGCCCAGAGTTTAATGCATTTTGGAGCATTTTGTGTAATTTATTTTATAAGCTAATGTTTATAATAGGCCATGTACTTTAGGCCATTTTAATTGTAACACCCCTACCGCTAATACTGTCATTACCGTCCAATCCCCGTGTACAATCCAGAATCACGCAGTGGATACTTACATACTCAACGGTGGGTGATACAATGCCGTTAGCCACCCACGTGACTAACAAGGCTACTACTACTACTACACACAGCATTGGTCTGATGGACCGGAATATCCGAGCACTACACACATACAATGCATATTCCAATTACCAAATCAAATACTAGAACTTCCCATTCATTACAATGCTCCATAAGTTCAATATAATATAATACACCAAGTTTACTAAGATCCTTATACAAACATAATACCCCTTCAAAGTTCATACATACTCAGTAAGAGTCTACATTTACCCATTCCTCACACTACATACTTTCTAATACATCATAGTGTAACCCTTGGTACATTCTACATTCAAGGCTATAAGCCTTATATAGTTTACTACAATCTACGTTTCGTTCCTAGTAGTCTAAGCATGTCCACCGGTCTCTTCTGTAACCATAACTGCTTCGGGTACCTGCACACTAAAAATGTTGCCCCTAGGGGCTCAGCTTATGCTGAATATGACTTCCGCATACCCGCGTACTAGCGAGGGTACGCCGACCACTTGGTTGAATACATGCAATTAATTTTATTCAAACATACATGCATACATGCTCTTATACACAATACTACAATACTTTACGCAAGGAATACACACATACACTTCAATACATACACGGAGATTATACAAGTCCAACAATACTTACTTACCTTCTTCTGAAACACACATTCACAATACATACACAATACATACTCATTACATACTCAATCCATACACAATGCGTACACAATACCCGTACTTGTTAGCTTCATTTGTCCACCCGGGTAAATCGAGTGGAGGTTAATCTTTTACTCGGGGTCAATGACTTACACCAGCCAAAACCATTACTCATACAATACTATTACTTTACTTTACTACTACTTACTCAAGTCAAGTCGTCGGGACCTCCGGGCAGGACTACACTGTCCCACCACCGGGATTTACTTGGTTCACTAATCCAGGATGCTACCCATTTAAGGGGTTTGGCCGTGGACCAGCTTACGAACCAGGAATCGGATCCAACCTCTTGTGTCTCCTCATCCTCACACGTGGCCGAAACTATATCGGACTTCTACTCATTCCAATTTACTCAATACTTACGCTAGAAGTTAGGTGGTTAGGAATTAGAAGAAGTCATTCATTCAAGCCACATACACAAATACCTTGCTCATATACACATCCATACAAATAAATACAATCCAATACTCAAGTACACACAATCACGGTACAAATACACTTCATCATCATTCATATATTTCATGAATTATACAAATTATTGTTCAAGACAAATATATCAAGAACAATATAACAAGCACAAGTAAGTGCATTAAAGTCCGATTCATGCATTTATCTTATTTAGGTGATCAAATAAGCACACAAATCGGGGTAACCAGGTTAGGATACAAAGCATGAAGAAATCATACCTTTCACCATTGATTTACTTTACTTATTGGGTGTTCCCTTGTTCCTTTGATTCACTCCCTATTCCTCGAGTCTTATCCTCGAACCTCCGGCTACATGCCAAATGGTTCCCTTAATACTAAGCATTACACTAATTTATAATTACTACGCCCGTACTTACCCCGTTATCCCGTGTTTCGGTTTAACTTGATGTTCTTATACTTACAATTTCTTAATTTTTTGTTACTCACATGTGTACTTCTTCCTTATCCCATTTCATCCCATTATGATGTAACATATACATATACTTATGTGTCTAGGTAGGTATGTATATATACCTATGAATTATTGTTAATCATATTATTATTATTTTTTTTATTTTTTTTGTTTTGACTCGACCGCCCTTACGCTAGGTTGGTCGGACCCAAGGTCGGTCGAAGTCAGTAAGTTCCATCGCTGGGAAAATTCGGGCCCGAACCGACCTTGCAAGTCCGGTCCCAAGGTCGGTCAATTCCAGTGAGTTACATTATATGAAAATTTCAGGACCGACCGACCTTTGCAAGTCCGCGTCCAAGGTCGTTCCATTCCAGTGTGTTCTGGGTTCGAGTTTCTGGACTCGACCGACCTTGCCCAAGTTCGGTCCCAAGGTTGGTCAATTCCAGTAGACTTCCCGTCTTGTATTTTAAGGCTCGACCGACCTTGCAAGTTCGGTCCAAGGTCGGTCCGGCCCAGTATTTCAGTTTTAAAATCTGTCTTCAGTTCTCTACTTTACCCATGTTTCCCCAATCTTCCTACATGTAATCCCACATGCTTAAACACTACTTAGGCCCTCCAAATTCCCTCAGTTTATCCACCAAATTCCTTACTCATTCCTAAATCCACATACACAATTTTTCTTTACATCATTTCAACACTTATGCCAACCTTTGTTCTCAAATGCTACAGATTTTTAAGCTCAATTCTACCATCCAATACTTCCTCAACTAATGCCATTCTAGCATTCTAATTACATCATCTTACCATGCACAATTCATCTCCAAGCCAATACACTATCTATACCCAAGTCCAACATTCATTCACTAAATCTTATACACTGATTTTCCTAGTTTCTCCAATGCATTTCACATGCTATTTGCTACAGACTTTTACACCTCTACTCTCATCCTTCAACTACCATTCCATGGTTACTAAACATATATTCAACCCAATACACACTTGGTTCTCCCATTAACCAAGTCATCCATACATGTACATTTCCTACTAAAATTTTGCCATAGTTCACCTACTTTTCTTACTTAGCCACACACATACTTTCTTCACCAATTCATTCCTATTCTAGCCACACCCATACAAGGGTCCTACCAAGCAATCAATACATATACATTCACCAACACTTCCTCAATCCACAATACCAATATATATACACAATACATTTGGCTCCAAGGCCTCAATTCACATACTTGCTCACAAATACTTAAACTTCCACAATACAATACTAATACAATAGTTTAGGTTCTTTTATTGTTTACCCATTCCCATTACTCTAATGCATTAAAATAAGCATTAAGAAGGAGCCCTTACCTTGAGCTTTTAATTCTTTTCTTCTTTTCCATTTCTCTCTTCCTATCTTTTTGCACAAAATCGGCTTACATGGGGAATGGAGTTTCCAAACTCCATTCCCATCACCCAAAGCACACAAACAAGTATAATTAACATACTAAACCTTAAATTAATGGTTCATAGAATGGTTTAGAACACTAATTTTAGGTTTACCTTGGAGTGTTTTAGGAGGGGTTTTAGCCTTAGTTCAACAAGGTGATTCCACCACCATTGCAAGGGTTGAATTGAAGCTCAAAAGAGAGAGAAAACAAGGCATTACAAAGGGGTAGAAATCGGTTATGAAGGAAGATGGAGAAAACATGAGTTTTTCATGTAGATTTTACCTTAATGGAGAGAGAAGACTCCAAGCTACCGATTGATGCTATTTTCTCTGAATGGGGAAAACCCATGGAGATGAACTTCTCATTTTTGAATTTTGAAAAGAGAGAAGTGTAGAGGATGAGGAGGGTGAGTAAGGATATGTAATTTTTTACATTGGAGCTCACATGGAGGTAGAGCGTGGAGGGTAAAGTGGAGAAGCCATTGGAGCTCTTGTGGAGCTTGAAATCACCAGCATGAAGGGAGAAAGAGAGAGAAATCAGTGGGGAAGGAGAAGGATAGGAGAGAGATGAGGGGAAATGAGTGAGTGAGGAGAGAGAGAGAGTCCCCTTTTTCTACTTTTGTACTTTTACTTTTAGCTTTTTGATTTGTATTTGTTATTGTGTGTGTGTGAGAGAGAGAGAGGGGTTAATTAACCCATTAAAAACCGGCCCCCAGTGTATTACTAGTTGGAGCGTTTTTCGTCTTTTACAGAGAAAACGCTCGTTATTTTACCCGGTTTAGGTACATTCACTAACGGGCCCGTTTTTCCGGAATTTTCTCGTTTATTTAATTTTATTGGTTATTAAGCTTCCATTAATGGTTAAATATTGTACATAATGATTTATAATTTTTACGGGTTTGTTTGACCACTTAAAGTCACGTTTGTGGGTTTTCTCGAAAAACGTGCGCTAAAGCTCTATTAGCGTTTCAATACATTATTTAGATCCGTTTTCTTCAGGAGTTGTTCCCATATACTATTTAGGCATTATTAAGCCTCTTGAATCCATATAATACGCTAACCGAGGTCTCATACCTCCTATGGTTATTTAATGCTTATTTAGCGTTTTTCGCTTTTTAAGCGTTTCTTTATTTCTTTTGGATTTATTTTTCCTTACCAATATTACTTAGGCACCATTAAGCCCTTAAATACCTATTAGGATAATTTTTAATCACTATATTTAAGGTCGGGGTATTTCATTAATTATGTATTTTAAGGTTTTAATTAAGTTTAGGGGTATATTATAATTTCTGAGAGTATATGGGGGCTTAAACTATAATTAAATCAAATTGGGGGCTAAATATGAGTTTAAATAAAAATTATAAGATTTTATAAAGTTTTGGGGTTAAATTGTAATTTCTGGAAAATATGGGGTTAAAATCGTAAATAAGAAAATACTGGTCAAGGCAGTATTAAGGAGGTCAACCTTGACCATATGGTAGGTATTGACCAAATTAGATAAGTTAAATAATTTATTTATGGTTATATAATAAGTTATGTATTTATTGTAACATTTTTATAACATATGGGGTATAATGGAGATTACCAAACATAGGGGTTAAAATGATATTTTAAACACCCATGGGCTATTAGGAATTTTTAGGAATTTATTGGGCCGAATTTGGAGTTAAAATAAATTATATATGTATAATATATAGTTATTTATGTCATTGTTACAAATTACATGACATATGGGCTGGAAATGTAAATACCAAAGTTTATGGGTTTATAAATGGTATTTATAACCTTTTGGTGAAATTTGGTGATTTTTATAATAATATGAGAGGATTTGAAAAGATAAGTGTATAATATAGTTTTTAATGATATTATAAAACTATAGGTTATAAATTGGGTCAATTGGTAAATATAGAAAGTTAAAGGGGTGGAAAAATAATAAATAATTTAGAACTGCCTAGGGGTTTGTTCGGAATTTAAGGATTATATAACTATAGGTTATATTTATATTAAGGTTTAAAATGTTATAAATATATGATATATATATATAACATAATATTATATATGTGGTCAAATTGTAAATTTGGAAAGTTAAGGGTGCTAGAAATAAATAAGAAGAAGACATAGGTATGTTCGGTTATATTCATATATAACCTTAGGTTTACTTTTATAAAGTTTAATATATTATATTATATAGTATATATAACATGGTATAAATTATGGGGTGATATTTTAATAAATAAAAAGATATGGTAAGTTAATAAAACTAGAATATTGGAGTTCTGCCTTTTCTGCAATTAAAAATAGTTTTGTATAAAACTATAGGTTGTAAGTTATATGAGATAAAAATATCATATTATATGATTTAGTATATGGTATAACATTACATAATGTTATGTGGTCAAATGAAATTAAAAGGGAATATGGTGCTGTACCGAAATATAAGGTTTGGAAAATGAATTTTAGACTATGGTCTACAATGTTATAAACGTTATAACAATTATATGGTATTAATGTGATTTAAATCGAATTAATATAAGTTGTATAATATAATACAATTAATGGGAATAATCATCTCATATTAGATGATAAAATGTGACATATAATATAAGAGTTTTATAATTCATGAAACTTATGTATGTTAATACATACATATATATATATATATATATATTATATTAAATGCGGAAGTCATATATATTAGGATGGATATATATTATGGTTGGAAACCATATAATATAATGGTGAAGGTTATTACATGAATATAGTTTACGAACTATAAGTTATAAGTTTTGAATTCAAATGTAGTTTATTACAAGATTAATGGATTATATAATACAATGTATAATAGATGGTGGGATAATAATACCATATGATAAATAATGCATGTATACATGCAACTATAGGTTATATGCCAAAGTTCAAGAATGAACAAAATTAAATGAATATAATGAATTAAATTCAACGGTCGAATTATGACACACTACTAGTCTTAGTAACAAAGCTGACTGGTTAAGAGAAACCTGTAACAATTAACTGTTGAAATCCGGGATGGACTATCGAGGTTACAATGTTATTCGGAAATACCGGATCTAGTTAGTCATGGAGACTGACTCATAGTGTTATTATTGTTTAGATCGTACTTCAGACGGAGGCGCCCGACAAGCTTAGTGGTCGACTGCGCATTCTAGGTCTAAGGTGTACGGTATGTAAAGGGGTTTGATCTGGATTGTCCTGAGTATTCCTTCGGGTCCTGATATTATTTGATGTGTGGTAAGATTTCTATGTGGATGCTTATATGCAGGTGTGTGATTAAGCTGTATATCTGCTTGTCATTATCGCATTATTACTACTGTATGCGAATGCCCGTCGGGCTAATATTACGTCGACTATAGATCGACTTATATAAACATACATATGCGTTCAATGTGATAAAATGATGGTAACTTAATATTTTTTTTGATAATTTGGGCATATAGCCATATTATTTTAAATGAAATTATGGATGGGCTATGCTTGGGCCTCATTAAAACCTTTCTAAGCAAACCCCTGTGGGAAGAAGCTTGGAAAGGAAAAAGAGTACCCCCACATCCAATTACAACATACATCAATCAGAATAGTCTAACTTATATACCCCGGACAAACGCGTACACGGACCTAACAAACATTTAAAGGTGACCCTCTCTAGAAGAAGATAACATACTCTAATCCCCACCCAAGAAACAAGCCTTCCTCCACCAAATTAAGAGACTCTCTCCAGACCTCCTACCTCCCCAAAATGCGGACCAACCAATACTTCACACCTTCCAAGGTTACAGACCACCATAGCGCAAGACTGGCCGTCCTGACATCACTCCATGCGCAGAACAATTATTAGCCTCTCAAGAAAGCTTTAACCCCATCATTCCTTAGCTTCTTGTAACACCCCATCTCAATCCAAATGTGGTTTCGCAACTTAACAACATATATTACATGTCACAGCGGAATTCGATACACTCCAGGACCTTGCCACGGTCTGACTGGCAGAATATACCGAACATTAGTACATACAATCTTAACCAATACATATCCTTCTTACAACCCCTCACAACCTATACATCTTACTAACTCAAATTTCCATACGAGTGTACATGCACAACTCGTAGGCCACACTTAACCCGTAATGCTTGTACCCCATCTTACTCTCGTGACGGCCGCCTCCTGACGTTCACCTGTGTAGTAAAACAGCCCCCCAAAGGGGGTCAGCACAAATGCAGGTACGATCCTCTCATGGCCCCCAAGCTAACGTGGCTACGACGACTAATTTTCGATAGTATGGAGGTTGATTAGATGCACAACATAATAGAAGGTGCAATAAACAACAAACCAATTATGAACAATCAAAGTTCAAACACATGAACGACTTAAATGCGTTCCCTTAATTAGTGAGTCAATTACTTCACTCCTTAAGTTACGTTTCCTCTTAATCTTAGTCCATCCTTATCTTACCTCAATCTTATTCTTATCTTAGTCTTAGAAAATAACCATCCTTTGAAAAGGAATGGATGTAGCTTACCTCAGTCTTATAATACAAACCATCCTTTAAATACAAATGGTTGCAACTTATCTCAAACCTTATCTTAATCTTAGAATACAAACCACTCTCTAAATAGAAATGATTGTATCTTACCTCAATGTTTATTTTTGTCGGGTCAAAAGCAACCCTAGCCAATGAGCTATTAACTCCATTGGTTGAATAAACAACTTAAATTAAAATTTAGGATTTAGGTGATCCTACCGCACCATCTTAATGCCTCCTACCTTGGACTGTATGTCCAATGTAGGTGAGCCGGCAACCGACCCTAGGCAACAAGTCCAAAGACAAGTCCTCAAACGGAAGTCGGATCTGCTTTAGATACCGACCCCCTTTTTCCTTAGCATGCATGACCGGAGTCAGTCCCGGGTTCCTCACTCCCCCCTTAAGTTCCAGTTAGTAGAAGTCTCAAGACAATGTTTGATGGTTAACCTCTTTTGGTTTATAACAAACTAATATTAGGGAGCGTTCCTTAGTCTCACTCAATTCCTTACTAAACGTTGGTTAGTAAGTTCTCACGGTATGTTGTGTTAGTTTTCAAACATCACACAACAATACAATAAACATAATGTTCCGGTTGCATGCTTTATCTTGTTTAGTGAGCACACAAAAACAATAGCACCCAGCCGAGGGACACCTCGTTAGCAAGCAGGTCACAAGAAGAACTGTACTGTTCACCGTGGGTCGTTCGGTTGCTTACTCTCTTCCGTAGTCCATATACTCAAGCCCTAAAACATTCATTCATTTTTGGGTTGTTAATCACTTAACTTAATTCAACTTATTTAACTTAATTAACCCATAATGATTCCCCACCTAACACCTCTTAAGTTTACAACTTAATCTTACAACTTAACCTTAAACTTTTGAGTTTATACTTAACTTAATCCCTTAGGTCTTTATACCTCTAATCATCAATGCCCTCTTAATGGGGTACCATTAATACCTCTAAACCTCTTTAGGGTTTCTTTCTTTTTTTTTCTTTCATCTTTTAGGGTCGACCGACCTTACCGACCGACCTTACCCAGGTCGGTCCATTCCAGAACTTATTACCGTTTGAAAATTTTACCCCGACCGACCTTGCATGTCCGTCCCCAAGGTCGGTCCATTCCCAAGAGTTTCCCCGTGGGATATTTAAGCCCGACCGACCTTGCCAAGGTCGGTCCCAAGTTCGGTCAATTCCAGAGACTCAATTCGTACACAAAATACAAGCCCGACCGAACTTCTAAGTCCGGTCCCCAAGTTCGGTCGATTCCAGATACTCTTTCCGATAGTGTAAACTGAGCTCGACGGACCTTGCAGGTCCGGTCCCTAAGGTCGGTCGGCTCCAGAACCTTGTTTCTAAATTCCCATTTGACTCCAAACTTCTCCACAAGTTCCCCCATATGTCCTAATACCACTTAGGCATTTAAACTCACCTTAGAACTTCCACCAAACTCTCTAAATCAATTTCCAAAGATCTACTTAAACATTCACTCAATTCTTTTAAAACTCCTAACACTTAGCACTTATTTCCTTACATTTCCAACTTGTAACCTTACCAAAACTTCAACCAACCCAAGTGTTCCCTCCACAACAGTCTGAGCACTTCATAAACATCATTCACCATCCTCAATTCGTTTACCAAAACTTCCTCAAGTCATCTGCATATCCCTGCACATATTCCTCTCTTTTCCATTTGTTGCTCATCATTCCTAAACTCTTGGACATACCTAAAACATCTTGTCACCCTCTTAGCATCTTAACCTTGTTCTTCTTTGCCTTGACCATGCTACACCCCTCTTGGACATTTCCATCTCTTTTATCCTATTTACTCACCATTCTCATAATCACACACTCTTATACATTCTAGTCATTTTTTTCCTCGACAATTGACAACATTCTCCTTCAATTTTCACTCCCATCACCTAAGTCCACTTATTACCATCTAAACTAAAACCTTATTGTTCCACTACTAGCATCATCACTACTTATACAAGCTTCCCAAAACTTTCATTGATATATTCCCTAGTTCATACCTAAATCACCTTAAAGCATTATACATCTTTTCCTTCAAATTTATGCACCAGTCTCACCACCATTCCTCTTACCCTGACTTTGGTGTGTTCAATACACCCACCTAAATTCTAATTTCCTCATAGACAACTCTAGGTCATTCTAACCCTCTAGAACTCCTTAGTTACTCATTTCCACTCAAATCCCTTTTAATGATCCCAAGTGAATCCTAGGGCATCTTAACTCACCACTACCACTTGAAACACTTTGTTTCAACTCAAATTTCGCCATAGTTTCTCTAGTATATTGTCATGCCTAAACGCATTGTTTTCCTCATTCAACCATCTCACACACATCAAGTTCTTTCTCATCATATTTCATCACCCAAACCAACTCATTCACAACAAACTCAATATATTGCAATAATCTTAAATTGCATAGCACTAAGGCTCTTAAATGACATGGCTCTTAGACCCTTAAATAACTTAAACTTAAACACTGAATTTCCCACATATAAAGCTTTCAACCTGCAAATACACCCCTCAATCTTATAGTAGTTATAATGCTCTTAAAATCCATCTTAAACTTATACTACTAACTCATTCCCATTGGTTCCTTAGTCACAAGTTCACAAGCTTGTTTAAATTCCTTTTCCTAGGTTATATAACCCATTACCTAATGTAAGCCCTAGGCTACATTGGTACTCATCTAAAACTCATTCTTAAACCTTAACCCACCATTAGGTAAGCAATTTACCTTGTTTTCTCAAGCTTATCTTAACTTCCTCCTTAGACCTTCTTCTTGAATGAATCTCGGCCACCCATTAAATTTCTTTGCCAATGTTCTAATCATATACAATGACTCTCATGAGTGCTAAACAATACACTAACCTTGAGGAATGAAAACCTGGTTAAACATGTGTTTTAAGACATAAAAGTGGATGATTACCTTTGAAGTCTCAAAGTAGACTTGGGCATTGAATGAAAGAGGACCTCCACTAGTCCTGGGTGATGAAACAGGTAGAACAAGGCATAAAAACAAGGCCCCATGAGTGGTAATTTTTGGCCATGTAGAAGGAATGATGGAAACCTAACTTTTCTTACATATTCTTTACCTTAAGAGAATGAAGAAGCTAATGCACCCTCCAAGCTTATTTTTCCCCCTTCAATGGAGATTTACCATGGCTCCAAAATTAAGCTTTTCCAAATTTGAAAAGATAGAAAGCTAAAGCTTGAGCTAACTAAGAATAATATGTGTTTAGTTTTTGATTTGGAGCTAAATGAGTGAGTAGTGATCAAAGGAAGATGGAGCTTGGCATGGGGTTGTTCTTCACGTAAAAGAAGAAGAGAGGGAGCAGTAGCAACCGATGGGAAGAAGAGAGAATGAAGAAGTGAGGAGAGAGGTGAGCAAATGTGAGATATTTGTTTCTAAAAGCAAATAGTAACCTCTTACTTTTTCCCTCTTCTTTTCTAACATTATTGGCTACTCATGGTGACTCATCCTCCCTTAGAAAACCGGCCCCCTATTAATTAAGGCAAGTCATGGTCTTGTTTGACCAACTAATTAGACTTAATTGATTAAAGACTAAACTAGGCACAATTTAGCTACTATTCATAAACAGTGCACTTATTTGTGAATTTTTTGATTTCCCATTGATTTAGACCTCCTAATATGATTATAAGTAGCAACACATGTTAATTAAAGAGTAATGATGGACATTTTGCCACTCAAAACCCATTTACACAGACAATTTTTCAAAAATGTGCTTTAAGAATTCTTAAAGCACATTTTGTGTTTTAACTTGTTTTCAAGCTTGGTTTCCTTTGGTAATGGGTTTAAAATGACCATTAGGATATTACTAAGGTCTTAACATGATATTTGGGTGCTCACCCAAGTCTCTCCAAGCTTAGAGCACATTTTTGCCCAAATTGCCCTTAAGGCATTTTCTTGTGTTTTCCTTTGTTTAAATTGTCTACCAATCTCTCTAAGGCATATTTTAGCCTACTACATCATATATTGATGTTTACTTAACATACTTAGGTTTGGGGTATTTCAATCTACCCCCCTTAAAGAACTTTGTCCCAAAGTTCCCATGCATCTTATCTTATTAGAATACATGTCTTACCTCATTCCATAGATCATATAGATCATACTTATGTATACTTAAACTCATTGGATAATTAGATCCGCCATATTCTTATACTTAAATATCACACAACATGCTTAAGCATGTATAGCACTCAAAATTCTCTTTGTTTCTTTTGATGATTAAAACAATCACATAATTTTTCCAACGTATTCTCCCATGTCACCGGTCCGTAGACAATGGCTCGTTCGTTCGTCCCGTCACCATGGGCCAGAATACAAAACACTCTGCTCTCCCCATGTCACCGGTCCGAAGACAAGGCTCGTGCGTCCAGACTTCATGGCGATACTCAGTAAAAAGGTAATCCTTTTTACGAGGTCATGTGAGGAATAATTCCTCTAATTAAAAATACAATCAACTCCAATTACATTTTATCCTAATGCCTATATCCTTAGCGTGATTTAATTGTGACCACTGGTAGGGAGTTTCAGGAATCATCCAACCCTGATGTGATCAGCATCAGTGTAGAACTATCCTTCCACCCCAATTTGTGTTCGGTTTCCCTTGATCCCTAGAAAATCAAGTTCCACCTCCCACGTCATTTTCAAACATCAAATAATTCACTCATTTCCAATTTTCTATCTTTTTAGTCTTTCTAATCGAAATCAATACATCTCCAAAGTGTGGACTCAGTCCATTGAACATTCCCGATTCATCTCTTAGTAATTACCTCAAGACTTAAATTCCTACTAAGTTCTATAACCGTCTCATACCAATTCTCACCATCTTATATCTCATAGCATTACTATCTTCTTGCTCATACTCATATCGAACAATATCCCATAGTGTTATCTTATTCTTATCTCACACATAGTCTCATATCGACTCATACCTCATATATTTCCTTAAGTCTCCTTAATCCTCTTCTTAATTCTCTAAACTTGTACTCGCACCCGAGTTAACAAGATAGGTACTTAATATGTATGGTGTTCACATCTTCTGTGCGCAATAATCATAATTTATCTCAAAATGTTTATGCAAACATATTCTCAAATTCTTTTGTGCTATGCACACCGTAGTTTATGTAACATACACTAAGCGGTTTTGCTCTACCCCCCCTTAAAATGGATTACGCCCACGTAATCAACAATATATCATCCTTGAACATAAGTTCAAGATGTCTAATTGTTACCAAGCATTTTAGCTTCCATGTCATCTATCTCACTTACGCTCGATCAGAGGGTCATAACTATGCTAATGCCTTAGTCCCTGCATCAAGGATTCTTAACGGTACTTATACCATTTTCTTAACTTAGTTTGGCCTAATCTCAAAGGTAGTGGTCTGCTAGCTTCAGCTGCGCGACTCTAATAACCTTAGGCTTAACTGCCTTTCTAACCGTTCATAGTATTGTATATCCTTCTGCCTCCTTACAGTTTAGGAATATGGTCTCTCAGTGGACACGTGTTATCTTTTTATATACACGGCCTTAATGAGTTGTAACTCGTCTATCCATTTTCCTTGAAGATCTTATGTTCATACTCTTAGTGTTTTCTCGAGTGTCTAAATTATTCTTTCCATCTAACATTTGGTATGAGGATGATTCTTAATCTGAAACTACTATTTAGTGCTTATTGCGCTTTACAGTTTAATCCCTTACATCTTAAGACATGTCCAATGTCTGTACTTAACAATCCGTGCTCTTTGCACTTCATAGTTCTTATTATTTGTTCTCTGATTCATTTGTGTTATTGGTTCAACTGAATTCTTCTCTTCGACTGTTTGTGGTAGTAGCTGCTCTTGTCTGATCTTGCGTCGTTGTCCGTGGTACGGAGTCGACTACTTCTCATGTTCCTTACACCACTCGTCTACATGCATGGGGTACCTTACTGGTACATTACTACTTACCCAACTAACTCATAAATGAGCGTGTTAGGCCTGCAAGCCCCTGTGGGGTGCAGTCGTCCCACGTCTCGTTTTAGTAACTCATAGTGTTCGTTACACGTTTAGCTATTGCTAATTATGAAGTATTCTGTTGTCGATCTCCTCTTCATCGTTCCATGATAACATTTATTGTTCTTCTTGAACTTAATCAAGGGAAATTTATTTACTGTGTTCTTAAGTATGGTATGCTCTAGTTCTTTCTGTATCCCGTACTGATTCGGTCTCTTAGTAACTGAGGTCTCTTTCCATAGAGCCTCATATCTTCTTTCTCATTTTCGTTCTACTAGGAATGCACTTCCAGTTTCTTAAGGAATGGTGGTGTGCTTCCTGTGAAAGCTTACCTAACCAGGTCCAGACTACTGGCATCGATGCACAGTTCTTCTTCCATCTTGTTCCCTTACTTATACTGGTCTTAGCTCATAATCTAATTGCCTCAGTGTCAATATTTGACGGCTCATACATAACGGTCGCTTTACCGCGCACCAGGACTTAATCCCCTTATATAAATATTGTACTCACGACCACTACTACCGTGGTAGCTGGCCCTTACCACGTTGCCCATTGCTGGCGCAATTCCTTACTCATTTATTCTAACATCTTATCTTATATTCAATCCCTTCTTGGTATAAATACACTGGGAGTTCTCTAATTTCGGTGTTTGGAGGTTGCCGTACCGTGTTGTAAAATGGTTATCTCTTAATATGCAGGTGTTCTGCTCAATCTCAGATTCATAAGTAGGCTAATTTTCTCACATTCCTTCATCCTTTATGATGTCATTTACCATCTAATTCATCCAGTTGCTGATGAAGTCATCTGTTTAATCACAAGCTCTACTGAGCGTTAGTCATTTGACGTGCCATTCTGTGCACTCACCATGTTTATCTCTGACGATTACTAATTTTAGTAAGTCCTGGTGTTGGATATGAGGTCTGTCTCTGCACGCCTTCCTTATTACTCAAGTGTATCTGGTATGTTCTAAGGTAATTTCAAGGTTTACAGTTTTCCATTCTCTTACCATCGTATTATTTCTCTCGAATAAGTGAAAGCCCTTTTTGAGGGTTTTATTCCCACTCTTGCCTCACAACAAGGAGAGGTATCCCCACCCTAAAAGGCATGGTTCGTTCTCCGCCCCTGCCAATGTACTATCTCATTATTCTCATTGGTGCCTTTTCCTGGCATATTTCCACAATCTAAGTCAGAGTTTGGTAACCGGGGTTCATATCTACGAATTATAGTTCCTTCGTGGCTTAAATAAGCTCTCTTACAACTTACTGCGCCTCAGGCTCCGATGTGGTTAACATCCTTGGCTCGTAGGCTCTTAGTGCTTAATGCCTCAGTTCATTACTTGTACTCTTACTCATCCGTAGGTCATCCTTATAGGTTTTTGTTTCCTTGAACACTATCCACCGTTAGGTTACATACTAAATGTAGTATTGGGTTTCATGGTAAGTCGCTGCATCCTGCTTCCTGCTATGGAAGTTTATTCAGGTGATCTGAGGTTACTTAGTGTCCTCGAATATACTGTCATTTTACTAGACTTATGTCTTTTAGCAATCAAGGTTAGGTTCGTATTAGGCGTTTGCCTTACGGTGTCCAAGTTGGATATCATCCTGTCATCTTATACTTCCATCTCAACGCTTCGTTCAACTTCCGTTGACTACGCCACCCGTTGATGATCAATCATACTTGGGTGTTAATGAGTTAGACAAACAGTATTAACTGTTATCCATCTGTTAGTTCGGCTCGACTATGCCCGCTCTGTGGGGGTAGTCCTCTGAGCTTTCCTTTCCAGGGTTGTACGTCTTCAATCCTTAGTAGGTTATATCTTATGTTCATTTCTTTTATCCTTGTTTTGTGGGCTTTCCAACATCTTCATTGAAGAATGCTTATTATTGGTATTCTTAGTGATCAGTCTGGGAGTCTTATCCCATTCTTGTTGAAAGTCATTGTGTCAACAGTCTCCATTGTATTCCGTAATACATTCTTTGTATGTTATTCATTACATATTGTTTTGCTCGGATCACTGAGCGATCTCCTAGGTTCCTCTCTTTGAGGTTCGGGATTGGTGTTCTTACCCGTACTGTCAGTTGTTACTGCGGTAGGTTGTACCGTTGTTGATATTTATACCGTTTAGTGTTTCGTCTAAGTTCAGCTCCCTGCTGACTGGTGTGTCGTCTCATCTCATCATGGTCAGGCCGTCAGGCCCTTCCAAGGTCTCATCCTTCCGTTCTTATAGATTTACAATCCGGTATTAGTTTGTATTACAACTGTAGCGTTCTGTTACCTCGCCATGTTGGCTCTCTGTGTAGCTTAATCGTGGTAGCACTTGCTATGGCAAGTGCGCCATGCAAGATGCGCTTCCGGTACCGTGTGCGTCGGTAGTGGTACTTCCACCTAGTTTCCATATCTTTGGTAGTCCTCGGGATTCCTTCGACGTTCTCTTATTTAAGATAATTAGCCATCCAGCAGTTTCCTATTGTTTTGACAGTACTGTCATTTATCCAGGCGTTCCTCTTTCTGAGGGAACCCCTTATTATTTTCTTATGTCTTAATCCTCGCTCCCGTTTCCACACATTATGTCGGGGTTACTAAGTAATGATTCTCTTTAGGCACTACATCGTAGTCCTATTCCGGTATACAGTTGTACACGTTCTTATTGTCGCCTGCGCTATGTCGGCCAGGTTTTATAACCTTCCTCATTGTATGGGGTTTGGAGTTCCCGTTTCTAGCTAGTCCTTCCAGTAATCTTAACTCTCATGCTTGGCATTATCCCACTGTTATGCTCATTCGGACCACTGTCCGGCACTCATGTCACTTATCTCTTCCTTTCCATTGCACTCGTAGTGCTTTTCTCATCATTGGTATGGCGGGTAATTTTGACTGCGTAGCATGTCGACCCATGTTGCCGGTAATTACCGTTCCCTTACTGGTGGAATTCCCTTGGTAGCGCCTGTTTCGTTTCCGTTGCGCCCTAGTTAAAACGTTCAAGTTCTCATAAACTGTTGCTTAACAAGATGTTTCTCGTATTGCTTACTGTTAACTAACCGCCAGATCGGGTTTTTCCCGAGTAAGAGAAGGCTTTCTTCTCTCTGGCGTTTGTTCCATGTATTCAAGGTTAGGGATGTGGAGGGCGGGCTTAGGTACTATGGATATCCGGTAAACACCGGGAAGTCCTAGCTAACGCACCTCTCACTCTATCACTCAACCCTTAACCCATAACTCAAACTCAACCTCAGTATTCTCCTAAGTTCGGTATTTCTTGTCTTCAGAGCGTAACTACGCTCTGATACCACTTTTGTAACACCCCATCTCAATCCAAATGTGGTTTCGCAACTTAACAACATATATATACATGTCACAGCGGAATTCAATACACTCCAGGACCTTGCCACGGTCTGACTGACAGAATATACCGAACATTAGTACATACAAATCTTAACCAATACATATCCTTCTTACAACCCCTCACACCTATACATCTTACTAACTCAAATTGCCATACGAGTGTACATGCACAACTCGTAGGCCACACTTAACCCGTTACGCTTGTACCCCATCTTACACTCGTGACGGCCGCCTCCTGACGTTCACCTGTGTAGTAAAAACAGCCCCCAAAGGGGGTCAGCACGAATGCTGGTACGATCCTCTCATGGCCCAGAAGCTAACGTGGCTACGACGACTAATTGTCGATAGCATGGAGGTTGATTAGATGCACAACATAATAGAAGGTGCAATAAACAACAAACCAATTATGAACAATCAAAGTTCAAACACAATGAACGACTTAAATGCGTTCCCTTAATTAGTGAGTCAATTACTTCACTCCTTAAGTTACGTTTCCTCTTAATCTTAGTCCATCCTTATCTTACCTCAATCTTAGTCTTATCTTAGTCTTAGAAAACAACCATCCTTCAAAAAGGAATGGATGTAGCTTACCTCAGTCTTATAATACAAACCATCCTTTAAATAGAAATGGTTGCAACTTATCTCAAACCTTATCTTAATCTTAGAATACAAACCACTCTCTAAATAGAAATGATTGTATCTTACCTCAATGTTTATTTTTGTCAGGTCAAAAGCAACCCTAGCCAATGAGCTATTAACTCCATTGGTTGAATAAACAACTTAAATTATAATTTAGGATTTAGGTGATCCTACCGCACCATCTTAATGCCTCCTACCTTGGATTGTATGTCCAATGTAGCTGAGCCGGCAACCGACCCTAGGCAACAAGTCCAAAGACAAGTCCTCAAACGGAAGTCGGATCTGCTTTAGATACCGACCCCCTTTTTCCTTAGCATGCATGACCGGAGTCAGTCCCGGTTTCCTCACTCCCCCCTTAAGTTCGAGTTTGTAGAAGTCTCAAGACAATGTTTGATGGTTAACCTCTTTCGGTTTATAACAAACTAATATTAGGGAGCGTTCCTTAGTCTCACTCAATTCCTTACTAAACGTTGGTTAGTAAGTTCTCACGGTATGTTGTGTTAGTTTTCAAACATCACACAACAATACAATAAACATAATGTTCCGGTTGCATGCTTTATCTTGTTTAGTGAGCACACAAAACAAATAGCACACAAGCCGAGGGACACCTCGTTAGCAAGCAGGTCACAAGAAGAACTGTACCGTTCACCGTGGGTCGTTCGGTTGCTTACTCTCTTCTGTAGTCCAATACTCAAGCCCTAAACATTCATTCAGTTTTGGGTTGTTAAGCACTTAACTTAATTCAACTTATTTAACTTAATTAACCCATAATGATTCCCCACCTAACACCTCTTAAGTTTTGCAACTTAATCTTACAACTTAACCTTAAACTTTTGAGTTTATACTTAACTTAATCCCTTTAGGTCTTTATACCTCTAATCATCAATGCCCTCTTAATGGGGTACCATTAATACCTCTAAACTCTTTAGGGTTTCTTTCTTTTTTCATCTTTTAGGGTCAACCGACCTTACCGACCGACCTTACCCAAGGTTGGTCCATTCCAGAACTTATTACCGTTTGAAAATTTTACACCGACCGACCTTGCAAGTCCGATCCCCAAGGTCGGTCCATTCCCGAGAGTTTCCCCGTGGGATATTTAAGCCCGACCGACCTTGCCAAGGTCGGTCCCAAGTTTGGTCGATTCCAGAGACTCAATTCGTACACAAAATACAAGCCCGACCGAACTTGTAAGTCCGGTCCCCAAGTTCGGTCGATTCCAGAAACTCTTTCCGGTAGTGTAAACTGAGCTCGACCGACCTTGCAGGTCCGGTCCCTAAGGTCGGTCGGCTCCAGAACCTTGTTTCTAAATTCCCATTTGACTCCAAACTTCTCCACAAGTTCCCCCATGTGTCCTAATACCACTTAGGCATTTAAACTCACCTTAGAACTTCCACCAAACTCTCTAAAACAATTTCCAAAGATCTACTTAAACATTCACTCAATTCTTTTAAAACTCCTAACACTTAGCACTTATTTCCTTACATTTCCAACTTGTAACCTTACCAAACTTCAAACCAACCCAAGTGTTCCCTCCACAACAGTCTGAGCACTTCATAAACATCATTCACCATCCTCAATTCGTTTACCAAAACTTCCTCAAGTCATCTTGCATATCCCTGCACAAATTCCTCTCTTTTCCATTTGTTGCTCATCATTCCTAAACTCTTGGACATACCTAAAACATCTTGTCACCCTCTTAGCACCTTAACCTTGTTCTTCTTTGCCTTGACCATGCTACACCCCTCCTTGGACATTTCCATCTCTTTTATCCTATTTACTCACCATTCACATAATCACACACTCTTATACATTCCTAGTCATTTTCCTCGACAATTGACAACATTCTCCTTCAATTTCACTCCCATCACCGAAGTCCACTTATTACCATCTAAACTATAACCTTATTGTTCCACTACTAGCATCATCACTACTTATACAAGCTTCCCAAACTTTCATTGATATATTCCCAAGTTCATACCTAAATCACCTTAAAGCATTATACATCTTTTCCTTCAAATTTATGCACCAGTCTCACCATTCCTCTTACCATGACTTTGGTGTGTTCAATACACCCACCTAATTCTAATTTCCTCATAGACAACTCTAGGTCATTCTAACCCTCCAGAACTCCTTAGTTAACTCATTTCCGCTCAAATCCCTTTTAATGATCCCAAGTGAATCCTAGGGCATCTTAACTCACCACTACCACTTAAACACTTTGTGTTCTACTCAAATTTCTCCATAGCTTCTCTAGTATATTGTCATGCCCAAATGCATTGTTTTCCTCATTCAACCATCTCACACACATCAAGTTCTTTCTCATCATATTTCATCACCCAAACCAACTCATTCACAACAAACTCAATATATTGTAATAATCTTAAATTGCATAGCACTAAGGCTCTTAAATGACATGGCTCTTAGGCCCTTAAATAACTTAAACTTAAACACTGAATTTCCCACATATAAAAGCTTTCAACCTGCAAATACACCCATCAATCTTATAGTAGTTATAATGCACTTAAAATCCATCTTAAACTTATACTACTAACTCATTCCCATTGGCTCCTTAGTCACAAGTTCACAAGCTTGTTTAAATTCCTTTTCCTAGGTTATATAACCCATTACCTAATGTAAGCCCTAGGCTACATTAATACTCATCTAAAACTCATTCCTTAAACCTTAAACCACCATTAGGTAAGCAATTTACCTTGTTTTCTCAAGCTTATCTTAACTTCCTCCTTAGACCTTCTTCTTGAATGAATCTCGGCCACCCATTAAATTTCCTTTGCCAATGTTCTAATCAATATACAATGACTCTCATGAGTGCTAAACAATACATTAACCTTGAGGAATGAAAACCTAGGTTAAACATGTGTTTTAAGACATAAAAGTGGATGATTACCTTTGAAGTCTCAAAGTAGACTTGGGCATTGAATGAAAGAGGACCTCCACTAGTCCTTGGTGAATGAAACAAGCTAGAACAAGGCATAAAACAAGGCCCCATGAGTGGTAAATTTTGGCCATGTAGAAGGAATGATGGAAACCTAACTTTTCTTACATATTCTTTACCTTAAGAGAATGGAGAAGCTAATGCACCCTCCAAGCTTATTTTTCCCCCTTCAATGGAGATTTCCCATGGCTCCAAAATGAAGCTTTTCCAATTTTGAAAAGATAGAAAGCTAAAGCTTGAGCTAACTAAGAATATGTGTTTAGTTTTTGATTTAGAGCTAAAATGAGTGAGTAGTGATCAAAGGAAGATGGAGCTTGGCATGGGGTTGTTCTTCACATAAAAGAAGAAGAGAGGGAGCAGTAGCAACCGATGGGAAGAAGAGAGAATGAAGAAGTGAGGAGAGAGGTGAGCAAATGTGAGATATTTGTTTCTAAAAGCAAATAGTAACCTCTTACTTTTTCCCTCTTCTTTTCTAACATTATTTGGCTACTCATGGTGACTCATCCTCCCTTAGAAAACCGGCCCCCTATTAATTAAGGCAAGTCATGGTCTTGTTTGACCAACTAATTAGACTTAATTGATTAAAGACTAAACTAGGCACAATTTAGTTACAATTCATAACTAGTGCACTTATTTGTGTAATTTTTGATTTCCCATTGATTTAGACCTCCTAATGTGATACTAATAGCGCACATGTTAATTAAAGAGTAATGATGGACATTTAGCCACTCAAAACCCATTTACAAGACAATTTTTCAAAAATGTGCTTTAAGAATCCTTAAAACACATTTTGTGTTTTAACTTGTTTTAAAGCTTGTTTTCCTTTGATAATTGGTTTAAATGACCATTAGGATATTACTAAGGTCTTAACATGATATTTGGGTGCTCACCCAAGTCTCTCCAAGCTTAGAGCACATTTTTGCCCAAATTGCCCTTAAGGCATTTTCTTGTGTTTTCCTTGGTTTAAATTGTCTACCAATCTCTCTAAGGCATATTTTAGCCTTACTACATCATATATTGATGTTTACTTAACATACTTAGGTTGGGGTATTTCAATCTACCCCCCTTAAAAGAACTTTGTCCCCAAAGTTCTCATGCATCTTATCTTATTAGAATACATGTCTTACCTCATTCCATAGATCATATAGATCATACTTATGTATACTTAACTCATTGGATAATTAGATCCGCCATATTCTTATACTTAAATATCACACAACATGCTTAAGCATGTATAGCACTCAAAATTCTCTTTGTTTCTTTTGATGATTAAAACAATCACATAATTTTACCAACGTATTCTCCCATGTCACCGGTCCGTAGTCAATGGCTCGTTCGTCCTCATCACCATGGGCCAGAATAAAAACACTCTGCTCTCCCCATGTCACCGGTCCGAAGACAAAGGCTCGTGCGTCCTAGACTTCATGGGCGATACTCTCAGTAAAAAGGTAATCCTTTTTACGAGGTCATGTGAGGAATAATTCCTCTAATTAAAAATACAATCAACTCCAATTACTTTTATCCTAATGCCTCTATCCTTAGCGTGATTTAATTATGACCACTGGTAGGGAGTTTCAGGAATCATCCAACCCTGATGTGATCAGCATCAGTGTAGAACTATCCTTCCACCCCAATTTGTGTTCGGTTTCCCTTGATCCCTAGAAAATCAAGTTCCACCTCCCACGTCATTTTCAAACATCAAATAATTCACTCATTTCCAATTTTCTATCTTTTAGTCTTTCTAATCGAAATCAATACATCTCCAAAGTGTGGACTCAGTCCATCGTACATTCCCGATTCATCTCTTAGTAATTACCTCAAGACTAAAATTCCTACTAAGTTCTATAACCGTCTCATACCAATTCTCACCATCTTATATCTCATAGCATTACTATCTTCTTGCTCATACTCATATCGAACAGTATCCCATAGTGTTATCTTATTCTTATCTCACACATAGTCTCATATCGACTCATACCTCATATATTCTTAAGTCTCCTTAATCCTCTTCCTCAATTCTCTAAACTTGTACTCGCACCCCGAGTTAACAAGATAGGTACTTAATATGTATGGTGTTCACATCTTCTGTGCGCAATAATCATAATTTATCTCAAAATGTTTATGCAAAACATATTCTCAAATTCTTTTGTGCTATGCACACCGTAGTTTATGTAACATACACTAAGCGGTTATTGCTCTACCCCCCTTTAAAATGGATTACGCCCACGTAATCAACAGTATATCATCCTTCAACATAAGTTGAAGATGTCTAATTGTTACCAAGCATTTAGCTTCCATGTCATCTATCTCACTTACGCTTCGATCAGAGGGTCATAACTATGCTAATGCCTTAGTCCCTGCATCGAGGATTCTTAACGGTACTTATACCATTTTCTTAACTTAGTTTGGTCTAATCTCAAAGGTAGTGGTCTGCTAGCTTCAGCTGCGTGACTCTGATAACCTTAGGCTTAACTGCCTTTCTAATCGTTCATAGTATTGTATATCCTTCTGCCTCCTTACAGTTTAGGAATATTGGTCTCTCAGTGGACACGTGTTATCTTTTTATATACACGGCTTAATGAGTTGTAACTCGTCTATCCATTTTCTTTGAAGATCTTATGTTCATACTCTTAGTGTTTTCTCGAGTGTCTAAATTATTCTTTCCATCTGACATTTGGTATGAGGATGATTCTTAATCTGAAACTACTGTTTACTGCTTATTGCGCTTTACAGTTTAATCCCTTACATCTTAAGAGATGTCCAATGTCTGTACTTAACAATCCGTGCTCTTTGCACTTCATAGTTCTTAATAATTGTTCTCTGATTCATTTGTGTTATTGGTTCAACTGAATTCTTCTCTTCGACTGTTTATGGTAGTAGCTGCTCTTGTCTGATCTTGCGTCGTTGTCCGTGGTACGGAGTCGACTACTTCCCGTGTTCCTTACACCACTCGTCTACATGCATGGGGTACCTTACTGGTACATTACTACTTACCCAACTAACTCATAAATGAGCGTGTTAGGCCTGCAAGCCCCTGTGGGGTGCATTCGTCCCACGTCTCGTTTTAGTAAACTCATAGTGTTCGTTACATGTTTAGCTATTTCTAATTATGAAGTATTCTGTTTCGATCTCCTCTTCATCATTCCCTGATAACATTTATTGTTCTTCTTGAACTTAATCAAGGGAAATTTATTTACTGTGTTCTTAAGTATGGTATGCTCTAGTTCTTTCTGTATCCCGTACTGATTCGGTCTCTTAGTAACTAAGGTCTCTTTCCATAGAGCCATATCTTCTTTCTCATTTTCGTTCTACTAGGAATGCACTTCCAGTTTCTTAAGGAATGGGTGGTGTGCTTCCTGTGAAAGCTTACCTAACCAGGTCCAGACTACTGGCATCGATGCACAGTTCGTCTTCCATCTTGTTCCCTTACTTATACTGGTCTTAGCTCATAAATCTAATTGCCTCAGTGTCAATATTTGACGGCTCATACATAACGGTCGCTTTACCGCACACCATGACTTAATCCCCTTATATAAATATTGTACTCACGGCCACTACTACCGTGGTAGCTGGCCCTTACCACGTTGCCCATTGCTGGCGCAATTCCTTACTCATTTATTCTAACATCTTATCTTATATTCAATCCCTTCTTGGTATAAAACACTGGAGTTCTCTAATTTCGGTGTTTGGCGGTTGCCGTACCGTGTTGTAAAATGGTTATCTCTTAATATGCCAGTGTTTTCTGCTTCATCTCAGATTCCATAAGTAGGCTAATTTTTCTCACATTCCTTCATCCTTGTTTATGATGTCATTTACCATCTAATTCATCCAGTTGCTGAAGAAGTCATCTGTTTAATCACAAGCTCTACTGAGCGTTGGTCATTTGACGTGCCATTCTGTGCACTCACCATGTTTATCTCTGACGATTACTAATTTTAAGTCCTGGGTGTTGGATATGAGGTCTGTCTCTGCAGCCTTCCTTATTACTCAAGTGTATCTGGTATGTTCTAAGGTAATTTCAAGGTTTACAGTTTCCATTCTCTACAAACGTATTATTTCTCTAATAAGTGAAAGCCCTTTTGAGGGGTTTATTCCCACTCTTGGCCTCACAACAAGGAAAGGTATCCCCACCCTAAAAGGCATGGTTCGTTCTCCGCCCCTGCCAATGTACTATCTCATTATTCTCATTGGTGCTTTTCCTGGCAATATTTTCCACAATCTAAGTCATAGGTTTGGTAACCGTTCATATCTACGAATTGTAGTTCCTTGGTGGCTTAAATAAGCTCTCTTACAACTTACTGCGCCTCGGGCTCCGATGTGGTTAACATCCTTGGCTCGTAGGCTCTTAGTGCTTAATGCCTCAGTTCATTACTTGTACTTACTCATCGTAGGTCATCCTTATAGGTTTTTGTTTTCTTGAACACTATCCACCGTTAGGTTACATACTAAATGTAGTATTGGGTTTCATGGTAAGTCACTGCATCCTGCTTCCTGCTATGGAAGTTTATTCAGGTGATCTGAGGTTACTTAGTGTCCTCGATATACTGTCATTTTACTAGACTTATGTCTTTTAGCAATCAAGGTTAGGTTTGTATTAGGCGTTTGCCTTACGGTGTCCAAGTTGGATATCATCCTGTCATCTTATACTTCCATCTCAACGCTTCGTTCAACTTCCGTTGACTACGCCACCCGTTGATAATCAATCATACTTGGGTGTTAATGAGTTAGACAAACAGTATTAACTGTTATCCATCAGTTAGTTCGGCTCGACTATGCCCGCTCTGTGTGGGGTAGTCCTCTGAGCTTTCCTTTCCAGGGTTGTACGTCTTCAATCCTTAGTAGGTTATATCTTATGTTCATTTCTTTTATCCTTGTTTCTGGGCTTCCAACATCTTCATTGAAGAATGCTTATTACTGGTATTCTTAGTGATCAGTCTGGGAGTCTTATCCCATTCTTGTTGAAAGTCATTGTGTCAACAGTCTCCATTGTATTCCGTAATACATTCTTTGTATGTTATTCCTTACATATTGTTTTGCTCGGATCACTGAGCGATCTCAAGGTTCCTCTTCGAGGTTCGGGATTGTGTTCTTACCCGTACTGTCAGTTGTTACTGCGGTAGGTTGTACCGTTGTTGATATTTATACCGTTTAGTGTTCATCTAAGTTCAGCTCCCTGCTGACTGGTGTGTCGTCTCATCTCATCATGGTCAGGCCGTCAGGCCCTTCCAAGGTCTCATCCTTCCGTTCTTATAGATTTACAATCCGGTATTAGTTTGTATTACAACTGTAGCGTTCTGTTACCTCGCCATGTTGGCTCTCGTGTAGCTTAATCGTGGTAGCACTTGCTATGGCAAGTGCGCCATGCAAGATGAGCTTCCGGTACCGTGTGCGTCGGTAGTGGTACTTCCACCTAGTTTCCATATCTTTGGTAGTCCTCGGGACTCCTTCGACGTTCTCTTATTTAGGATAATTAGCCATCCAGCAGTTTCCTATTGTTTGACAGTACTGTCATTTATCCGGGCGTTCCTCTTTCTGAGGGAACCCCTTATTATTTTCTTATGTCTTAATCCTCGCTCCCGTTTCCACACATTATTGTCGGGGTTACTAAGTAATGATTCTCTTTTAGGCACTACATCGTAGTCCTATTCGGTATACAGTTGTACACGTTCTTATTGTCGCCTGCGCTATGTCGGCCAGGTTTTATAACCTTCTCATTGTATGGGGTTTGGAGTTCCCGTTTCTAGCTAGTCCTTCCAGTAATCTTAACTCTCATGCTTGGCATTATCCCACTGTTATGCTCATTCGGACCACTGTCCGGCACTCATGTCACTTATCTCTTCCTTTCCATTGCACTCGTAGTGCTTTTCTCATCATTGGTATGGCGGGTAATTTCGACTGCGTAGCATGTCGACCCATGTTGCCGGTAATTACCGTTCCTTACTTGGTGGAATTCCCTTGGTAGCGCCTGTTTCACCGCTGTTGCACCCTAGTTAAAACGTTCAAGTTCTCATAAACTGTTGTTTAACAAGATGTTTCTCGTATTGCTTACTGTTAACTAACCGCCAGATCGGGTTTTTCCGAGTAAGAGAAGGCTTTCTTCTCTCTGGCGTTTGTTCCATGTATTCAAGGTTAGGGATGTGGAGGGCGGGCTTAGGTACTATGGATATCCGGTAAACACCGGGAAGTCCTAGCTAATGCACCTCTCACTCTATCACTCAACCCTCAACCCATAACTCAAACTCAACCTCAGTATTCTCCTAAGTTCGGTATTTCTTGTCTTCAGAGCGTAACTACGCTCTGATACCACTTTTGTAACACCCCATCTCAATCCAAATGTGGTTTCGCAACTTAACAACATATATATACATGTCACAGCGGAATTCAATACACTCCAGGACCTTGCCACGGTCTGACTGACAGAATATACCGAACATTAGTACATACAAATCTTAACCAATACATATCCTTCTTACAACCCCTCACAACCTATACATCTTACTAACTCAAATTGCCATACGAGTGTACATGCACAACTCGTAGGCCACACTTAACCCGTAACGCTTGTACCCCATCTTACTCTCGTGACGGCCGCCTCCTGACGTTCACCTGTGTAGTAAAAACAGCCCCCAAAGGGGGTCAGCACGAATGCTGGTACGATCCTCTCATGGCCCCCAAGCTAACGTGGCTACGACTAATTGTCGATAGCATGGAGGTTGATTAGATGCACAACATAATAGAAGGTGCAATAAACAACAAACCAATTATGAACAATCAAAGTTCAAACACAATGAACGACTTAAATGCGTTCCCTTAATTAGTGAGTCAATTACTTCACTCCTTAAGTTATGTTTCCTCTTAATCTTAGTCCATCCTTATCTTACCTCAATCTTAGTCTTATCTTAGTCTTAGAAAACAACCATCCTTTAAAAAGGAATGGATGTAGCTTACCTCAGTCTTATAATACAAACCATCCTTTAAATAGAAATGGTTGCAACTTATCTCAAACCTTATCTTAATCTTAGAATACAAACCACTCTCTAAATAGAAATGATTGTATCTTACCTCAATGTTTATTTTTGTCGGGTCAAAAGCAACCCTAGCCAATGAGCTATTAACTCCATGGTTGAATAAACAACTTAAATTATAATTTAGGATTTAGGTGATCCTACCGCACCATCTTAATGCCTCCTACCTTGGATTGTATGTCCAATGTAGCTGAGCCGGCAACCGACCCTAGGCAACAAGTCCAAAGACAAGTCCTCAAACGGAAGTCGGATCTGCTTTAGATACCGACCCCTTTTTCCTTAGCATGCATGACCGGAGTCAGTCCGGGTTCCTCACTCCCCCCTTAAGTTCCAGTTAGTAGAAGTCTCAAGACAATGTTTGATGGTTAACCTCTTTCGGTTTATAACAAACTAATATTAGGGAGCGTTCCTTAGTCTCACTCAATTCCTTACTAAACGTTGGTTAGTAAGTTCTCACGGTATGTTGTGTTAGTTTTCAAACATCACACAACAATACAATAAACATAATGTTCCGGTTGCATGCTTTATCTTGTTTAGTGAGCACACAAAAAAAATAGCACACAAGCCGAGGGACACCTCGTTAGCAAGCAGGTCACAAGAAGAACTGTACCGTTCACCGTGGGTCGTTCGGTTGCTTACTCTCTTCGTAGTCCATATACTCAAGCCCTAAAACATTCATTCAGTTTTGGGTTGTTAATCACTTAACTTAATTCAACTTATATAACTTAATTAGCCCATAATGATTCCCCACCTAACACCTCTTAAGTTTTGCAACTAATCTTACAACTTAACCATAACCTTTTGAGTTTATACTTAACTTAATCCCTTAGGTCTTTATACCTCTAATCATCAATGCCCTCTAAATGGGGTACCATTAATACCTCTAAACCTCTTTAGGGTTTCTTTCTTTTTTTTCTTTTTTTTTCATCTTTTAGGGTCGACCGACCTTACCCAAGGTCGGTCCATTCCAGAACTTATTACCGTTTGAAAATTTTACCCCGACCGACCTTGCAAGTCCGATCCCCAAGGTCGGTCCATTCCCGAGAGTTTCCCGTGGGATATTTAAGCCCGACCGACCTTGCTAAGGTCGGTCCCAAGTTCGGTCGATTCCAGAGACTCAATTCGTACACAAAATACAAGCCCGGCCGAACTTGTAAGTCCGGTCCCCAAGTTCGGTCGATTCCAGAATCTCTTTCCGGTAGTGTAAACTGAGCTCGACGGACCTTGCAGGTCCGGTCCCTAAGGTCGGTCGGCTGTAGAACCTTGTTTCTAAATTCCCATTTGACTCCAAACTTCTCCACAAGTTCCCCCATGTTTACCAAAGCACTTAAATACTTAAACATTTCACTCAATTCTTTTAAAACTCCTAACACTTACACTTATTTCCTTACATTTCCAACATGTAACCTTACCAAAACTTCAACCAACCAAGTGTTCCCTCCAAAAACATGAGCACTTCATAAACATCATTCACCATCCTCAATTCATTTACCAAAACTTCCTCAAGTCATCTTGCATATCCTGCACAAATTCCTCTCTTTTCCATTTGTTGCTCATCATTCCTAAACTCTTGGACATACCTAAACATCTTGTCACCCTCTTAGCACCTTAACCTTGTTCTTCTTTGCCTTGACCATGCTACACCCTCCTTGGACATTTCCATCTCTTTATCCTATTTACTCACCATTCTCATATCACACACTCTTATACATTCCTAGTCATTTTCCTCGACAATTGACAACATTCTCCTTCAATTTTCACTCCCATCACCTATGTCCACTTATTACCATCTAAACTATAACCTTATTGTTCCACTACTAGCATCATCACTACTATAACAAGCTTCCCAAAACTTTCATTGATATATTCCCTAGTTCATACCTAAATCACCTTAAAGCATTATACATCTTTTCCTTCAAATTTATGCACCAGTCTCACCATTCCTCTTACCATGACTTTGGTGTGTTCAATACACACAACCTACATTCTAATTTCCTCATAGACAAATGCTAGGTCATTCTAACCTCGAACTCATTAGTTACTCATTTCCGCTCAAATCTCCTTTTAATGATCCCAAGTGAATCCTAGGGCATCTTAACTCACCACTACCACTTAAACACTTTGTGTTCTACTCAAATTTCGCCATAGCTTCTCTAGTATATTGTCATGCCCAAATGCATTGTTTTCCTCATTCAACCATCTCACACACATCAAGTTCTTTCTCATCATATTTCATCACCCAAACCAACTCATTCACAACAAACTCAATATATTGCAATAATCTTAAATTGCATAGCACTAAGGCTCTTAAATGACATGGCTCTTAGGCCCTTAAATAACTTAAACTTAAACACTGAATTTCCCACATATAAAAGCTTTCAACCTGCAAATACACCCATCAATCTTATAGTAGTTATAATGCTCTTAAAATCCATCTTAAACTTATACTACTAACTCATTCCCATTGGCTCCTTAGTCACAAGTTCACAAGCTTGTTTAAATTCCTTTTCCTAGGTTATATAACCCATTACCTAATGTAAGCCCTAGGCTACATTGGTACTCATCTAAAACTCATTCCTTAAACCTTAAACCACCATTAGGTAAGCAATTACCTTGTTTTCTCAAGCTTATCTTAACTTCCTCCTTAGACCTTCTTCTTGAATGAATCTCGGCCACCCATTAAATTTCCTTTGCCAATGTTCTAATCAATATACAATGACTCTCATTAGTGCTAAACAATACACTAACCTTGAGGAATGAAAACCTAGGTTAAACATGTGTTTTAAGACATAAAAGTGGATGATTACCTTTGAAGTCTCAAAGTAGACTTGGGCATTGAATGAAAGAGGACCTCCACTAGTCCTTGGTGAATGAAACAAGCTAGAACAAGGCATAAAAACAAGGCCCCATGAGTGGTAATTTTTGGCCATGTAGAAGGAATGATGGAAACCTAACTTTTCTTACATATTCTTTACCTTAAGAGAATGGAGAAGCTAATGCACCCTCCAAGCTTATTTTTCCCCCTTCAATGGAGATTTCCCATGGCTCCAAAATGAAGCTTTTCCAATTTTGAAAAGATAGAAAGCTAAAGCTTGAGCTAACTAAGAATAATATGTGTTTAGTTTTTGATTTGGAGCTAAAATGAGTGAGTAGTGATCAAAGGAAGATGGAGCTTGGCATGGGGTTGTTCTTCACGTAAAAGAAGAAGAGAGGAGCAGTAGCAACCAATGGGAAGAATAGAGAATGAAGAAGTGAGGAGAGAGGTGAGCAAATGTGAGATATTTGTTTCTAAAAGCAAATAGTAACCTCTTACTTTTTCCCTCTTCTTTTCTAACATTATTTGGCTACTCATGGTGACTCATCCACCCTTAGAAAACTGGCCCCCTATTAATTAAGGCAAGTCATGGTCTTGTTTGACCAACTAATTAGACTTAATTGATTAAAGACTAAAATAGGCACTATTTGGTTACTATTCATAAACTAGTGCACTTATTTGTGAAATTTTTGATTTCCCATTGATTTAGACCTCCTAATGTGATACTAAGTAGCACACATGTTAATTAAAGAGTAATGATGGACATTCAGCCACTCAAAACCCATTTACAAGACAATTTTTCAAAAATGTGCTTTAAGAATCCTTAAAGCACATTTTGTGTTTTAACTTGTTTTCAAGCTTGGTTTCCTTTGGTAATTGGTTTAAAATGACCATTAGGATATTACTAAAGTCTTAACATGATATTTGGGTGCTCACCCAAGTCTCTCCAAGCTTAGAGCACGCTTTTGCCTAAATTGCCCTTAAGGCATTTTCTTGTGTTTTCCTTGGTTTAAATTGTCTACCAATCTCTCTAAGGCATATTTTAGCCTTACTACATCATATATTGATGTTTTCTTAACATACTTAGGTTTGGGGTATTTCACTTCTATCCCCTTTTCGAGGACATTTCATGGCCCTTTACTTCAGTTAGGCCTCCTACATCTCTTGGATTTGAGCAAGAATGTTTGCCATTGTTAGACTTGGATTAGGAGCTTTGCATCCGAGTTTTAATAGCAGATCAACACATTCATCCGCTTCTCTGTCAGGGTTAATAAATTTTCCTCTCTCATTCCTTGCTGGGACATCCTTATTATGTATCTCCCCATTTATTGATAATTGGTTACCCTAGTGCTTGAGTTCCATGCATTTATCTACACATACCGTTACGCATTTCTCGGGCCTCGCACAACGTGTCTGTAACGCCCCTACCGGCAATCACACAATTAACTCCTAACCTGTCTCCAAATCCAATACATAAGCAGCGGAATTCCTATACAACCTCAATGTCGTTGGTCACCTACGTGACCAACAAGGCCAATCCTAACTCAAAACAACAACAATTACAATATCGGTCAGATGGGTCTTATATACCGAGTTCTACAAACCAACTATACAATCCATTCCTTGATCAATTCTCAAAACAAATACAACTTCAATTCCTTAGTATACAAATACATATCCATTCAATACTATACCGAGTATCTACAATTCCCAAGTCTATCCATGACCTTTCGGTCTTACAAATCCATAATACACAAATACAATTTCTTAAACAACTACCCATATCAATAATAACCTCGTCCTACTCTCGAACGGTTGATGGCTTCGTTGTACCTGGAAAATAAAAACGATGCCCCTAGGGGCTCAGCAAAATTGCTGCATATGAAATTTGCATACCCCGTGTACCAGCGAGGGTACGCCGACTATTTGGTCGAGAGCATGTGATTCATTTTATTTCAAACAGCATACAAAGTATCAATACATTATATATGTATTTTAGCACAATCAAGGTTCAATGAAGAACATAAACACTAACACACACATCAAGGGGTTAGTTCAATATATATACTTAGGCTTGAGGGTTTCTACCTCTCTATGCCTTACTCATTTGCTTAATGTCCCACCCACTCTCTTGGGTACTCTTACTCACAAACTCGACAAGTTCTACAATACTCAACTCAATTCTCCACTCAACCTCAAATTCTCAAGTCTCTCAAGTCACAACTCAATTCTTAATACTCACCTACTCAATACTCAATTACTCAAGTTCTCAAATCAATAATCAATACTCAAAGGCATCTTTTAAGTCTTAGCCACGACCTCGGGCAGGGTCATACACAAGACCCACCACCGGGCTTACAAATACAAAAGGAGCTATCCATTTAGCTCCTCAAGTTCACAAATGTCCAGTTCTCTACCAGACTACTCAAATTCCCAAAACTTCTCTCTCGGAGTCATTTCACAATCTCATGGATTAGCCGAGAGGTATCTCTCTTGATAACATCTATTGGCTTAGGGAATTCCTCAATGTCTAGTATTCTAAGTTTTAAGGTCTTATCCTACTTATCGAATACTCTCATGTTCGTGACATTGTTCATTTTAGTCGGTTCCTCTCATTGGGGTTCGACTATATTTCTAAGGGGTTTGGTGATCCCTTACCATGCTTTACTTTACTCAAGGTTCATAATTTGAACAATTATCAATCCTCTAGATAGAGGTTACTCATATACTTCCACTAATATTTATTGTGTGGATTAAATCAATTAGGTTCTCTAGCCGTTATCGGGAGGTTACTACTCCCGTATACTTTCTCACGTTCTAGTGAGTTCATAGGTTTATGTTACCGTGCATTGGTTCGATAGTTGTAGTGTGTTTCCACCTTTATATTAGTTCGCAACTTGACTCTTTCTACGAGTCTCTACTCAAACAAGACTCAACTATGAGTCGCACTACCATACACAATCAACATTTAAGCAATTAATTCATAATTCTCATTTCATGAATTATACAAACTTTAGTTCAAAGCGCAATCCAACAACACAATACAATACAAGCACTAATAAGTGCACACAATCCGATTCGTGCATTTATCTTGTTAGGTGAGCACAGAATCAAACAAGCACATAAATCGGGTAACCAAGTTAGGACACAGGGCATGAGAAAATCATACCTTTCACCGGGGTTAACTTTACCGGGTGTTCTCACGTTCCTCGGTCCACACTTGTTCCTTGAGTTTTACTTTTGAACCACTGATTACATGTCATATGGTTCTATTAATATTAAGGCGTTACGGTATGCACATAATTGCTACTCCCGTACTTACCTCGTTATCCCGTTATTTCGGTTTAGCTTAGTGTACTTAGTTCCTCAACTTACTCACTCACTTCCAAAACTTGTTTATACTTCTTAGGACCTTTAAAGGTCACCAAACAACTCCTAAACATCATCTAAAACCAATACCAATCAATCCCCCAAGTTTTAAAGCCTAAAAAGTACTCACGGGTGAATTCTGGGGGTAGTCCGGGACTTGGTCCAAACCCAAAGTCCCGGAACAATGCTTCTGTGAACTCTCGACCTGTTTTTCTTCCCTGGTCCGGGACTTGGTCCTGGACCTAGGTCCCAGGCCACTTGCTGTTTTCAGTCTCCGGCGTTTTTTTGATGCGGTCTGGGACTTGATTCCTATCCTAAGTCCCGAACCCTACTAAAAACTACTATTAAGGTCATTTTTCAACCCTAAATCAACCGTTAATCCACCCCTAATCATTCCATAAACTTTCCACAAGTTTTCTACATAATGAAAACACCTCAAAACATGCTCTAAACCACCTCAAAACCTGGGTTAAATCCGTACTCCAATTCTTGTTCAAATTCAACAAACTTTCATTCTCACCTTTGTGTTTTGCACACTTGTGCATTTCTAAATTCCTTTTGGTAGTTTACACTCTTCTACCAACCTTACCAAATCACTTATGACCATTCCAATTCATTCTTAGGTAATCACTCTTCTACAACCCAAGTTCATCTCTTATTATCTAAGTCTTGCTCATTAGCTCTTTTCTAGTTTTCCAATGCATTTCAACACCTATTTGGTACAGATTTTTACCCTTCTCTTTCTAGTTCCCCAAATACCAATTCAAGGCTACCACTACACTCTACTCAACACTACAAACACCTAGGTTCTCCAATTCACTAAGTCATCTTAAAACACTTACTTTTCTACCAAAATTTGGCCATAACCTCCCAATAAACCTTACATGTCCAAACTCATATTTTTCACCATTTCCAATCCTAAACTAGCCACACCCTTACAAGGGTCCAACCAGAACACAATGAATCCACCAACCTCATCCAAATTCCATAAAGCACAATATACTACAATAGCTCAAAAGCTTGGCACTTAAGCCCTTAATTCAAACCAACAATTCACAAGTTCCCTCAAAATCAACCATAATCATTTTCCCCACATATATTTCATTCATAATTTGGTTTATTAAGTTATTTACCCATCCCAAATCCTAAAGCAAATAAAATAAGCTTCAAGGTAGATTTCTTACCTTAATTTCACAAGTTTCTCTTTGAATTCTCCTCTTTCTCCTCCTCTCCTCAATTCGGTCAAGTGGGAATGCAGTTTCCAAAGTCCATCCCAACACCCAAGGAACACAAAAATGCATTCAATTAATCTTCTAAACCCTTAGGAAATTCTAATTCAATAAAAGGGCTTAGAGCACTAAGTTAGGGTTTTACCTTTCAAGTGTTTTAGGGGTTTTTACCCTTGAATCAAGAAAATGGTTCCACCACCATTGGAGGGTTGAAATTAAGCTCAAAAACAAGGAGAAAACAAGGTATCAAAATGGGGAACAATCGGCTACACCAAGATATGGAGGGAAGGTGAGTTTTTCTTGGAGATTTTTACCTTGTTTGAAAGAGGAGACTCCAAACTTCCTTTTGATGTCATTTTCTCTTCAAATGGGGAAAACCCACGGAGATAAAATTCATCCTTTTGCAATTTCGAAAAGAGAGAATGATAGAGGATGATGAAGGGAGGAAGAATATGTATTTGTTTTTGTGATTTAAGCTCTAATGGAGCTTGGGCAAGACAATGAAGGCTTGAGTAGCCATGGGAGAAGGGAGCTGTCACAAGGAAGAAGAAGGAAGGGGAAGAAATCGGCTGGGAGGAAGAAAGCGAGGAGGGAAAAGAAAATAAGGAGGAGAGAGAGGGAAAAAGGGGATAAGTACCCTTTTTCACTTTTTGCTTTTTGACCCATTTAATTAGCTAGTTGGTCAAGAGTGTGTGAGAGGCTATTTTAAACTGTAAAAACCGGCCCCGCATATTATACAAGCTGGAGCGTTTTTCATCTTTTGCAGAAAACGCTCGTTAATTTACCCGGTTTTAGCACTATTCACTAACGGGCCCGTTTTCTAGAATTTTCTCGTTTCTTTAATTATAATGGCTCTTAAGCTTCCATTAATGTTTATTTATAGTTATTTGATGAACTATAATTTTTACGGGTTCATTTGACCACTCGAAGTCACATTTTCGGGTTTTCTCGAAAAACGTGCGCTAAAGCTTTATTAGCGTTTTAATACATTATTTGGATCCGTTTTCTTCGGGAATTGTTCCCATATATTATTTAGGCCTTATTAAGCCTTTAAAACCCATTTGATACTCCTGTCGAGAACGTATTCCTCTCAGGGTCACTTAACGCTCATTTAGCATTTTTCGCTTTTTAAGCGTTTCTTGTATCTTTTGGATTTATTCTCTTTACCAAAATTACTTAGGAACTATTAGGCCCTCAATATCATATTAGAGTAATTTAATCACCCTAATTAAGTTCGGGGTATTTCAACCTACCCCCCTTAAAGAATTTGCCCTCAATGTTGGTGAATCTAAAATTGCTAGTCACCAAAAGACTCAACACAAAGGTTATAAACTCTATACAACCTGTCAGACTCCAAAAGCCTAACTCAATGCATACCACACACCCAAACAAGATGTCAAGCATGCATAGAAACCAAAAATATCATTGTACAAAACTCTCTATGGGGTCGATCCATAGATAAAGAAGGCACAATAGTCCTCTCCCATATCGAGTGATCCCTCAGGTACCGGTCACGTTTGAACACTTACGCTCTCTGGTTCACAGCCGTCATGACATTGTGCACTTACTCTTTCTGGCTCTACGGTCGTTTGGTTCGTATCAAATTCATTTGCACCTCTAGAGAATCCTCAAGCTCCAAAGTGGGTACTCTTCCCTACCGGAATACTCATATCGAGCGACCCTTGGACAAATACAAAACACACACTACAAACGTCCTACCAGTCACTTAGTACCGTTGCTCGTCCGTTGTAATGGTTTCAAAACTATTCATCACCTCCATCGACTCACAACTAGCTAGCTTCACCTCCATGGTTTCAACCCGATACCGGTGCCTAGCCATGAAAGATCCACTAGCGCCCGTGGCAGCAGTTTCAAAACCGATCCTCATTCTCAAGTTTGAAGAAAACCATTTGTGTCAAAATCAGTTTGGATATTCATTTTGAAACTCAGTACATCTCCAAGTTCCAATTTATGTTAGTTTCACCTATTACTAGTGTGATTACTTGTGGCCACTTATAAGGAGCTTCAAGAGTCATTCAACCCCAATGTGATCAGCATTGGCGTTGAACTATCCATCCACCCCACTTTGGTGTTCGGTTTCCCTTGATCGCTAGCAAACCAAGTTTCACCTCCCACCCCAATTCACACAATCAAATAGTCAATCATTAACTTTATTTTCTATCTTCTTAATCTTCTAGTCATAATCACCCATCAATACATTTACCACTTTATTAATTTCTTTACTCATTACTAATCATCTTATCAATTACTACTCAATTTATCTCCGAATACTTACCTAAGAAATTCAAAGTTAATTCCCCAATTGGGTTTTCTATCCTCAAATAGTTCACAAGTCAAGTCAATTTCTATCCTCAAATTATTCACAAGTACCATCAAATCAACTCAAGTCACCTAGGGGACTCAATTCCCTCTAGGCTCAACACCGGTTTCATACCGATTTATTCTCAACAATTCTCCCAACATACTCATCAAACTCCTCAACACTTACTCATATCTCAACATCGGTTTCATACCGGCTCACATGCCTACTATCCTCAATCGGGGTTCTTATTCCCATGGAGTTTCTCTACTCCATTCCACTTCTACTCTCACAAATACTCTAGTTTACACAATGAGTGGATACCACTGTTTATGTAACATAGGTACCAATCATCAAAACAAATTCTTTTGCGCTATGCGCATTGTAGTTTACGCACTTCCACGTAAAACATATATTTGGCGGTTTTCGCCCTACCCCCCTTAAAAAGGGATTACACCCACGTAATCTACCATGTGTCAACATTGGACATGGGTCGAAGGCATTCAGCCGTCATGGAGTGGTTCAACTTCCATGCGGTCTATTATACAATGTATTCTGGTCAAAGGGTTTTAACCAATTTACTGGTTTAGTCCCTGCACCAAGAATTTCCATCGGAGTTTATTTAACTCTTAATCGGGTTCGGTTCTAGCCTTTCAGGCTTCAAGACATTGATAACTAGCCATTAATTCACTAGGTATATTAGAACTTAGAATTCTGGGCCCATTAGCTTCTGCTGCGTGACCTTGATGGCTTGGGTTTATTCGCCCTTCTCGTTATCCTTAATATGTTATACAATATCCTTTTATCCCATTTTATCTTTGGAATAAGGTTTATTAATCAAGCGTGGTATTCTTTTACTGTACGCAAACTCAATGAGTTACAGGTTTTCTATCTAGCTCTTTGGAATCAATGTACATACTGTTTGTACTCCCATGATTATTCATTGGGTTCCTCCGACTTATTGTCGGTTGAGGTTAAGTCACTACTTAGTTGTAGTGCTTCTTCTGTTGTCAGTGGCTTCTGAATTATGCCCACTAATCTGGTTTTGTACAAGTGTTCTTTACTCGTACGACCTTGCATTTTCTATGCGTCGGTCCTTGTGACTTCCATGAGTCTCCTTTCTACTTTTACCACAATTGACATTTTCCCAAATTCCTAGCTATCCCACTAGATCATTACTGCACAAATGCAATACCAAAACACTCAGTCCTACAGAGTGTAGAGGCGTAAACACTTGGCAGTAAATCTCTTATGAGATTGCAATAGGAATGTGTAGACACCAAAAATTCTCACTCGTTTTAGGTGAAAAAAAAAAGAAAAAAGAGACAAAAATAAGCTTGTTTTTAGAAATAAGACGGTCGTCCCCGTTTTCAACCAAAGGAATTTCCTTTTTCCGATGTTTAAATCTCACATTCCTTATGAAAAGGAGCACGAGCCTTCCTTATACTATCCCCTTTTGTTATCGTACTCTATTTTAGACACCTATTTATTATTTTCGTTTTATAGTCACCCCGGTTTCCACTAACTCTCATTATTTTGGTACATTTACTCTTTTAATTCATCACCCTTATTTCGATATTATTGTAAACTCATATGCTTCGCTTTTCGCATTATTTTATCATCATCTCCAACGTCTTCCATTTTATCACAATCACCGGCGTTTCTCTTCGTTACACTACCGATCATTTTATTATTTTATGTATTTATGGTATTTAATTTATTTTGTACATTTTATCGTGTTTCTACCATACATTTTATTTCCTGGGAATTTCCTGTTTAAAATATCCATTTGTGTTAGTTGGGGGTAATAATCCAGTTTGGACGAAAACCCTATTGCTATTCCTTTCACTTGTACAACCAAATTCCTGCCTTGCTCAACTGGTTAACATGTTCGGTTGGGAACCCATAAGTCTTATGTTCGAATCCTGGCATGGGCAATATTGCCTTTTATTTTCCTCCCAGCTTCGATTAGGGTTTAGGTAATATATTCTCACATAAGCATACCGAAATCTATCCTGGTGTAGTTGGACGAGGTACACTGGTGGAATGGGGAGAATCTGAGTTTGAAACTCGGAAGTAGTACTTCTTGCCATTTTTTTGTTTCATCCCCTTTCTCCCTTTTAGTCGGCCCAGACATAACCCATAAGACCTAAAATCAAAAACCAGCCCAAATGAAACCCTAAATTGACATCTGTTTACTCCTCCTTCATTATAAAACTACTGAAAACCCTATAGTAAGGGACACGTTTTGAACAAGGCTCAGCAGACACAAATCCCGATTACATTCTTCCTGCTTGTGATCCTTCGCTTTCCATTTTGAAACTGAGAAACTCCAAACCCAGAAATGTGCGTGAAATACCCCTAAATTAATTTAAATTAATTTAGGGGATTTCTTTTATTAAACCTTTAATAATATTATTAAGTATTAATTATTATATGGAATGAGGAATATTAAATTATTATATGGAATTATGAATATTAAATTATTATATGGGGTTGTGAAATTTATTTAGGGGTTTTCTCCTAATTATATATTATTATATAGTATTATGAATTTAATAATAAGATTTATAAGTCAATAAATCTTGGGAAATTATTAAACACTCCAAATATATTATAAAGATTTTAGGAAGTGTTGGAACATTGTTTTGAAATATAAAAGTCAATATAAAATTCTAGAAACCTTAAAGCTTATTAAGCCTTGCTAGAGTTGACTTTTTGAGAATGGTCAAACCAGGTCATGAAACCTATACCAATAAATAGGTTATGAAAAACCATGAAGATCGATAAAAATAACGTCAAAAACGGATCATCCTAGCCAAAGTTATGCTAGATTGAAGTTTTGAATCAAAATTTTAAGAAGTGCCACGTGTCACTCTGTAATGGGTCGCCCACACTTAGCCGATTTCCTTCCCTGATTTTCGTAACCGATTTCACTTCCTAGCCCTAACTTTAGACGGCTATAACTTTCACATAACTCAATATTTTTCCATGCCGTCTTCACCACTCTCTTCTCCTACAATTCCTCTTTCCAACCATTACTCATACAAACCCTAGATCCTTCTGAGTCAACCGGAAAATCGAGCCAAAGTAGCCACCTTGCGAGACTGTTTCCAGAATTCCAGAATTCCCTTCGTTTTCAGGTAACTTGCGTCGATCATAACTTCTTCGTTAATCGACCAAAATTCGATTTCTTTAGCTCGTTGTAAAGATCTCTAATCCCTCTACAATTTTCGTGTTTATGCCCAAGTCTAAATCGCAACCAGTTGGGAGATATAGAGGTCTAAAGTTTCGGTTTCAACAGCACATAAAATAACACCGAAACAGAGAGGTGTAAAACTCGTGTTTTGTAGCTTCAATATCTTTTTGTATGGGTGCAAGTTAGGATTAGTTCTAGTTATCAATGTGTAGAGCTAAGTTTCATCTTTCTATTGAGCCAATTAACAAAGCCTAAATCGATCTGTACAATAACTTATAGATCCTCGAAGTTGGCTTCACGAACTGATCGGAAATTCGAGTTTTTCCAGAACCCGTTCTCGAATTCTCCTCCGATATTGCAATTCCGGTGAGTGTTTCCTCAAATTCTTCCATTGTTGCTAATCTATACTTCATTGTCGTCCTAACCCATGTGCCAATTTAGTCAATTTCGTGTTAGGCTAGGAGAATTTGGAGGAATTGTATTCGATTTTATTCTGTACCGAGATAAACCCTAACTGTCGAAATCGAATTCGAATCTTGATGAACACTGCATTATAATTGGGGAAACCTGTACCAATAGAACCGAAATTTGATTACGAATCCATAGAAACAAGAATCACGCGATTTCGTTCTGTAGATTGTGAGGAATCGTCGATTTAGTACTCGACTGGGTTTAACTCTGCGCTGAAGAACTCGGGGATTTAGGGCCGTCCGATCGTAGTTATAATATCTGGACGGCCGAGATTAAAACGTTCCAGAATTTAGTTTATAAGGGTTTTAATAAATTCCAGTAAATAGTCTTAACTTGTTGGGTTAATTTAAATATCTTCCCGAATGTATTTTGACTTGAAATTTTAACCATAGGTTCCTTATTTTATCTAGTTTATTTTGATGTAAATTATTATGGTTTTCGAGTTTTTAAACATAAGTTATGATTTTTACAAGTTACGGGTTTTATGGAATTATGTGGTTAAATTAAAAGATATTTTTATGAAATAAAATTTTTATAATATGTCTAAAATGTTATAGTTACTGTATATTAAGTTTGGGAACTTTTGGGCAACGGGAAAGGTTTTAAAAATTGTGTTTGTGAGTTTTTCATAAGAATAACTTATAATATATAGTTTTTAATGTAATCAAAAATTAAAGTATAGTTGATTAATGAACTTTATAGGTTGGGGAAAATATAATAAGACTAATTAACATTTTTTTTTATAAATATTTTGGGTATTAACTTTAAGTGAAGTAAAAATTGTTACATATATTTATATATATATTTATATGAGAGAAATAAATAGAAACTTATATTAAATCAAGGAATTTAACTAAACTACATTTTATTTATTATATATAATATGGAAGCTAATATGTTTAACTAAAACTAAGGGAAATACTCTATTTTATAAACCATAAATCAGTTGTGGATATGTCTAAAAGATATTAATATAATTAAATACAATAGAATTTCTTAAGGAATGTTCTGGATAAATCTTGATATATGTGGATATATATATATATATATATATGTATATAAATAAATAAAATAGATAAAGGAAATAACATTCCTTGTGAGAAATGTAATAGGAAGGATATATATATATATATATATACGATAAATAAATAAATAAGGAATAAAATACCTTATAGAAAATATAATATGAAGGAATTAATGAGTTAAACTAAACCTCTACATGATACTAATAAAAGAATATTATATGAGGTGGTATTAATTTATGGTTATAGGTTGAGTTTTTAGTTATCTTTGAGTTTCTAAGATTTATATAAACCGTATTTAAACACATGTATTTATTTAGTCAATAACCACAATGTAAATTTATAATTTGGTTAAGAAATTAATAAGTTGAAATTTAGGAATATTTGTAATTGGTCTACATAAAGGGTTACACAAATAGATCTTATTATATAATTAATAATAAATGAATGAAATACTTTTACATTTAAATGTTCTTATATATAAACAATAATAAAATAAATGAGTTACTTTTACATCTAAATGTGAAGAGGATAAATAAGTCTAGATTTAATTATTTCTTAATATTTATAGTATTGAGTAATAACTTAATATTTTAAGATAAAATCATTAAAAGGGATTATGATATAAAACTACATTAAACTATGATTAGGAATTTAATCTAAATAATAATCCTTAAGTTTCTTACAACTAGTTAAGCCATATAAATACATTTAACACCAATATTCAGGATGTGAGTTTATAGTTAAGTAATGTATTTAGTAGTTAGAATTTATAAGGAGGTTTGTAAATAGAAATTAGATACTTAAAATCTTAAACCTTTATTAGATGAAATTAGGTTACATAAGAGATTATATTGATTTACCTTTTGACACTGGAAATATTAATGTGTCATTTGAATATAAGGTATGGAGATTGTTCAGAATATATTATCTTATTAAGTAATTGACAATTTCACTTACGAACCAGAATTTAATTCTTTGATAAATTCTACCTCATGCTAAGATATAATGTCCATCCTAAATACAATAAAGGGAATTGATTTATTAAGTTATTCTTTTGAAACTTTAGGTTTTGTAAACAATATAAAATGTATTTAAGACTTGAGTTTAACGAAGTTTAATATAAAGGATTATACATGGTCTATAGAGAGAATGTGTGTAAAAGTAAAAACAGTTAGGGAATTAAATGTAAGTAAGGATACATAAAAGGTTATCTTAAGACACCTTATTATAAAGTTATGGTTAAGTAAATAATATACCTTGTGGATACTAAATGTGAGAGTTCGATAAGTTTGAGTTAACTATAATATGGTCATTTCAAGATGAAAAGTAATTTAACAACTTATGACAAGATTAATAGATGGTTGTAGTTAAAGGCTATTCTGAACTAAAGATAAGATAATTGAGTTTAGTAGCTCAAATAAGTTATACTAAAATGCATCTACAACACTACGATTTCAGTATACGGGATGTAGATCTTAATTAAGTTAAGGGGGAAGGCTTAGTTATAATGGATTATCTAGTAGATATTGATAAAGATACACAGTCAATAAATTGTGAAATAATAGTATAGTATTCTAAGATAAACCCATCATTGGTCATAACACGATGTATGTCCTAAAGTAAGAGTAAAAGTATTGTGCTTAAGAATTGTTATTGAAATTGTAAGACTTGATTGAATAACGTATAATGCCCTTATGTTATTAGGGTCTTTAATGTGGGAATTAAGGTTAAGTATGGGTAAAGTGGATAAGGGTGGAACAATTAACTAGTGTTGATAAATACATTCCTTGGTCTTACAACCTTGAGTAATACATCGTTCTCAGACAAGTCAAAGATTATACATAACATTTAAGTGAGGGCTTAAAGGATAATTGAGACTTTGAAATAAGAGTAAGGAGTTTATTTAAGCGTAACATAGGCTACGAGTGGTTGATGATGGATTACCTTTAATATTCTTCAGAGTACTGTTGATTGTTTGCGCAAGTTGATTAGAACTGCTACAACGTTACCCTGGTACGATTTCTCGTACTCAGCTTGTTGTGTTTTGGACTTTATGAAACGTTTTGTACGATTTCTCGTACTCAGCTTGTTATGTTTTGGACTTTATGGAATGTTTTGTACGATTTCTCGTACTCAGCTTGTTATGTTTTGGACTTTATGGAATGTTTTGTATGATTTCTCGTACTCAGCTTGATGTGTTTGGACCTTATGGAATGTTTTACGATTTCTCGTACTCGATACTTTTGCTGATGGACTTTATGGAATGTTTTGGAACACCAACTGATCTTGAATGGATTTCAAAAGGGAAACTGTTTGGGTGACTAACTGAGCTTGCTGTGACTAACTGAGCCTGTATGTGAAACTTCCTTGGTTATTGGTTCCTCCTATCTAGTTGTTTCACTAGATATTAACTGCCTAGGGTTTACGCTTCTGCACTCTGTAGGACTGAGTGTTTTGGTATTGCTCTGGTGCAGTTAATGATCTAGTGGGGTAACTAGGAATATAGGAAAGTATCTGGTATTGGTAAATTCTTCCTTTGGACTATGGGTATTGTTTCATCCATGAGTCGAGTTTGATCAGCCTAATTGGGAATGGATTCTTTCTATTGGGTATTAATTGTTGAGGGTTTACGCCTCTGCACTCTGTAGGACTGAGTGTTTTGGTATTGCTCTTGTGCAGTTAATAATCTAATGGGAATATGGGAAATGTTAATCTTGGTACTGAGTATGGATTATTTATACTAAGTGGTGCACACACTTTTCACCGATGACTGAGAACGGGTCGGTGGCAGCGGAGGTCTGCTATACCTCGCCCTTTGTGGCAACTGACAGCGGAGGTCTGTTTACCTCGCCCTTTGTGGCAACTGACAGCGGAGGTCTGTTTACCTCGCCCTTGTGGCAACTGACTGGCGGTGGGGCCCATCTCTCCCAATTGTTTTATTCCACTCTTGAGTATATTTTGTCTATGGGAATCATCTTCTGAAAAGGTGGAGACATAAACTGTCTACCACGGATTATGGATATTAATGTCACTCCTAGTCCTTTGTGACTACTTAAGTCTTTCTCTTCTTAACCAGAATTGGTTCTAACATCAACAATGGATGCATACTAACTATGTGGTGTGACTACTTAAGTGGATGACTTGTTTTGGAAGTTCTTTATCTTTGTCTTGTTTTCCTTTCTCTTTGAACTTGATTGTTTTGAAGTGCTTTATCTCTGTTTTACTTTTAAGAGTTTGTTTTCATGTTACTATTTTTTTGAAGAGTTTTTTTATAAGTTTGTTTTTGAGAATTGTACCAGTTCCATTCCAGGGAACTGACCCGCCCCTTTTGGGTGGGCTGCTTGGTTTCATCTTGCAGGTACGAATTGATTTACAGGTGGCCACGAAGAGAATGAGCATTTGGGATGGGACTAGGTTTTATGGAGAGCGAATGCGTTTTATTATTGTTATGTTAATGTTAGGTTTTCTCGAAGTTCAGACCGTAGCTTTTGTGGATTGTAAGTTGTAAATTGGTGAGGTTTGGTGCCGGGTGTTTGGAACCCGATGGTCTGTAATCGCCTTAGAGTTTTATTTCCGCTGTATTTATGGTTAATAGGGGCGTTACAGAAAGTGGTATCAGAGCGTAGTTACGCTCTGAACCCGAGAAAACAAGCCGAGTGAAATCCTTAGATTATAGGTGCACTTAAAACTGGGGAACTGGGGTAGAATTGGGAAGTGAGGACTCCAGTAAGGCACGACTCCTAACCCTTGTTGGAATTGTGAACGATTCCTTTACACACTTTTCTTTTGTGAATGTCTGTTGAGTGTGATGTGTTGTTATACCGTTCCAACAATAAACTTCAGAAATATATATATATATATATAGTTTGGAACATCCTATATTAAGTACGATAAGATTTTGGTCGAGATAAACCAAATATTAAGCTATTTTTCAAAAGCATACTCATGGAGGATACATTGCTTAAAATGCAATCCTTTAAAAGCTAGTACACCAATTCCTAGAATTTTAAAAGAATACTTTTGGTTGAAAACAGTATACAAGTATAACTTACTTAACTAAATTAGTATTGATATTATGTGAAAGTACTTCAAATCCTTTAAGGTTTGAAAATAAATTTCATGAACTACTTGGTATCAATTTATTACCTAAAGATAATGTTTAAGATAAATCTTAAGTCTAGAAAATTATTAAGCTAGCAAGAACTAGTAGTGTATTAGAAAAGATCAACCTCTGAACTTGTAAAACACATTAAAACTCTATGTTAACTTTAGAAAGAAAACACATAAACCTAACACCCTACGAGAAGTGCCTGGTGCGGCGAACTCCTAGGCTGAAAGTAGTGGGGGTGCACACCCACTTCTAGAAGTTTAGGGGCTAGACAAGCCTTGTCATCTAACCGTATATAATCTTCTACGCAGGTGATGGATTGTGTTGAACTTGAGGGGAAGTGGTGGTAAGACGTTACCATCATGAAATCTTTAGCTAGGCATATTTCATTGCTAACCACAATGAACAAATCAATATTGTATCTTAAGATCCGGTATTAAAACTCATAAATGTAAAGGGGTTTATTGAGTTAAATCTTTGGTGAAAAACCTATATATGGAGGAAGGGGATTAAGTTTGGGTACTCCAAGATACAACATCTACCCCTGGTTGGATATAAAAAAAAAATCAATAAAAGAAGTTACTTAAAGATTGAGTGGAGTAATACTAAACTAAGTATCATTGATCCTTAAATACTTGAGTATTGAGCATCTTAAAAAAAAAAATTGAGAGTTACTTAAAGATTGAAAATCCTCATGTTTACTTGGAAGTTTAACATTATACAGGTATAAAATTTTAAAAACACACTAAGAGTGATATTACCAAAAGCCACCATGTCTAAGAGAGTACTAAGATTTAATAATCAGAAGAATACTTACATAGAACAAACCTTAAGGAAAATAATTATCAAGAGTGAGTGAGTTTTCATTAGACTAATGCATTTGACCTAAAATTTTATACAGGGTCCCTACCTTAAAAATATATATATATATGTATAAATTTTAAGATAAAGGAATCAGATTTTGGACGAACTTTCTAAAATTCTGCCTTGGGTGAAGTTATATAATAAGTAAATTTTATAAAGTAAACATAGAAACAATTGAAACTTGAAAAGTCACAGAAAATATTTATTTATAGAGTTTTAACATATGGTTGGCTATAAACCCTTGAAGATAATTTTGGAAGATTATTAAATGATCTGAAATATTATTCTAAACTACTCAAGTATGTTACACCTGATTTATAGCTTGTTAATACAATTGATATGATAAATGATCATATATGGACATATAAATTCGTATCAGACATTAACGAATGGATAATAATCATAAGATAAAATTTTATAACCACCAAGGAAATACAAATACATAACAATCAAGAGATACAGATATATAACGATCATAGATATAATCAACGGTGCAGTAAAATTCAACAAAGCTAGTTAATAAGGTGTAATTCTTTGAATGTGCCATTAGTAGCGGTACGAGGGTTAGCGTACCTTAGCTTTTTAAGGGGGATATGCTGGCATACTCCTCCTTCGTTATCTCATCATCCGATTATGCCTCGTTGCATTGTTAGCAAAGGGAGAACAGTATTAGCAGAATGAGGTGGTTTTGTATGTGCTTGGTTTTTGCATTATGACTCATATGTGACTTTTGATTTTCATCATGCTATATCATCATGCTATATCTTGGTATATCCTGATTCAGTTTGATTTTGAGTAATCTTGAGTGGAATGTTGTTATGGAAATGGATGGAAATAAAGGATTGGTTTGGTATGGAACTTCATTGGAACTTTTATTGTCTCAGCACACCCGAAGCGGTGTGAGTGCTTATTAGTTGATTTTTAAACTTCGAGGCGAAGTTTCTTTTAAGGGGGATATGCTGAAATACCCCTAAATTAATTTAAAATAATTTAGGGGATTTCTTTTATTAAACCTTTAATAATATTATTAAGTATTAATTATTATATGGAATGAGGAATATTAAATTATTATATGGAATTATGAATATTAAATTATTATATGGGGTTGTGAAATTTATTTAGGGGTTTTCTCCTAATTATTATATATTATTATATAGTATTATGATTTGATAATAAGATTTATAAGTCAATAAATCTTGGGAAAATTAAACACTCCAAATATATTATAAAGATTTTAGGAAGTGTTGGAACATTGTTTTGAAATATAAAAGTCAATATAAAATTCTAGAAACCTTAAAGCTTATTAAGCCTTGCTAGAGTTGACTTTTTGAGAATGGTCAAACCAGGTCATGAAACCTATACCAATAAATAGGTTATGAAAAACCATGAAGATCGATAAAAAGAACGTCAAAACGGATCATCCTAGCCAAAGTTATGCTAGATTGAAGTTTTGAATCAAAATTTTAAGAAGTGCCACGTGTCACTCTGTAATGGGTCGCCCACACTTAGCCGATTTCCTTCCCTGATTTTCGTAACCGATTTCACTTCCTAGCCCTAACTTTAGACGGCTATAACTTTCACATAACTCAATATTTTTCCATGCCGTCTTCACCACTCTCTTCTCCTACAATTCCTCTTTCCAACCATTACTCATACAAACCCTAGATCCTTCTGAGTCAACCGGAAAATCGAGCCAAAGTAGCCACCTTGCGAGACTGTTTCTAGAATTCCAGAATTCCCTTCGTTTTCAGGTAACTTGCGTCGATCATAACTTCTTCGTTAATCGACCAAAATTTGATTTCTTTAGCTCGTTGTAAAGAACTCTAATCCCTCTACAATTTTCGTGTTTATGCCCAAGTCTAAATCGCAACCAGTTGGGAGATATAGAGGTCTAAAGTTTCGGTTTCAACAGCACATAAAATAACACCGAAACAGAGAGGTAAACTCGTGTTTTGTAGCTTCAATATCTTTTTGTATGGTGCAAGTTAGGATTAGTTCTAGTTATCAATGTGTAGAGCTAAGTTTCATCTTTCTATTGAGCCAATTAACAAAGCCTAAATCGATCTGTACAATAACTTATAGATCCTCGAAGTTGGCTTCACGAACTGATCGGAAATTCGAGTTTTTCCAGAACCCGTTCTCAAATTCTCCTCCGATATTGCAATTCCAGTGAGTGTTTCCTCAAATTCTTCCATTGTTGCTAATCTATACTTCATTGTCGTCCTAACCCATGTGCCAATTTAGTCAATTTCGTGTTAGGCTAGGAGAATTTGGAGGAATTGTATTCGATTTTATTCTGTACCGAGATAAACCCTAACTTTCGAAATCGAATTCGAATCTTGATGAACACTGCATTATAATTGGGGTAACCTGTACCAATAGAACCGAAATTTGATTACGAATCCATAGAAACAAGAATCACTGAAATACCCCAAACATTGATATGTGGTTTAAATATCAAACTATGTTATATAAAGGCTAAAAGTGCCTTAGAAACGTTAGTGTACAACTTAAACCATAGTAAAACACAATAAAACACTAAGACACAGTTTGAGCAAAAACATGCTCTAAGCTATGAGTGAACTTGGTTAGGACCCAAAGAGCCTACCAAGACTTGATAACATTTAATTATGATTTGATAGGGCTAAATAAGTCCTTATGAAACTTTGGTGGACAGTTAAACCAAATAAAACACAAGAAAATACCTTAAAGTCAATATGAGCAAAAATATGCTCTAAGCTTGGGATGAATTTGTATAAGACCTAATGGTCATACCTATACCTTATTTATATGTTAATGAACATATTAAATCAATTACTAAAGAAAACCAAGCTTGAAAACAAGTTAAAACACAAAATGTGCTTTAAGGAGTCTTAAAGCACGTTTTTGAAAAATTGTCTTGTAAATGAGTTTTGAATGGCTAAATGTCCATCATTACTCTTTAATTAACATTGTACTATATAGTATCACATTTGGGTGGCTATATCAATGTGAAATCAAAAATTTCACAACTATGTGCCTTGTTTGTGAATAGTGATTTTATAAGCTAGTTTGTAACATATAATGTTATAAGTAATTAAATTGACCAACAAAGACTATAATACCCTTATGTAATAAAGGGGGGCCGGTTTTCTTAAGTTTGGTGACTCACCACTCACTTGTTAACTTGTTAAAGAAATAAAGATGACTAATATAGTTACTATTTGCTTTTTAAGTACAAATATCTTCCAAAAAGCAAAACTTATCTCATTCTCTCATTTCCTTCTTCATTTCCCACGTATCCAAGCTCTCTTCTACCTCTCTTCTCTCTGTTCTCACGTTCATACAGCACCACTGATAAGTGTCCAAATGAGCATGATTTATAGGTGTATTTCATATATAATATTAGCACTTTTCTTGCTCATTTCTCCACTTCGGTTAGTTTTCCTCTAGTTTATGATTTATTGTTTATCTCACAAATTTATTGGTTTAACATGAGGAAAACCAAGCTGGGAGTGAAGTAGATTAAGAGACGAACGTATAGGCGCAGACGGCTCAGAAACGGAGCCGAAACGAAGAATCTAGAGCTAGTAGAAGAAATAAGCTTGACATCGCGATAACACGTGGTCTTCTCACAGGCTACCGCCTGGCGGACACCACAGGGGCGACCGCCTCATAACTGGCGGACGGTCATAGAGGCTACCGCCTCTTAACTCGCGGTCACCACACAGGCTACCGCCTAGCGGACGAGGCATAGGCTACCGCCTCTTAACTCGCGGTCGACACAGAGGCTACCGCCTCTTAACTCGCGGACAACACTGAGGCTACCGCCTCGCGGACAACACAGAGGTTACCGCCACTTATTGGGCGGTACCAGCAGGCGGACACCAATAACCATGACTAATTATCAGTCGCGACCAGTATCTTCTTCGCGCCGTCGTCGTCTGCAACTCGCCCGACTCGCCCGCAACTTATCCATCTACTCCGCACGCGTATTCAGTCTGTCCCCTGCGCAATCAATGCTTTCTTCTTCATCTGCAATCAAATTCGTACGGATCCAAACCTCTATATAAACCCACCACCTTAACTGCATAAACACACACACACCACGCACGACGAGTCTGAAGAAACCATTCACCACACTCACCCATTCGCTTCCACTTATATTTCTCCCGTATCACCACATCATTCCACACTCACGCAGTAACAAAAGAAATAGAGAGCAGCAGTGAGAGCGAGAACAGACCAGTTCTTCCTCTGAATTAATGTCAAAATCTATCTGTGTAATCTTCTTATCTCCGTTAATGTCTGAGTAATTTTCATTTGTATCCTAGGATGGGGGTTTGATTTCTAATATTACGTAATTAATATTTATCACCTGTTTCTCTCATTTAACTTGTTTTAATTCCTTTAAACTAATATCGCTAAATGCTTTACGCGACAAACGACTGCATTTATTTGGTAACTATCAACATATGATTTTGAGATAGTCTAGGTACCACAAAGGAATTAATCTTAGTATTTACACTCCGAACAGAGCAGGAAAATATTAAGGCTTTTATTAAGAGTTCGTAACTGACAATTATTAACTCTAATAGGCAATAAATAATTGAGACAAGGTTATAAATATGTTTAAGTAATTTAGGAAAATTCCCCCGCTATCCTAGGATACCTTTTTCCATTCACATCAATTAACTCACCTTTTTACTGTTTTTATTATATTTGCACTGATCAAACAACAAATCAAGCTTGCCTCCGGCTAAACCCCTTTTTACAGTTTTAAGTAACTACCAAGACTAGGATAAATTGAACAATTCCCTGTGGATACGACACTTGTTTTACTAACTACGACCGGGATTTGTTTGCAGCCCGACGTTTATAATTTGAGTTTTTAATTTCCTTTCTTTTAATTTTACACCATTTTAACCACTCAGAATATAACACTCTGCAACCACCCCCATGGAAGTCCACTTTGAACCCTTGTAAAACCTAGCTCACTTAACCAAATCAAAAACAAACACCACCATTCTCTTCCTCTCATCAAGCTCTTCATTCCTATCTTCTCAAAATTTCAAGATCACACCATTTTGTGCCATGGAGTTCCACCATTGATGGAGCTTGAGCTTGTCTTTCCACATATTATTGATCTCCCTTGCTTCTAGGTAAGGAATCTCAAAGAAAAATCAAGTTTCCTCCGTTTTTGTGTGTGACCGAAAATATTCATTGATGGAGCTCCTTGTGTTGCTTTGTTCTAGCTCCATTTGAATCTTTCAAGGACTAGGTGGAGTCCTCTCTTCATAGATATTCAAACACCCTTCAAAGATTAAGGTAAAACAACTACATTAATGTTTTTGAAATAATGTAAACCTAGGGTTTACAATGAGATTAAGCTTAAAGCTTGAATACTCATTATGTTGTTTGTATAATGTTTAGTAGTTGGCAAGGAACCAAATGCCTTACCCGTTTTGTAGGGAAACAAGAAATTTGGGAGGAAAAAGAGGTAAATATGCTATCTTAATGTGGTTTAAATGCCTTAGGAAAATGAGCTTGATTTGCTTAATAAAATACCTAAGGAGCCAATGGTGAATGAGCTAGTAAAATGCTCTCAAGGAGTTATTAAGGGCATATGTATTGTTGGGTGTATTTGCAGGTCAAAGGCATTACTTATGTGGGAAATTCAGTGTTTAAGGTTTATGCAATTTAAGGGCCTAAGAGCCATGTTATTTAAGGGCCTAAGTGCCAAGCAATTTAAGTTATGCACTATATTGTGATGTAGTGCTTAATGTGTGAAGTTTGTGTGTAAAAAATGTTCTTGATGGATTTAAGGTGTTCTTGAATGAAATAAGGTAAAAACCTAAGTGTTTGGATGTGAGTATATACAAGAGAAGCTATGGCCAAATTTGGGAAATATGTAAGAAGTTCTAAGTGTTTTAAGTGAGTTTTTGTGAACTAGGAAGTGTTAAAGGTGAATAAATGTTTACTTGAGAAGAAAACATGCATTAAGGTGTTCTAAGGTGCTACAAGGATTTAGGCATTATCTTGAAAGTTCTAGAAATCAATGAGTGTTTTAGGATGTAATAAAGCTTGGAGAAGTTTGTTTAAGGTTTAGGTAATGTTGATGAATAAGGAGGGAATGATGTTTAGGTAAGGTTTTGAGAAAGGAATTCAAGAAGTTGTGAAAAGAGGATTTGGTTAGCAAGAGGAGATGCTTGGGAGATGATGTTAAGGGTGTAGAGGAAACACCTTGGTGTAGTGGTCATTATTGGGGAACTACCACTTATAAACAAGGAGAAAACATCCCAAATGCTAGGAACTTTGTAAGAAGTTTGTGAATGATAAAAGGTTTTGGTGAGTGATTTAAAGAGTTTAGCACATGGATAAAGGTGTGTTTGAGTGCCAAATGAGGCTAGGGTATACTAGGGTATATGGGGTGAGTTTGGAGTTGAATGTAAAAGAAGGAAAACAAAGATCTGGGGCAGACCGGACTTGCGACCGGACTTGCAAGTCGGTCGGGCCCAGTTTACCCTGTGGGAATTAGTTTCTGGAATGGACCGGACATAGGACCGGACTTACAAGTCCGGTCGGAGTAGAAAAATTTTGACGGAAATGTGTTCTGGAATCGACCGGACTTGGGTAAGTCGGTCGGCAAGTCCGGTCGGACCAAAACATGGTTTAAGGTTATGAAATGATATGTAATGATGGGGATTGATAGGTAATGATGTTATAAGGTTGTTAAGGACATGATAGGTGAGTTTTAAATGGCAATTAAGTGGGTGAAAAGTGTATCAAAATGTAAAAGTAAAACAAGTTTAAATGTAAAGTTATGTAACTAAGTTAACGGGGAAAGTTAAGCATTAGACATTAAATAATCAAGCAAACCCCGATGTTAATCAAAACACATGTGATGTTAACAGTTGTTCGAGAATTGCTCGAGGAACATAAGTGGACATGATAAGGTGGACTCCGTGACAGGTATGGTTTTCTTGCAACCTGTGTCCTACCGGATTACACCGGCTTGTATGCCAATGTGTTTTTCTGTATGTTGCCACGTTATGAGATCAATCATGAAACGAGTTTACAGTCGTTATTGTTTATATGTTTACGTGCCGATACCGGTAACCTCGAATGCGCTTGAAGGGCTAGTTGACCACTATTAGGTAACGTAGGAGAACGGTATCCGGTGATAACGTTTCCGACCCAAGGAACGTTCTAACCACGGCTATGCGTGAGTTAGTTATGTAATGTTTGTGTGTGATGTTGGTGTATGAATGTATGACTCTCCCTTCCCTTGTGTGTGTCTAACAAGACTTAACCAATGTTGTGATTGTTTAACTAAGTTCAAAGATGAACTTCTGACAAGTGCTAACGGGGGAGTGAGGAGTCCGGTCTGTTCCGGCCACGCGTGTGAGTATGGGGGTCGTTGTCATAGCAGGTTCGATCCTCTCTGTATGTTATGGTTGTTTTCCAATTTGGTTCCCAACCTTCCCTTTAGCTTAACCAAGGCTATTACTGACTCACGTCGGGCCACAGGGGCATACTATTGTTATGTTTGTTCGGTGTGCTTGGATCACTATATCCGAGACCCTTGTGTTAAGTTAACCGTTCATTTAACGAGACGGTAACGAGTTATGTAACGAGCTTATCATGAGACTGGCAACATTCTCTAGGCTCACCAGTGTATTAGCAATGTTTGGGTCGGTTCCTAAGGGACCATTCCCGTTATGTTATGTATCTTTGTTGTGATGCAATATCTATTGCGGTGTTATGTTGTGCACGTGGAAACGTGCAAAGTGTTGTTAAGTGTTGTTATGTAGTGTATGTTATATGTTGTAAAATGTGGAGTATGTGGATCATGGATATGAGTCCCAGTTTGAGAAAGAGGCGTTTAAGGATAACCGATTTAGGGTAAGTGTCGTCTGTAAGGAAGTAGCTCCATTAGAGGAGGAACACTCTAGGGATATTGAATACCTTGAGTGACTTATTAAGTAAGGATATATTATCCGCTTGTTGAGCCCGTTGAGGCAAATGATTATGTGTTGTGTGTTTACAGTTGCATGCATGATTTAAAAATAATCAACCGCATGCTAAGACGACAATTAGTTGTGCGTGGCCCGGTAGCATGTGGGCTGCGGATTACCATAGCAGCAAAGGTGCTGAGCCCCTTGGGGGCCACCCTTTCTCTTCTTTTCCTATTTCAGGTACGAAGTGCTGGAAGCCGTTCGAGAGTAGGATGGGTAGTCGTTGTACATGGGTAATCATTTAAGTGTATATATACAGTAGGCGTAGTAAGACCGAAACTGTTATCGGCATCAGTTTGTGAATACTCGTACAGTTGAAAGGTGTATGTGTTGTTTGTTGTTATGGAAAGGGATAGTAATGTGTAGTCGCTCGGGAATTTAGCCCATCAGACCGGTACAATGTGTATGTATTAGCCTTGTTAGCCACGTGGGTGGCTAACGGCGTGTAACACCAACGAGTTGAGTAATGTGACGAGGTTGTTTATTCCGCTGCAGTTTATTGTAAGTGTGTTAATGTTGGATGGGGTGTTACAAAAAGTGGTATCAGAGCGAAGTATCGCTCTGATGACTGAGTTACCGAGCTTAGGAAGTACCGAGTTAGGATTTTAGTACTTTGGGTTAAGGGTTGAGTGATAGCGTGAGAGATACGCTAGATAGGAACTACCAGTGACTACTGGAAACCTACAATATCCATTCCACCCTCCACAATCCCTTTGATAACTTGGGATAGAACGCCAAAGAGATGGAAGTCCTCCTTACTCGGGAATACCCGATCTGGCTGTTATTATATACCTTTAGGGTACGGAGAACCTGTCATACGGTAGATCCCGAAAACTGGGAATCCGGAGACGGTCTCCATCTGAACTATGTTAACCGCATTTAATAGCGAAGAATGAAGAATCTTGTGTATAGAAGAATAGAATTTCCGGCAACCTGGGTCGACATGACGAGCAGTCGAGGATAACCAGCTTGCAACGCACTACCGGCAACGCAGCAAGAATTGGATTACTGAAAACCGAGACAAGTGTCTACGGAACCACAGTTGATAAATAATACACCAACGGTATACCAACCGACAAGGGAACTACAACGTAGTGCCCAAACAAGAGACAAGTCTCAGTAACCATGACAAATACGTGGTACGGGCTACAAAGAGAATACGATGTTAAGAAAAGGGGTCTCCCAGAATGGAAACACCCTAGTTGATGATCGTCATGTGAAGACAGTAAGAAGTCACCTAGAAGAGTTATTATCAAGACTGTAAGATCAAGTGAGGGCCAACAAGGCCACTGATGACAGTATGGGTAAAAACAATACCACAACCGGTAAGTGCTAAACCGATAGCCAGTTAGCATGGCGCACTTGCCATAGCAAGTGCAGCTATAACAGGGCTGTTCGGGAAATTTATAACCACTACAAGTACTTAAAAGTACTAGAAAGTTAAGTGTGATCGTCATAACAGTGGAAGGGCCTGTTAGCCTAACCTCTGTAATTGTAAGTACACCAGTCAAAAGGAGCTAGACTTGGCTAAGGTAAAAGATGTTGTGAAACCATGAAAATTTCTTTCAAACCCAGATTTATCTAACCCTTTTCTTTTCAAAACCAGATTTTCTTTCAAACCAACACTTCTTTCCAACCTTCTTTTAAACCAAGCCAGTAAAACCAAGGACAGTTGACGAGGATACAACAATGGATAAATTTTCCCTCGATTAAGTTCGGGAAGTAAGGAAGTTGACAACAGAATGCTTCACCTAGGCGTGTGACGGACGCTACGAGTGTACCAACTGAATTGTGGGACGACCGCACTCCGATAGGAGCTTGTGGGCCTGGCAGACCTACTTATGGGTTAGTTGGGTAAGTAGCAATGTATCAGTATATTACCCACATATGTATACGAGTGGAGTCCGAAACACGGGAAGTAGTCGACTCCGTCTACGGTCAGCAGCATGGATCAAACAAGAGCTAAGGATTACAAGGAATAGTTGAAGTTAAGGAACTCAGTTAAATTACGAGACTAAAGGAATTAGTGAATTCCTTTCAACGAAATGCTAAGAGTCAAGAGGTGCGAAGTGCACTAACTGTAATGTAAAGACATCGTATACGTCTTAAGGATCCTCAGGGATAAACATGTTAGCTGGAACGGAGACCCAGCCTGTAAATGGCAAAGCAGATGCCTAATGTGGACACATTAATGTGCCATGAACGGGATAAATTCCCAGAATGAATACCTACACTACCAGGAATGTTGATCTTCCACAGAAGAGGATAATAAGTCAGTTAAGAACGCAAACGGCGTGACTAACGGAATGTACCAATAAGTGTGAGCCAAATGTAATGGCATAACATAGCAACACCCAGGGAGCAATCCTTGAGGGGTGTTCGCATCAACAATTGTTGAATGAAATGCATGACAGAAACATAAGGGTTGAAACTAACACCCAGTTTAGACATAAGTTGTCAGGGAACGCACTGACAATCCTAAGGGGCATTCCATGAAAGGAAATGGAATGCAACGACCTTGTCATGGAGCCCAATACGACGTCCAAACCACGTAATGTTGTACAGAAAGGTACGTGTGTGTGAACGGCCTACAATGAGCAGAGCTCGAGGCAATAGGCTTATAAGCCACAAGCAAACGTGTTATGTAAGTTTGATCGATAGCAGGACTTTATGTTGTATAAGTGAATAGAGTGGAGAATGAACCACTGCATAAAGAGTGGGGATACCTCTCGACGTTGTGGGACCGCAGGAGCGGTAATTATGTGTATCAAGCCCGAGAATATGTCAAGGATGGACAATGTTGTTATTATTTGGGAGTTGTGAGTTTAGTAGTACGTGTATAAAGTGAAACACCGAGCTGAATAATGCAGGCTTGTGACTCAAATGATCGATGCTCAAGGAGCATTCAGTAGTCATTCAAATGAGTGATGAACTACAATGTGAATAATATAAGTTTATGTGTGGAAGTTGAGGTGACAGTAGATAAGATATAAGCTGATGTTATACAGGGAGTAAGAGCACGGCGCGCAACAAGCGACCGTTGTATAAGTGTTGTTAAACGAAAGTGTAACAGATAAGACCAGTTACGAGTTAAACTCAGTGGAGATGCAAGATAATTGATATTAAACAGACTCGGCAGTAAGCCAGTAGCCAGTATTACGAGATCAGAATTTCAGTGAAACACAGTGTGAATTCCATGGCGAATCACATAAGGGATTTACTGTCAAGAGTTTACGCCTCTGCACTCTGTATGACTGAGTGTTTTGGTATTACACTTGCGCAGTAATGATCGAGTGGAATAGCTAGGAATTGGAAACATGTTAATTGTGGAGGAATAATGTTATAATGGCCGATGCATAGGAAATGCAAGACCACACCAATAAAAGAGTACTTGTACAAGACCAAATGTGGAGACATAATTAACAGTAAGTGACTACAGTAGCACTAACTGCCAAATATCGGTATGGAATATACCCCAAATGTTGTAAATAGCTGAGAGAGCACTACACACTAGATAGTAGCTCAATCTCAACCGACAGTAAGTCGGAAGAGAACAAGTCAATCATTGTGAAATACATAGCTAGATACACGTAAATTGTTATGAAGTGAATAGAAAGTTTATAACTCACCCGAATTCGCTAACGGTAAAAGATACCACACATCGGTTGAGAAACCATTATTACCAAGATAAGGTGATATTGGGGTGTACAATACAGTAAGAATGACAAATGGGGCAACTAAGCCCTACAGTTGTCAGAGTTTCGCAGCAGAAACTAGTGAGCCAATGATCAAGTGTTGAATGTACCTGGTGAACATGAGTGAATGGCTAATTATTAACGCCTAGAAGCCTAGCAGGCCAGAATCGAAACCGACTAAAAGTTTAAGCGAACTCCAATGAGAATTCTTGGTTTAGGAACTAAACCGCCAATATGGTTAAGATCCTCTAATCAGAATCCATTGTGTAATAGACCGCGTGGAAGTTAAAACACTTCACGACGGCAGAACATTATAAGCCAATGTTTAGTGATTGATTACGTGGGCGTAATCCCTTTTAAGGGGGTAGAGCGCAAAACCACTTAGTGTATATTACCGTACAAGTGTACGTAGTGTATGTGACTTATATTGTGCATAGCACAAAATTATATTATTGTATTGATGATTGATGTGTGTGTTACGTAAACATACACATTCATGCGCACAGAAGATGCGAATACCATTGTGATAAGTGTGTGTATTTGTTAACAGCTGTGTGTGATAGTACAAGTATGGGGAGTAGAGAAACTCCCGGGGGGGAACAAAAGCCCCGACAGTGTATAAATGTGAAGTTGTGTGTTGTATTTTGATAAAGTATATGTGTATATACATACTATATAGTGTTCAAGAAAGGGCATGATACCGACATAGAACCTAGTGAGAATAAGATTCCCTAGGCAACAGGATTAAAGTGAGTGGAGGTAACTGATAGACGGAGTTCTATCCTTTGGAGATGTTATGATCATGATTAGAATGATTTAAAAGATAGAAAATTGGAAATGAGTGATTTAATTGATGCTTGAAAATGAAGTGGGAGGTGGAACTTGATTTGCATGTGATCAAGGGAAGCCGAACACAAATTGGAGTGGAAGGATAGTTCTACACTGATGCTGATCACATCAGGGTTGGATGATTCTTGAAGCTCCCTATAAGTGGTCACAATAACCACGCTAATAAAAGAAGCAAAGAGCTTAAGTTGGACTTGGAGTTGTGTGTGTTTTCAAAAGGATTTTCAATTGGTATTTATAAAACGTTGATGGATACTTTGCATAATTAAAGTCTTCTTACTTACCTCACAAGGAAAAATTTCAAATTTATGTGATTGTTTTAATCTCCAAAGGCACGGGGACGGAAGGTGTCCATCGCGACCGGGTTCTGCGGGATCGCAGTGTGTATGTAAAAGATATTTTTGATTGCTATACATGCGATGACATGTTGCGTGGTATGTGTAATAAATGTTATTTTGACTTTGATCTCCTAAAAGTGTATGCTATTAAGACCTATGAGTCTAAATGTGTTGTGTTACATAGACCTATGGGTCTGAAAACTATTATGTTATGGGGACCTATGTGTCCAAATGTTGTGATGTTACCCAAGACCAGTGAGTCCAAGGGGTTGTTATGTATGTGTAATGTTTTTAAGATACCCGGACCATAGAGTCCGAGGTTATCATGTGGATATGTTATGTTATGTGTGGATGTGAATGTGTTGCCCGGACCATTAAGTCCGAGGTCGTGATGTAAAGTGTGTTTGGTTATGGAAGTTTATTTCCAAGTGATTCCTGTGTTCTAATCTAATGATGTGTGGAAAGTGTGAACTTCGAGGACGAAGTTCTTTTAAGGGGGGTAGATTGAAATACCCCAAACCTTGATATGTGGTTTAAATATCAAACTATGTTATATAAAGGCTAAAAGTGCCTTAGAAACGTTAGTGTACAACTTAACCATAGTAAAACACAATAAAACACTAAGACACAGTTTGAGCAAAACATGCTCTAAGCTATGAGTGAACTTGGTTAGGACCCAAAGAGCCTACCAAGACTTGATAACATTTAATTATGATTTGATAGGGCTAAATAAGTCCTTATGAAACTTTGGTGGACAGTTAAACCAAATAAAACACAAGAAAATACCTTAAAGTCAATATGAGCAAAAATGTGCTCTAAGCTTGGGATGAATTTGTATAAGACCTAATGGTCATACCTATACCTTATTTATATGTTAATGAACATATTAAATCAATTACTAAAGAAAACCAAGCTTGAAAACAAGTTAAAACACAAAATGTGCTTTAAGGAGTCTTAAAGCACGTTTTTGAAAAATTGTCTTGTAAATGAGTTTTGAATGGCTAAATGTCCATCATTACTCTTTAATTAACATGTGTACTATATAGTATCACATTTGGGGTGGCTATATCAATGTGAAATCAAAAATTTCACAACTATGTGCCTTGTTTTGTGAATAGTGATTTTTATAAGCTAGTTTGTAACATATAATGTTATAAGTAATTAAATTGACCAACAAAGACTATAATACCCTTATGTAATAAAGGGGGGCCGGTTTTCTTAAGTTTGGTGACTCACCACTCACTTGTTAACTTGTTAAAAATAAAGATGACTAATATAGTTACTATTTGCTTTTTAAGTGCAAATATCTTCAAAAGCAAAATTTATCTCATTCTCTCTCTCTCTCTTCTTCATTTCCCTTCTTTATCCCATATCCAGCTCTCATCTACCTCTCTTCTCTCTCTCACGTTCATACAGCACCACCACCATGGAAGTCCACCTTTGAACCTTGTAAACCTAGCTCACTTAACCAAATCAAAAACAAACACCACCATTCTCTTCCTCTCATCAAGCTCTTCATTCTATCTTCTCAAAATTTCAAGATCACCATTTCGGTGCCATGGAGTTCCACCATTGATGGAGCTTGAGCTTGTCTTTCCACATATTATTGATCTCCCTTGCTTCTAGGTAAGGAATCTCAAAGAAAAATCAAGTTTCCTCCATGTTTTGTGTGTGACCCGAAAATATTCATTGATGGAGCTCCTTGTGTTGCTTTGTTCTAGCTCCATTTGAATCTTTCAAGGACTAGGTGGAGTCCTCTCTTCATAGATATTCAAACACCCTTCAAAGATTAAGGTAAAAACAACTACATTAATGTTTTTGAAATAATGTAAACCTAGGGTTTACAATGAGATTAAGCTTAAAGCTTGAATACTCATTTTGTTGTTTGTATAATGTTTAGTAGTTGGCAAGGAACCAAATGCCTTACCGGTTTTGTAAGGAAACAAGAAAGAAATTTGGGAGGAAAAAGAGGTAAATATGCTATCTTAATGTGGTTTAAAATGCCTTAGGAAAATGAGCTTGATTTGCTTAATAAAATACCTAAGGAGCCAATGGTGAATGAGCTAGTAAAATGCTCTCAAGGAGTTTATTAAGGGCATATGTATTGTTGGGTGTATTTGCAGGTCAAAGGCATTACTTATGTGGGAAATTCAGTGTTAAGGTTTATGCAATTTAAGGGCCTAAGAGCCATGTTATTTAAGGGCCTAAGTGCCAAGCAATTTAAGTTATGCACTATATTGTGATGTAGTGCTTAATGTGTGAAGTTTGTGTGTAAAAAAATGTTCTTGATGGATTTAGGTGTTCTTGAATGAAATAAGGTAAAAACCTAAGTGTTTGGATGTGAGTATATACAAGAGAAGCTATGGCCAAATTTGGGAAATATGTAAGAAGTTCTAAGTGTTTTAAGTGAGTTTTGGTGAACTAGGAAGTGTTAAAGGTGAATAAATGTTTACTTGAGAAGAAAACATGCATTAAGGTGTTCTAAGTGCTACAAGGATTTAGGCATTATCTTGAAAGTTCTAGAATCAATGAGTGTTTTAGGATGTAATAAAGCCTTGGAGAAGTTTGTTTAAGGTTTAGGTAATGTTGATGAATAAGGAGGGATGATGTTTAGGTAAGGTTTGAGAAAGGAATTCAAGAATTGTGAAAAGAGGATTTGGTTAGCAAGAGGAGATGCTTGGGAGATGATGTTAAGGTGTAGAGGAAACACCTTGGTGTAGTGGTCATTATTGGTGAACTACCACTTATAAATCACAAGGAGAAAAATCCCAATGCTAGGAACTTTGTAGAAGTTTGTGAATGATAAAATGTTTTGGTGAGTGATTTAAAAGAGTTTAGCACATGGATAAAGGTGTGTTTGAAGTGCCCAAATGAGGCTAGGGTATACTAGGGTATATGGGGTGAAGTTTGGAGTTGAATGTAAAAAGGAAAACAAAGATCTGGGGCAGACCGGACTTGCGACCGGACTTGCAAGTTCGGACGGCCCAGTTTACCCTGTGGGAATTAGTTTCTGGAATGGACCGGACATAGGACCGGACTTACAAGTCCGGTCGGAGTAAAAATTTTTGACGGAAATGTGTTCTGGAATCGACCGGACTTGGGTAGTCCGGTCGGCAAGTCCGGTCGGACCAAAACATGGTTTAAGGTTATGAAATGATATGTAATGATGAGGATTGATAGGTAATGATGTTATAAGGTTGTTAAGGACATGATAGGTGAGTTTTAATGGCAATTAAGTGGGTGAAAAGTTGTATCAAAATGTAAAAGTAAAACAAGTTTAAATGTAAAGTTATGTAACTAAGTTAACGGGGAAAGTTAAGCACTAGACATTAAATAATCAAGCAAACCCCGATGTTAATCAAAACACATGTGATGTTAACAGTTGTTCGACAATTGCTCGAGGAACATAAGTGGACATGATAAGTGGACTCCGGTGACAGGTATGGTTTTCTTGCAACCTGTGTCCTACCGGATTACACCGGCTTGTATGCCAATGTGTTTTTCTGTATGTTTGCCACGTTATGAGATAAATCATGAAACGAGTTTACAGTCGTTATTGTTATTGTATGTTTACGTGCCGATACCGGTAACCTCGAATGTGCTTGAAGGGCTAGTTGACCACTATTAGGTAAACGTAGGAGAACGGTATCCGGTGATAACGTTTCCGACCTAAGGAACGTTCTAACCACGGCTATGCGTGAGTTAGTTATGTAATGTTTGTGTGTGATGTTGGGTGTATGAATGTATGACTCTCCCTTCCCTTGTGTGTGTCTAACAAGACTTAACCCAATGTTGTGATTGTTTAACTAAGTTCAAAGATGAACTTCTGACAAGTGCTAACGGGGGGAGTGAGGAGTCCGGTCTGTTCCGGCCACGCGTGTGAGTAGGGGGTCGTTGTCATAGCAGGTTCGATCCTCTCTGTATGTTATGGTTGTTTTCCAATTTGGTTCCCAACCTTCCCTTTAGCTTAACCAAGGCTATTACTGACTCACGTCGGGCCACAGGGCATACTATTGTTATGTTTGTTTCGGTGTGCTTGGATCACTATATCCGAGACACCTTGTGTTAAGTTAACCGTTCATTTAACGAGACGGTAACGAGTTATGTAACGAGCTTATCATGAGACTGGCAACATTCTCTAGGCTCACCAGTGTATTAGCAATGTTTGGGTCGGTTCCTAAGAGGACCATTCCCGTTATGTTATGTATCTTTGTTGTGATGCAATATCTATTGCGGTGTTATGTTGTGCACGTGGAAACGTGCAAAGTGTTGTTATGTGTGTATGTTATATGTTGTAATGTGGAGTATGGGATCATGGATATGAGTCCCAGTTTGAGAAAAGAGGTGTTTAAGGATAACCCGATTTAAGGGTAAGTGTCGTCTGTTAAGGAAGTAGCTCCATTAGAGGAGGAACACTCTAGGGATATTGAATACCTTGAGTGACTTATTAAGTAAGGATATATTATCCGCTTGTTGAGCCCGTTGAGGCGAAATGATTATGTGTTGTGTGTTTACAGTTGCATGCATGATTTAAAAATAATCAACCGCATGCTAAGACGACAATTAGTTGTGCGTGGCCCGGTAGCATGTGGGCTGCGGGATTACCATACCAGCAAAGGTGCTGAGCCCCTTGGGGGCCACCCTTTCTCTTCTTTTCCTATTTCAGGTACGAAGTGCTGGAAGCCGTTCGAGAGTAGGATGGGTAGTCGTTGTACATGGGTAATCATTTAAGTGTATATATACAGTAGGCGTAGTAAGACCGAAACTGTTTCGGCATCAGTTTGTGAATACTCGGTACAGTTGAAAGGTGTATGTTGTTGTTGTTGTTAATGGAAAGGGATAGTAATGTGTAGTCGCTCGGGAATTTAGCCCATCAGACCGGTACAATGTGTATGTATTAGCCTTGTTAGCCACGTGGGTGGCTAACGGCGTGTAACACCAACGAGTTAGTAATGTGACGAGGTTGTTATTCCGCTGCAGTTTATTGTAAGTGTGTTAATGTTGGATGGGGTGTTACAATCCGCGATTTCGTTCTGTAGATTGTGAGGAATCGTCGATTTAGTTACTCGACTGGGTTTAACTCTGCGATGAAGAACTCGGGGATTTAGGGCCGTCCGATCGTAGTTATAATATCTGGACTGCCGAATTAAAACGTTCCAGAATTTAGTTTTAAGGGTTTTAATAAATTCCAGTAAATAGTCTTAACTTGTTGGTTAATTAAAATCTTCCCGAATGTATTTTGACTTGATTTTAACCATAGGTCCTTATTTTATCTAGTTTTTTTTGATGTATTATTATGTGTTTTCGAGTTTTTAAACATAAGTTATGAATTTTACAAGTTACGGGTTTTTATGGAATTATGTGGTTAAATTAAAAAGATACTTTTTATGAAATAAAAATTTCTATATGTCTAAAATGTTATAGTTACTGTATATTAAGTTTGGGAATTTTTGGGCAAAGGGAAAGGTTTTAAAAATGTGTTTGTGAGTTTTTCATAAGAATAACTTATAATATATAGTTTTTAATGTCTCACAAATTAAAGTATAGTTGATTAATGAACTTTATAGGTTGGGGAAAATATAATAACCTAATTAACATTTAATACATTTTTTTATAAATGTTTTGGGTATAACTTTAATTTTATGCAAGTATAAACATATTGTTTACATATATTTATATATATATTTATATGAGAGAAATAAATAGAAACTTATATTAAATCAAGGAATTTAAATAACTACATTTTATTATTGTATAATAATATGGAAGCTACTATATGTTTCACTAAAAATAGAGGGAAATACATCCTATGTTTAAACCATAAATCCAGTTGTTGGATAATGTCTAAAGATATATAAATATAATTAAATGACAATAGAATTTCTTAAGGATGTTCTGGATAAATCTGATATTATGGATATATATATATATATATATATATATATATATATAATGTATATAAATACAATAAAATAGATAAAGGAAATACATTCCTTGTGAGAAATGTAATAGGAAGGATATATATATATACGATAAATAAATAAATAAAAGGAATAAAATACCTTATAGAAAATATAATATGAAGGAATTAATGAGTTAAACTAAACCTCTACATGATACTAATAAAAGAATATTATATGAGGTGGTATTAATTTATGGTTATAGGTTGAGTTTTTAGTTATCTTTGAGTTTCTAAGATTTATATAAACCGTATTTAAACACATGTATTTATTTAGTCAATAACCACAATGTAAATTTATAATTTGGTTAAGAAATTAATAAGTTGAAATTTAGGAATATTTGTAATTGGTCTACATAAAGGGTTACACAAATAGATCTTATTATATAATTAATAATAAAATGAATGAAATACTTTTACATTTAAATGTTCTTATTATATAAACAATAATAAAATAAATGAGTTCTTTTACATCTAAATGTGAAGAGGATAAACAAGTCTAGATTTAATTATTTCTTAATATTTATAGTATTGAGTAATAACTTAATATTTAAGATAAAATCATTAAAGGGATTATGATATAAAACTACATTAAACTATGATTAGGAATTTAATCTAAATAATAATCCTTAAGTTTCTTACAACTAGTTAAGCCATATAAATACATTTAACACCAATATTCAGGATGTGAGTTTATAGTTAAGTAATGTATTTAGTAGTTAGAATTTATAAGGAGGTTTGTAAATAGAAATTAGATACTTAAATCTTTAAACCTTTAATTAGATGAAATTAGGTTACATAAGAGATTATATTGATTTACCTTTTGACACTGGAAATATTAATGTGTCATTTGAATATAAGGTATGGAGATTGTTCAGAATATATTATCTTATTAAGTAATTGACAATTTCACTTACGAACCAGAATTTAATTCTTTGATAAATTCTACCTCATGCTAAGATATAATGTCCATCCTAAATACAATAAAGGGAATTGATTTATTAAGTTATTCTTTTGAAACTTTAGGTTTTGTAAACAATATAAAATGTATTTAAGACTTGAGTTTAACGAAGTTTAATATAAAAGGATTATACATGGTCTATAGAGAGAATGTGTGTAAAAGTAAAACAGTTAGGGAATTAAATGTAAGTAAGGATACAGAAAAGGTTATCTTAAGACACTTATTATAAAGTTATGGTCAAGTAAATAATATACCTTGTGGATACTAAATGTGAGAGTTCGATAAGTTTGAGTTAACTATAATATGGTTATTTCAAGATGAAAAGTAATTTAACAACTTATGACAAGATTAATAGATGGTTGTAGTTAAAGGCTATTCTGAACTAAAGATAAGATAATTGAGTTTAGTAGTGCTCAAATAAGTTATACTAAAATGCATCTACAACACTACGATTTCAGTATACGGGATGTAGATCTTAATTAAGTTAAGGGGGAAGGCTTAGTTATAATGGATTATCTAGTAGATATTGATAAAGATACACAGTCAATAAATTGTGAAATAATAGTATAGTATTCTAAGATAAAACCATCATTGGTCATAACACGATGTATGTCCTAAAGTAAGAGTAAAAGTATTGTGCTTAAGAATTGTTATTGAAATTCTAAGACTTGATTGAATAACGTATAATGCCCTTATGTTATTAGGGTCTTTAATGTGGGATTAAGGTTAAGTATGGGTAAAGTGGATAAGGGTGGAACAATTAACTAGTGTTGATAAAATACATTCCTTGGTCTTACAACCTTGAGTAATACATCGTTCTCAGACAAGTCAAAGATTACATAAACATTTAAGTGAGGGCTTAAAGGATAATTGAGACTTTGAAATAAGAGTAAGGAGTTTATTTAAGCGTAACATAGGCTACGAGTGGTTGATGATGGATTACCTTTAATATTCTTCAGAGTACTGTTGATTGTTTGCGCAAGTTGATTAGAACTGCACAACGTTACCCAGGTACGATTTCTCGTACTCAGCTTGTTGTGTTTTGGACTTTATGAAACGTTTTGTACGATTTCTTGTACTCAGCTTGTTATGTTTTGGACTTTATGGAATGTTTTGTACGATTTCTCGTACTCAGCTTGTTATGTTTTGGACTTTATGGAATGTTTTGTACGATTTCTCGTACTCAGCTTGATGTGTTTTGGACCTTATGGAATGTTTTGTACGATTTCTCGTACTCGATACTTTTGCTGATGACTTTATGGAATGTTTGGAACACCAACTGATCTTGAATGGATTTCAAAAGGGAAACTGTTTGGGTGACTAACTGAGCTTGCTGTGACTAACTGAGCCTGTATGTGAAACTTCCTTGGTTATTGGTTCCTCCTATCTAGTTGTTTCACTAGATATTAACTGCCTAGGGTTTACGCTTCTGCACTCTGTAGGACTGAGTGTTTTGGTATATTGCTTTGTGCAGTTAATGATCTAGTGGGTAACTAGGAATATAGGAAAGTATCTGGTATTGGTAAATTCTTCCTTTGGACTATGGGTTTTGTTTTGTCATCCATGAGTCGAGTTTGATCAGCCTAATTGGGAATAGATTCTTTCTATTGGGTATTAATTGTTGAGGGTTTACGCCTCTGCACTCTGTAGGACTGAGTGTTCTGGTATTGCTCTTGTGCAGTTAATAATCTAATGGGAATATGGGAAATGTTAATCTTGGTACTGAGTATGGATTATTTATACTACGTGGTGCACACACTTTTCACCGATGACTGAGAACGGGTCGGTGGCAGCGGAGGTCTGCTATACCTCGCCATTTGTGGCAACTGACAACGGAGGTCTGTTTACCTCGCCCTTTGTGGCAACTGACAGCGGAGGTCTGTTTACCTCGCCCTTGTGGCAACTGACTGGCGGTGGGGGCCATCTCTCCCAATTGGTTTATTCCACTCTTGAGTATATTTTGTCTATGGGAATCATCTTCTGAAAAGGTGGAGACATAAACTGTCTACCACGGATTATGGATATTAATGTCACTCCTAGTCCTTTGTGACTACTTAAGTCTTTCTCTTCTTAACCAGAATTGGTTCTAACATCAACAATGGATGCTTACTAACTATGTGGTGTGACTACTTAAGTGGATGACTTGTTTTGGAAGTTCTTTATCTTTGTCTTGTTTTCCTTTCTCTTTGAACTTGATTGTTTTGAAGTGCTTTATCTCTGTTTTACTTTTAAGAGTTTGTTTTCATGTTACTATTTATTTTGAAGAGTTATGTTTTATAAGTTTGTTTTTGGAGAATTGTACCAGTTCCATTCCAGGGAACTGACCCGGCCCTTTTGGGGTGGGCTGCTTAGTTTCATCTTGCAGGTACGAATTGATTTACAGGTGGCCACGAAGAGAATGAGCGTTTGGGATGGGACTAGGTTTTATGGAGAGCGAATGCGTTTTATTATTGTTTATGTTAATGTTAGGTTTTCTCGAAGTTCAGACCGTAGCTTTTGTGGATTGTAAGTTGTAAATTGGTGAGGTTTGGTGCCGGGTGTTTGGAACCCGATGGTCTGTAATCGCCTTAGAGTTTTATTTCCGCTGTATTTATGGTTAATAGGGGCGTTACAGTGCGCTCCCTATCTTCCGGCCTTCCTCCTTCTCCCTGCTTTGAATTGCTATGAAGAAACATCATCTTCCATCATTCGTACCACCATCATTCACCAGAAACCTTACCTTGCTCCTCCTCACTTCAACCTTGAGCGAACCAGTGAAAACCACACTATAAACTCCCGAAATCACCATGTTCTCCATCGGAGACTACTCTTCCCCATAATCGCCTTCTTCGCCTTCGATTCCAAGCGCTGACTAAGTAACGTTCCTCGGTTTCTCACTGAAGATCTCCCCCTATTCTTACTTGGATTTTATCTCTGGGTTACGAAAACTCCTCGCCAGAGAAATCATGTCAATGATGGCGAATGCATGGCTCTATCGGGATTTTTTCTTTCCGAAGGAAAGGCTATCTCGGCTCATTACTCCTCCTTCCCTCTCGTAAAAATCTGGAGCTAGGACCTCGAAAGCATATTTCGCTGGTTTCTGGTCTCCGTGTGTAATACCCCAACCCGAAATCCAATAAACTGAACGGCGATCACTCCCAAATGAAATACAACTGCAGCGGAAATAAATACAACAACCGGGCGGTATTACAATGCCGTTGGCCACCCTTGTGACCAACAAGGCTAAGTCCAAATACAATCCTCAAATGTCACGGTCTGGAATACAGATACAACCCGAGATACTAGGAATCAAACTCAAAGTAGAATACTGAATAAAATAATTAACTAATAGTAGACTCCCAAAGCTTGGTCTACCCCACCTACACTCAGTGTGGTGATCTTCTTAAACTTCAGGTACCTGAAAAATGGGGGTGCCCCCAAAGGGGCTCAGCAAACAATGCTGGTATGGAAAACGTGCAGCCCATCGTCTACCGGGCCACACCAACTACTTTGTCGAACACATGCAGTCATTTTTATAAAGCTGTAAACAAGCATAATCTGATGATACAAGTATCCACACAAGGACAATAATGTCACATAGAACAAGACACAGAAGGTCGAGTTAGCTGAACTGAAATTCTTTACTGATAGTCGGTCCACACAATGGGACTGACCGTTATAACTGAATATCTGAAATAGTGGAGGTATAGTGACCTCGTTATAAAGAGAGGTTGGGTATAAAAACCCCAGGAGATAACGTAGTTAAACCCTGAACTGAATGGCGTGGGAAATAAGAACCCACTAGAGGAATAAAGTCTTCCTCGAACTGAAGGGCATTTGAATCCCGGAAGGAATAAAGTCTTCCTCCCAACTGAATGTTCCGTCGCGACGTAGATAGGAGACGACCTGAGACAGGTACAACTCCTGTAGCATGCATGGCCAGATCCAACTGGGCTCCTCATTCTCGTAGTATAGAGTTGTTAAGTGTCATATAAAGACGTTAAACAAGAACACAATGTGTATTGTCAATTATCACGTTTAGGATAATGACGTTTGTTATAAACTGAAGTTAGTGAGAGACTTGAGTACAAGTCCTCGGTATACTGAAACGCAGGTATTTAATCCACTGGTATAGTAGTGTTTGTATGCGTGGGACATACACGATGTAGTCAGCAACATTCACGCACAAAATAATACCACAGTGTGCAAGAGTAAAACAACAGTTTACATTAATTATCTTGGTCGTTATTTCAAACAACAGATAGCACACAAGCCGGTGTAATCCGTTAGAAAACAGGTTGCAAGAATCCCATACCGTTCACCGTAGACTGTACTTGTTTAATTCCCGGTCAACGTCTGGTCAAACAAAGTCCTAGAATAGGATTAACTGAGAGGGTTAATTTATGTTACCCTTATATAATGATCCTATTGGATCTTTCAACAAATCTCTATTTGTTATTTCATTTGAGGTTTATTTCTTTTAATTACCTCATGATTTAATGTATAACTTATTTGTTATTCCTTTTTGATTTATTTATAAATCCTTTAATGTACATATATGTATTCATATTATTGTACTATATTTGTTGTTTATTTTAATTGTCTAAGTGACATAACAACTTATAATTTTCTTAACTATATTTAAATGTCTTACAATGACATAATATTCTTATAATCTCCTTATTCTCCTTTTAGTCATAAACAATACTTATTGTTTCTTTTTAACTTCCTTATAACTGCATAAGCCCATAGTTCTAATTCCATAATTCCTTTAATTAAAATTCTTTCTTCTAATTCCTCAAAATATCCATATAGGACCTATATTTATTTAAATCTAAATTATTACCCTTATATTTCGGTTTTTATAAATCAACCACATTAATTCATAAACTTTATATTTAAATTCTAATCTCATTATATTATAGAGTTTTAACTTCTTATTTAGCTAAATTACATAGTCACACTAATATTTTGGTATATAGCTTTTAAGTACTATAACTTTCAAAAATAACAACTTAGCCCCTTAAATTCTCGGCAATGATATTTTATTTCCCATAATTACAATTTAACCACAAAACCTTATAAACTTTGCATAATGCCTTATAAACTTATAGTTTTAATTTTAATTCTCCATAAATGCCGAATATATATATAAATTCTTAAATTACCAAACTAACCCCAAATAATTCGGCTTAGGTCTTGAACTCTCCATTAATTACATTTTCACCCCAAACTTTATAATAACTTCTTAATGACTTATAAACTAAAGTCTAAATATTTAATTCTTCAAAATTTCGAAAGTGAGCCTAATAAATCTCTTAATTATGAATTCGCCCATTAATAAGTTCTAAACTTTCATAACAACTTTTATAAATTACATAATAGCCCAAAACTTTATAAAATGTTATCTTAACACTTGTTTAATTTATCTAAAATTCATAAACTTAATTCCTAACCTTATATTATATTATAATAATACCAAACAGCCACTTAACTCTCGGTTTTTATAATAAACCCACTAAATTTTGTAAAAATTACATTTAAGCCACTTAACTTAATTAATTAGCCATTTAAGCACTAATGAAATATTTTTAGCTCACCAAACTTTGTGATATAAGTTTATATACCTAAGTAGGTCATTAATACCTATTTATCAATTAAAGCATTCGGCCATATTTATTTGGTGACCATATAGTATATAAAAGTGGATTTATATGTCATAATAATTATACATAAACTCATAGGAGTTATATAACTCATGTAAAAATTATTGTAATGTCTTATATAAATTCTTAGCCCAAAAATAAGCATTTTTGCCCTAGACTTTTCGGCCTTAATTAATTTGTAACATAAACAAATTCTATGACACAAAAATGTGTCTTAAGGTAAATATTTTCTATATATGTTATAGATTATATTTTTGTCATATAAAACCATATAGTTTCGGTATTATTTAGCCTAGGAGATGTACATAATTTTTGTACAATTTTTAGAAGCTTAACAAGGCTTATAACATAAAGATTTACTTAGTAAACTTACTTCTTAACAAGGTGGTTAAGTGCTTGAACTTCTTCTTGAATCTCCAAGCTTTCTCCTAGGTAAACTTGATGCTCCTCTTCGGTTTTATGCAAGAGGTGAAGGTGTTTAGGAGTTAGATCTTCAACAAAGATCTTAAGTAGGTTTGTAAGTAGTTTTACAATACTTTACCTTAGACTTTTTCTCTTATAATTTCGGCTCACCAAAGGTAGATGAAGAGCAAGTTTTCCTTCATCAAAATGAAGAAGAAAAACCTTAGAAGAAGTAGAACTTGGTTACACATAAAAATGTGCTTTAAGGATTTTCAAGCATTAAAACTACCTTAAGATAACCTTGAGATGCTCCTTGGTTTAATGTTGGTTTGGACAATCTCCTTGGAGAACTAAGTGAAGCCGAACACACCTTGTTATGCTAGGAAGAGTTTTGCTTCAAGACTTGCCAAGAAATGCTAGGAATTTACCTTAAAGATGAAGATAGAAGTTAAAACTCCATTAATGGACTTAAGAGCTTCAAAGGAAGAAGATGAAGCTAGAAGAGAGAGGAGAGAGCTTACCAAACCGTGCAAGAATTGTGCAAGGAGGGAAATGAAGCTCACTCACGTAAATGAAAGAAGCATTTGGAAATTGATTTTGTTTTGTCAAATTTTTAATGTCAATTGACAATTCTTTTTCCTTAGTTTATTACCTTGATTATTGGCTCAATAAATGCCTCCTTTCCAGCATGAAAACCGGCCATGTGGTGTGACTAAGCAAGAGTTGGAAGGACAATTATTTTGGCTAGAAGACAAGGTAAGAAAAGGTGAGTATATTCCTTTGATTTTTCAATGCTACTTGGCTTGTCTTCTTCTTCATGTGGAGTCACGAAATGGAGGTCTGAATGGGGTTCAAAAATAACCGGCCATGAAGAGCCAAGGAAGAAGCTTGGAAGGTCACTTAGTTATTAAGAAAGCAAAAAAGAAGAGAATCTAGATCTATTTTTGCTTAAAGCATTTGTTTGTATCTAGCTCACATGGCCTTATTCCTAAGCATTATTTCGACAGCTCTCTGGTCCATTAAGACCTACATACTTTGACATTAAGTAATATAACACATGGGATGATGAGTCATCATGTTTTAAGCTTTTATAAATTTTTAAGCAAATTTTATACTAGTTTTTGCCCTTAAAATCGGCCCCTATAGAGAGCCTTGTTGACTAGTCACACCAACTGATTTAGAAGGTAATTTTAACCCTTTTTAAGATTACCAATTCGTGGCATGTCAAAAACTACAAGGTAATTGCGTAAAACGCATTTTCGTACACCCGAAGGTGTGTTTTTGTGCTCTAAGGAAATTTTGGGAAACCAATTGTTCTTATGAGTTCCAAGTGTTTGTAAACACTTATTATAGTAAATAAACATATACTAAGATGTTACATTGAGTTATATGGGGTTATATCAACCCGTGACATAATTTACGGGCCATCGGGACACTCCCGGGCCAAAAAGGAGCGCTAAGAAATCCTCCTTTGGTTTTTGCTGAATTTTGAGAAACCACTTCGTGGGTTCTCTTTAGAATGATAAATAATGATGTTAGGAACTCTAGGAATTAATTTATAGGAGTTCGTGCCACCTCGGCACTCCTCCGGACTTTTCGTGCTTTAAGGAGCGGGTGTGAGCACTCCCGAGCATTTTGCGTATTTGACTGAATATAGCTTAGGGAATATATTTGTATATTCATATAATAATTGTATGACCATTTAGTTTGAATATTAGAGGATCATACAAGGTCATGTTTGACCATATGCTTCTAAGGCGTTTTAGCGTTTATGGTGAAACGACTGTTTTTACGTAACGTTTTCATGCATGGGTTTGCATGCGTACGTGAAATGATTTATATTTGGATTATATTCCAATAAATAATGATTAAATAATATTATTTAGATTTGGGGTATTTCACCGTGATATACTCATTCGCTCTATTTTCAGTTCGTGGTGTCTTCTTCTATTTCTTTATGTTTTTGAAAGATAAATTGGATGGGTATAACCATCTCGGTTATATGTTCTCATTTTTGCTCACACTAAGACATTTTCATTGCTGCTCTCCCCTTTTGGTCGTGTTGTCGTGCTCATACTCTCTCTATTTTCTGCTTCTATTCTCCTTTTGTTGAGGTTCGATCTAAAGGGTACTAGATCTAATATAGGTTCTAAGGGCCCAGGATGGATGTATATTGCCGAAGCTGTTGTTTCTCATTTACTACCCATTTGGTTAGTTGGTTCTGGTTTGAGAGCGTGATTGAAAGTCAGGATTGAGACTTAAAACCTGAATCTAGTTCATGGCCTACGGTCGGTTTACCAAAATCGTTCGTCCGGTTCCACTTTGGATTTCGTTTTACGAAGAGGTTGTTTGTATATGTTACATCTTAACAGAATCCGAGAATTATGTGTTGACTGCCATCTTCAATTTGAGTTTTGGTCAAACTATTTTGAAATACCCCGAGTAATTACCACTTTAAATTAGTGAAGTTTAAATTAAATTATGTGTAATAATTACCATGAAACATTATGGTATTTAAAACATAGATCCAAACGGATACTTATACCGCATGTACATATTGGTGTGTAAAATAAATACCACTAGTGCGCCCAATAAATTGTATGAACATCCTATATACCCTAGACAAATTATAAACATAAACCTAAACTCATATATATGAATGCACACTTCTAAACCAAAAACGTTAATATAGTCATGCATATAATATATGTACATATATAATATATGTATATATATACAATCGGTGTTACGTACATAAATGACAACGTGACAAATAAAATAGTCGCGTATATAACAAATAAAGCGACATAATAATATAGTCGCACACATATATATACGTATACAAAAATAGGCATGTATATGTGTCGCTACAAAAAAAGGGAGAGGAGCGAAATATGCTATCGTCGGGGTTCGAACCCAGTACCTTTCGTACCCGCCCTGGATGCCTTAACCGGTTGAACTATGCTCGAATTCAGTAGCAAACTGCACTTCTGGACACTAAAGGAAATAACACATCATTAACCACTAACTTAGCTATTAAAGAAATAGTATACACCATCGGCTTTCTTCTTCTTCATCAATGAATTGCTCAAAATTCGAACAAGCAACACAAGTGCACCAGTACTTTTTCTTGTCTTTCTTTGATCAGTACAACACTAATGTGCTCAACTCATTCACGTGACCACCTCAACCACTCCTATCAGTCCAAGCTCTTTCCCACCTACTTTATCCAACATCATGAGCAATAATAACAATGTGTCGGGCAGCAAGTCTTTACTGATTCTCGAAAACATCATTTCAAACTCCAACACTCCACTTCCACTGCATGCTGCTGCCAACAACCCAAGCCGGGTGCATCATGCTCCAATGCCGATTTCCAATGCCAGGAAGATAGACAAGAGGGCAGCCACTCACCTGAAAGTTTGAGCCCACCTAATTTTCACAAGACTTCCATTGGAAACTACCACCACTAGCACTTATTCAGTTTCTGTGTCGGTTCTTTGCCTCTGTCACCTGAGTAATGTTCCTGATCAGTCACTCTCCACTGCACGCTTATATGCCCACGTTGTGCATGTCTAGAGCTTCCTCCCCTTCTCTGTTTCCTTGTTCATGTGAGAAGGTAAGCCAAGCTTCGAGGTTGTTCTCCTGCTGCACCTGATCTCTTCCTTCCCCGATCAAAACCCACCCCTGAATCATTCTAGTTTGATGCTTCTGTCGAAAAAAAAAAATTCTGATCCATGGCCTCTGAATCCTGCCCCATTGTCATGCAGCTACTCCTCTGGATATCTCCTCTATGAATGCACCAAGACTTATCCAGAAACACCTGCAAGTAAATTGTTGAACATCAGTCAAGGTGAGGCCTCAAAGTAATTCAGTTCAGTTTCTACTCTCTGATTTTTCTGGTGTTCGAAATGTGAGACACTCACTCAGTTTCCTCTTCCTGATCTGCTTGCTTTCTCCAAGCAATCCCAGGCATGAAGGGCCTGCAAACTCCTTGAGGAAAATCTGTACAAACTGCCCTTAAACACGTTCCAAGGTAAGAACTGCTAAATCCATGCGCATGTCCAAGAATCTGTAACACTTCTAGGAATAATTCAACAACTAATGAGGGTTCTTTCTGCTGGGAAAGATCTAAACAAGCCAAGAACTTCTGTGTGAAACAGCCTAGGGAAAACTAAGGGAAATCACCTCTTAACTCAAGGTAAAATTTACCGAGACTTCCTGAATGTTACCTTGTACTAACTTGAAAAAAAAAGATTTTGTGCAAAGTCTAATATGTGAATTCTTGGCAATTAGGGTCGAGAGTTGTGTAAGAAACCCAGGAAAGACTGCTCCAGAGCCCAAGGTTGTACCACTCAACCCACGTTTGATTCATGTCTTAAACTGTACTGATATAAGTGCAACTGATATTCTAAATGCATTGTCACCACCTTGAAACATTGAGCTGAAGTTAAAACCCTGATCAAACACTTAACTAATGGGATAAAACAATTCAAAAAAATAATGACAGAGAGAGTATATCAGTTTCTGAAATGTTTGTGTTTTGCTGTGGTGTTACCCTTCCTGAAGTAACCTAAAAGATTGTGTGTACTGATCATTGATCTGAAAGCTTACTAAAGTGTAGGGCTAAAGTGTAAACATTGGGAGGAATCGTCAGTCAGATAGAGTACAAAAAGAAAACAATACAAGGGAAAGGAAAAGATATCAGATTTTATATCTTTTTGAAACATTGAGTTTCTGTATAATGTGGTTACAGAGGGCATAAAGGGGTTTCATCGAGTGGGTTAAGAGATTAAAACATTGCTAATACATCTAACTCAGTTTTTTTAAACACCTTGGGGTGAATAGGCAGTCAGGTTAGTGAACAACATAAAAGAGATATAAGGGGATAAATTAGTTTCATGTATTAGTTTTCAATTTTATGTAACCTTTCAGTTTTTGTATAACGAAACTTCAATTGCAGTACCCAAGCTGTGTAGAGATTGTTGGAGTTTAAAATGTAGACAGAGAACTTAAATAAGCAGGGGAGTATTGTGGGACGGATTATAAGACAGTCTAACAAACTAAAAGAAGGAATGAAGAGGGAATACACATATTTTTGGCTTTCAGATTCTCAACACGACTGTTTGCGTACCTGGTTTACAGAAGTTGTAACTGTGTTGAATCAGTTTAATAAAGAACTCAAATCACAGCTGATACATGTGTAGAAAGGTTGGTAAAACATTTGGGAGGGGGTAAAAGACAATTGAGAATCTAAATCAATGACTTAAAAGAGGAGTACATAGATTGGAATGTTTCAGTTTTTCTGCAACGCTTACCGGTTCTGTACAAGAGATTTTCAGAGGGGTTGTCCATGTTGTCTTAGGATGGTATTGTGTTTAAAACCTAGCTAACACACTTAGCTCAGTGGGTGGAGACTTAGGGGAAAGATTAGAACTCAATTTAATTAACTGGAAGCAGGAATAGAGAGGAATATGCGAAGGTTGTTTTCAGGTACTCTATAATTGGCAACCCTTGTATAGTAATGTTACAGAAGTTTGAAGAGTGTTACAAAGGGTTAGAAATGAACTTAAAACGTTTATAACTGGTTGAACAAGGCTGGTATATACATTTGGAAGGTACGGAGTAAGTTTAACATACTGAAAGAAGAAGCAAGAAGAAACATCCAAATTCAGATTTTCAGTTTTTCGATAGTGGGCTGTTTCTTTATAACTGAGTACAGAAGCTAGGTGAGTGTTTTGATGGTTTGGTTTTGAGTTTAAAGCCTTTCTAAGGCACTTATCTAGTAGGGTAAACACTTCGGGGGAAATTAGAAGTCAGCTTAACTAACTAAAAGAAAGAATGAAGAAGAAACACACAGATTGTGTTTCCAGATTTTTCTGTAATTGGTTGTCTCTGTATAATGGTAATACAGATGGTATAAGAGTATTTCTTTGGCCTGGAAATGAACTTAGAACATTATAATACACCTACCTAAGAGTGTAAACACTTTTGGAAGATTTGGAAACTGACTTATGGACTAAAAGAAAGTTTGGAGAGGAGCTGTACAGAATTAATGTTTGCACTTTTATGCACTTCCTTGTTTCTGTATAATGAACTTCAAAGGGGTTGACAGTGTTGTTTTAAGTTGGTTTTCTGTTTAAAACTTTCCTAATACATTTATCTAGTTGGTTAAAAGTTTTGGGTGGAATTAGAAACAGATTAAGGAACTAAAAGGAAACTTGAAGTAGAGATATACAAACTGTGTTCTCAGTTTCTTTTCTGTAACTTGTGTTTCTGTATGGGCATTTTCTAGAGGTGTTAAAAGTGTGGTTCTGATTTAAAAATGAACCCAAAATATTTCTAATACATTTAGCTAGGCTGGTGAAATATTTTGAGAGGGTTACACCTCAGTGGATACCTTGAATGTGGAGTTGGGTATGGTTAATCACCGAAACTATGTTCCAGTTTTCTAAACTTTGGGGCTTCTGTATATAAGGGATTTAGGAGTATCTTATAGACTTTATTGCTGTGATAATGGGTTAAAAAAATTACTAACCTATTTAGATAAGGAAGGAATACATCTTAGGGGAATTAAAACCCATCTTAGTTAAACTTGTTACAAGTTGGTGCTTAGAAATACTTCAAAACATTAACAAGAGGAAGGACATAGTTAACGTATGAAACGGCAATGTAAACTTCCTAGGAGTTGGATAAAGTCTAAAGTTAATACTTGGGAAGTTCCTAATGGCTATTATAAGTCGAACATTCAAAAACACGCCTAGGGAACAATACCCGATAAGATGAGATAAACTAGGATAATGTCATGACGGTCGTTGCATGAAATCATAAACTGACAAGTTGTTTTAATCAACGTTAGGGCCGTAACGAATGTCAACCGGGACCCCGTGTGTGAGACAACCCTTGCTTCTGATCCAGGTATGGATATGTGTGGTCCGTATGTTGTCGTGTTACACGGCTTGTGTGCTGTGTGCTTTGTTTGACAATGACCATAAGACTAAAGCATGAAATTGGATTGCTTTTTGTGACTTGCTTATATGCTTGTTATATCATTATTGCATATTACTTGCGCACACACAGTAGTTTAGTCCCTTTCTCGTTTATGGATCTTTGAGATGGAAGTTGACGAACTACGTAAACAAAACAAAAGAACTATACAAAGAGAAAACCCCTCTTAAACTATAGGGGACTTATAACGACAACACCCACTATGGTGTCGAACTTATAATGATAATGAAAAGTAAAATACCAGTTGGTGGGACATATCCTGGGGTCTAGAGATGACCCCGCTTTCTCGACGCGTGACACCGGGAATGGAGGATTAGTTATGGAGAAGACGTCCTTCAACTTGTGGTGATAAGAGAATTCACAAATAACCCTTAAAAATGAAGGAAATATTGGAACCTATATGATATGGTCATGGGATCTAAACTATATCCCCAGACTTGGTGCAAGGAAAGAGAAAGAAAATACACATTATGGGAACAAGAGAAAGAAATGAAATCACACAACGCTCAAATGATCCCATAGTGATGATCATTGGTATAACATACCTATGCACACGTTTTATTATTTACATGATTGCTGTTGCTATACTAGCAGCTTGTTGTGATTGGTTGCGTGTTTGATGTTGCTATGACGCCAGCATGTTATGCTTGGTTGCTTGTTGCTAATGCTTGCTACCTTTAAGTGTGTATGATATCATGATGTATTGTGGTGTGCTTTACTGCTTATTATAGCATGTAAATTGGACTTAATAATATTCGACCAAGTAGTCGTGTAGCCCGACAACATACGGGCTACACATATTCATACTCAGCGTAGTTGGCTGAGTCCTTTAGAACCCAATTTTTACAGGTATTGAGCCGGATGACAACGGAGCGTAGGCGAGATGGCTACCATGGGGGTAGTCCATCAGGGCATAACTTTGAGTTTTGAGCAGTATGTTTAAGTATTGGTTGTTACTAAACCCAGGATGTACTTTTCAGTTTATGAACTGGTAATTATGTTATAGACACTCGGTATTTGGGAATTATATTTTATGTTGTATATGAGTTTTGATAGAAGGTTGTTTCCAGTCATTCAGACCGTAACTTGGTGTTGGTAGTGTGATTATGTCAACCACGTGGGTGATTGGCGTCTGTGACACCCAGATGGAGTTGTGAATCCGCTGTATAGACTTCTCGTGATATCGTTAGGCCCATTGTTTGTACTGCTGTTGAGTTATTCGGGGGTGTTACAAAAAGTGGTATCAGAGCGTAGTTACGCTCTGATGACTGGAACATAGAAGTACCGTGCATAGGAAAACCTGAAATTAGGAATTCTGACAGTGAGTTAAGGGTTGGGGTAGTACGTGAGGCGCGTTAGTTAGGGTTTTCACCAGTGTTTACTGGATACCTGCAGACACCTACACCTGACCTCCACATCCCTAGTTAAATTCAGGGAAAGAACGTCAGAGAGGTAAAACCTCCTCTTACTCGGGGAAACCCGATCTGGTCTCTACTTAATGTTATACAATTAACCCGTGAAGAAAAACTATACTATACAATAGCCCAAGACTCAAAGCTCTGACTAGAGCGTGAAGTTCAAAGACGTTGCCAAAAGAATAATACCCATTGACGGACCAATTTTAGAGGCAACTTGGGTCGACATGCTTAGCAGTCGATAGGACCCTACCTCACAAGTGAAGAGGACCGAAACACCCAAAAAAATTTACGAAATAAATAAAGCTTACATAAGCAATTAATTAAGCCAAGGATGGGGTTGAGATAAATTCTTCAATTCGTACACTTGAGAGGTTAATTTTAGTAAACCCCTCGTAAAACCATAAAGTGAGAGGATATAGTTCGAGACAAAATTACACCATAAAATTGGTACAATCTATAATGCTTAATAAAGCATGACACAATTTTACACACTAAAGTATAATATTACGGAATTCAATAAATTCCCTGCTCCCTCTCACGTTTTTCTTCATTCTCTGACATAACAAATTTTCTTAGACAATAATTGCAGTTCCCTGAGAAAAACACATTGTTATAGGGATCATAAAAAGAACTCCCGAACCTTGTAAATAGTCATTAGTATGAGGCACTGGTTACCCACCCCAACACAAAGCAAACAGATAAGAAAATGGTATTGAATTCGCCACTATGTTCAAACATCTATCGAGTATTTCGTTCAAGGAGACCAAATAAAAGGAGTTGTGTACAATAAAGAATTAAGTTCCAATCATGGAGGAACAAATTCCGAAAGAGGAACTGTTAAAACACCTGCAAGCAATGCAACGGGTAACTGTGGAATTCAATTTTATAAAAAGATAAACCCTTTGGATCATGTGTATATCATTAACTATGGTTATAAGAAAATGATATGGAGCCTCACTAATTAATACAACGAAAACTCCAGTACCAATAAAGGTTATGCTCACGAGGTATGCATACCAAAGAGCACCTAGTGCCATATTCAGGTAAGGTTTAATTGAGTGTTCGAGACATGCATAAAACTTGTCCTGGGAGACTTACACCCGGTAGACTTATAATCTTTTGCATCTGTGAATCTAACAACAATCCAATACAAGACCGTTCAATGGGTTGTTAGTCTAAGTTTTTACTATAACCTCGGCAAGATTACCACAAAGTTCTAAAAATCTCTCTCCCTACAATAAATAAATAACAACCAACACAAAAAAATAAATAATTACTGAATATAAATCTTGGATTAAGATATAAGTAGCGATAAGAAAATATTACTCATAAAAGGATAATGATGTGGGCTTATTATCCTAAGTAACCTAGAAGATACCTTAGGTAAAGTAACGGTAATACTGTTCTCCAATACAAGTATAAGAAACTTAATCTTATGAACTTAAATACGGTGATGGATCACTATATCACTATATCTATGAATACGGTGCGGATGGATCACCTATATCCATACTATATCTATGAATACGGTGCGGATGGATCACCTATATCCATATTATATCTATGAATACGGTGCGGATGGATCACCTATATCCATATTATATCTATGAATACGGTGCGGTGGATACCTATATCCATATATATATGAATACGGTGCGGATGAATCACCTATATTCATACTATATCTATGAATACGGTGCGGATGGATCACCTATATCCATACTATATCTATGAATACGGTGCTGATGGATCACCTATATCCATACTATATCTCTGAATACGGTGCGGATGGATCACCTATATCCATACTATATCTATGAATACGGTGCGGATGGATCACCTATATCCATACTATATCTATGAATACGGTGCGGATGGATCACCTATATCGATCCTATATCTCTGAATACTGTGCGGATGGATCACCTATATCCATACTATATCTATGAATACGGTGCGGATGGATCACCTATATCCATACTATATCTCTGAATACGGTGCGGATGGATCACCTATATCCATACTATATCTCTATATACGGTGAGGATGGATCACCTAAATCCATACTAAATCTATAAATATGTTGCAGATGGATCACCTATATCCATAGTAGGCTCAAGATTTATAGATCTGAGCCGGTGAAACCCGGTATCCAGGAAAGCCTGGTTACGCATTGTGATCACAAAAGAGAAGATGACTGAAACAAGTCCACTCAATAATATGAGAACTTGGAATGACAAGAACTCATAATATCAGGAGGATACGAATTATGTACCAATATACCATTAAATTTATGAAACAATCATATGTGCATATATATATATAAGACAAAAGGGTATTGTAATACAAATACGACCTTGGAACTTATAACACATAAGTATACATATATTATGGATACAAGAATGAGCGAATGTATATAAGTACACATTTATATGTATACATGGTTGGAAAATTTAAAGGATTAATTCAAGAATTGATGGTCAGATGACTAGAAGCATGGAGGGTAATAATTAAATTTGGTCGATTGTTTGTTGGACGTGCGAGGTTGAACTTAACCCTGGTCAGGTCAAGTGATACTGAGCTCAAATTGGGGTGGAAGGATAATTCAACACTTACGCTGACCACGTAAGGGTTGGATAACTCTCGAAACCTCCTACAAGTGGACACATGAACTACAAAGTACGAAGGATGCGATATCGATGTAGATGATACGAGCGGGTAGAATACATTGATACATGATTCGAAACTTAGAAGTTACAACCACAGAAACTTCTAACATATATAATTTGGTAACCTTTTGACTGAAACCAATTGAAATCAACCAGCAGTGTCAAGGCCATAATTGGGCTGAAAAATAAAGATTACTTAGAGACGAAAAACCTCTAGTTTGGCTGTACACATTAAGGGATAAAAGAAGGTAGTACTACTAGGAGAGTAAACTAGCTAGCTACACATAAATATGAGGGGTAATATAAACTAAACAAATCGTGGTAACAATGACACGTCGATAACTTTCAAATACTATGAACTAAATCATTAAAGTCCAAAAAGGTCAGCTAGAAAGAACAATTCAGACGCTTAAAAGCGCAAATAAAGCATGAACATTCGACCCTTAGAGAAAATGAATAGACAAATTACAACCCACCGAGACTGTGTATAAATTAAAATGCCCCATATCAGTTAAGAGACTTTTACTCCTATACAGTTATGCCATGCATTACCTTGAAAGGCATAGTGAGGGAAAACTAAACCTGAAGGAAATCAGAGTCGCACAGCAGAAGCGGGTGGACCGTATCTCACATTTTCTAGTCGAACAACAAATGAATTATCTACCAATACCTTAAACCCAAAGAGGCTAACCCGAATCCGTTATAGATCGGTATGGATACCGATAAGGATCCTTGAGACAGAAACCAAGCCATTAACATGGTCAAGACATTCGATAAGATTATAAGGTGAACTAAAGTGCATAGGAACTAGAATGCCCCATGAGACTTAAACATCTTGAACGAAGGTTCAAGGATGAGATAAAAGGGATTACGTGGGCGTAATCCTTTTTTAAGGAGGGTAGGCGCATTGCGTTTTTACTTGGTGTTGCTCGTTGGAGGTGTTGTTTTGAATGCCGTGTGTGTGGATTGGGTTGAATGCATTATGGTTATGAATGAATAACTTGTTCAATTGATTACTAATGAGTACAATATATGAGTATTACTGGTACATTACAATATTATTGTGAATTTGGGCAAGCCACAGATGTGACGTGGTGATTATAAGCACAAATGGTGAAATAGAACTGGTTAGAGAGAACGATTCCACTATGTGTATTCCTACAACCACACGTTGGTTGGTAGGTTTGTGTGTATGAATTGTGCAGGATTGTGTGTGTTTTGTGTTGGATGTACACTGTGCGATGAATGAAAGTTGTATGTTGGTTGTTTATGGTGTGATATGTTGATTGTGGCATTGGTGTGCTTTAAACACTTGAGATGTATTTGGTGATGTATACGTGAACTATTGTGTATGTATGTCCCTTGGGACTTGTGATATGTACACGTATGTGTGATTCGTTTGGATTGGAAAACTAGTGGTAGAATGGACGGTTAGGAAAATGTTGGAACTTTAGAATTGATAGGATTGAATGGATTAGAACCTAGAGATTCGTTGGGTGGTTAGGTACATATTCGATTGAGACAACTTCGGGACGAAGTTCTTTTAAGGGGGTAGACTAATAAGCCCCGAGTAATTACCACTTTAATTAGTGAAGTTTAAATTAAATTATTATGTGCAATATTACCATGAAACATTATGGTATTTAAAACATAGATCCAAACGGATACTTATACCGCATGTACATATCAGTGCGTAAAATAAATACCACTAATGCGCCCAATAAATTGTATGAACATCCTATATACCCTAGACAAATTATAAATGTAAACGCAAACTCATATATATGAATGCACACTTCTAAACCGAAAACGTTAATATAGTCACGCATATATATATGTCCATATATATATGTATATATATACAATCGGTGTTACGTACATAAATGACAACGTGACAAATAAAATAGTCACGTATATAACAAATAAAGCGACATAATAATATAGTCGCACACATATAATACGTATACAAAAATAGGCATGTATATGTACCGATACAAAAAAAGGGAGAGGAGCGAAATATGCTATCGCCGAGGTTCGAACCCGATACCTTTCGTACCTACCCTAGATGCCTTAACCGGTTGAACTGTGCTCGAATTCAGTAGCAAACTGCACTTCTTGACAATAAAGGAAATAACACATCATTAACCACTAACTTAGCTATTAAAGAAATAGCATACACCATCGGCTTTCTTCTTCTTCTTCTTCATCAGTGAACTGCTCAAAATTCAAACAAGCAACACAAGTGCACCAGCACTTTTTCTTGACTTTCTTTGATCAGTACAGCACTAATGTGCTCAACTCATTCACGTGACCACCTCAACCCATTCCTATCAGTCCAAGCTCCTTCCCACCCACTTTATCCAACATCACGAGCAATAATAACAATGCATCGGGCAGCAAGTCTTTACTGATTCTTGAAAACTTCATTTCAAACTCCAACACTCCACTTCCACTGCATGCTGCTGCTGCCAACAACCCAAGCCGGGCGCATCATGCTCCAATGCGGATTTCCAATGCCAGGAAGATAGACAAGAGGGCAGCCACTCACCTAAAAGTTTGAGCCCACCGAATTTTCACAAGACTTCCATTGGAAACTACCACCATTAGCACTTATTCAGTTTCTGTGTCGGTCCTTTTGCCTCTTTCACCTGAGTAATGTTCTTGATCAGTCACTCTCTACTGCACGCTTATATGCCCACGTTGTGCATATCTAGAGCTTCCTCCCCTTCTCTGTTTCCTTGTTCATGTGAGAAGGTAAGCCAAGCTTCGAGGCTGATCTCCTGCTGCACCTGATCTCTTCCTTCCCCGATCAAAACCCACCCCTGAATCATTCTAGTTTTGATGCTTCTGTCCGAAAAAAAATTCTGATCCATGGCCTCTGAATCCTGCCCCATTGTCATGCAGCTACTCCTCTGGATATCTCCTCTATGAATGCACCAAGACTTATCCAGAAACACCTGCAAGTAAATTGTTGAACATCAGTCAAGGTGAGGCCTCAAAGTAATTCAGTTCAGTTTCTACTCTCTGATTTTTCTGGTGTTCGAAAATGCTGAGACACTCACTCAGTTTCCTCTTCCTGATCTGCTTGCTTTCTCCAAGCAATCTCAGGCATGAAGGGCCTACAAACTCCTTGAGGAAAATCTGTACAAGCTGCCCTTAAATATGTTCCAAGGTAAGAACTCCTAAATCCATGCGCATGTCCAAGAATCTGTACACTGCTAGGAATAATTCAATAACTAATGATGGTTCTTTCTGGTGGGAAAGATCTGTCAACAAGCCAAGCACTTCTGTGTGAAATAGCCCAGGGAAAACTAAGGGAAATCACCTCTTAACTCAAGGTAAAATTTACCGAGACTTCCTGAATGTTACCCCTTGTACTAAGTTGAGAAAAAAGATTTTGTGCAAAGTCTAATCTGTGACTTCTTGGCAACTAGGGTCGAGAGTTGTGTAAGAAACCCAGGAAAGATAGCTCCGGAGCCTAAGGTTGTACCACTCAACCCATGGTTGATTCATGTCTTAATCTGTACTGATATAAGTGCAACTGATATTCTTAATTCATTGTCACCTCCTGAAACATTGAGCTGAAGTTAAAATCCTGATCAAACACTTAACTAATGGGATAAACAATTCAAAAAAAAATGACAGAGAGAGTATTAGTTTCTGAAATGTTTGTGTTTTGCTGTGTGTTACCCTTCCTGAAGTAACCTAAAAGATTGTGTGTACTTGATCAATGATCTGAAAGCTTACTAAAGTGTAGGGCTAAAGTGTAAACATTTGGGAGGAATCGTCAGTCAGATAGAGTACAAAAGAAAACAATACAAGGGAAAGGAAAAGATATCAGATTTTATATCTTTTTAAAACATTGAGTTTCTGTATAATGTGTTAAAGAGGGCATAAGGGGGTTTCATCGAGTGGGTTAAGAGAATAAAACCATGCTAATTCATCTAACTCAGTTTTTTTTAAACACCTTGGGGTGAATAGGGAGTCAGGTTAGTGAACAACATAAAGAGATATAAGGGGATAAATTAGTTTCATGTATTAGTTTTCAGTTTTCTGTAACCTTTAAGTTTCTGTATAACGAAACTTCAGTTGCAGTACCCAAGCTGTGTTAAGATTGTTGGAGTTTAAAATCTAGACAGAGAACTTAATAAGCAGGGGAGTATTGTGGGACGGATTATAAGACAGTCCTAACACTAAAAGGAGAATGAAGAGGGAAGACACACATATTTTTAGCTTTCAGATTCTCAACACTTGACTGTTTACGTACCTGGTTTACAGAAGTTGTAACTATGTTGAATCAGTTTAATAAAGAACTCAAATCACAGTTGATACATGTAGCAAGGTAGGTAAAACATTTTGGGAGGGGTAAAAGACAGATTGAGAATCTAAATCAATGACTAAAGAGGAGTACATAGATTGAATGTTTCAATTTTTCTGCAACGCTTACCGGTTCTGTACAAGAGATTTTCAGAGGGGTTGTCCATGTTGTCTTGGATGGTATTGTGTTTAAAACCTAGCTAACACACTTAGTTCAGTGGGTGGAGACTTAGGGGAAAGATTAGAACTCAGTTTAATTAACTGGAAGCAGGAATAGAGAATATGCGAAGGTTGTTTTAAGGTTCTCTATAATTGGCAGCCCTTGTATAATAATGTTACAGAAGTTTGAAGAGTGTTACAGAGGGTTAGAAATGAACCTAAAACGTTGCTAACTGGGTGAACTAGGCTGGTATATACATTTGGAAGGTAGGAGTTAGTTTAACGTACTGAAAGAAGAAGCAAGAAGAAACATCCAAATTTAGTTTTTCAGTTTTTTTCGATAGTGGGCTGTTTCTGTATAACTGAGTACAGAAGCTAGGTGAGTGTTTTGATGGTTTGGTTTTGAGTTTAAAGCTTTGCTAAGGCACTTATCTAGTAGGGTAAACACTTTGGGGAAATTATAAGTCAGTTTAACAAACTAAAAGAAAGAATGAAGAAGAAACACAGAGATTGTGTTTCCAGATTTTCTGTAATTAGTTGTCTCTGTATAATGGTAATACAGATGGTATAAGATGTTTCTTCTTTGGTCTGGAAATGAACTTAGAACCTTATACACCTACCTAAGAGTGTAAATACTTTTGGAATTTGGAAACTGACTTATGGACTAAAGAAAGTTGGAGAGGAGCTGTACAGAATTAATGTTTGCACTTTTCTGCAGTTCCTTGTTTCTGTATAATGAACTTTCAAAGGGGTTGACAATGCTGTTTTAAGTTGGTTTTCAGTTTAAAACTTTCATAATAACATTTATCTATCTTGGGTAAAAGTTTTGGGTGGAATTAGTAACAGATTAAGGAACTAAAAGGAAACTTGAAGTAGAGATATACAAATTGTGTTCTCAGTTTCTTTTCTGTAAATTGTGTTTCTGTATGGGCAGTTTCCAGAGGTTGTTAAAAGTGTGGTGCTGATTTAAAAACGAACCCAAAATATTGCTAATACATTTAGCTAGGCTGGTGAAATATTTTGAGAGGGTTAAACCTTAGTGGATACCTTAAATGTGGAGTTGGGTAAGGTTAAACACCGAAACGTATGTTCAGTTTTCTTCTCAAACTTCTGAGGGCTTCTGTAATACGGGCCTTTAGGATAGTATCTTAAAGACTTGTTATTGCTGTGATAATGGTTTAAAAACATTACTAACCTATTTAGATAAGGAAGGAATACATCTTAGGGGAATTAAACCCATCTTAGTTAAACTTGTTACAGTTGGTGCTTAGAAATACTTCCAAAAACATTAACTAGAGGAAGGACTTAGTTAACGTATGAAACGGCGATGTAAACTTCCTAGGAGTTGGATAAAGTCTAAAGTTAATACTTGGGAAGATCCTAAAGGCTAATATAAGTCGAACTTTCAAAAACACGCCTAGGGAACAATACCCGATAAGATGAGATAAACTAGGATAATGTCATGACGGACGTTGCATGTAATCATAAACTGACAAGTTATTTTAATCAACGTTAGGGCCATAACGAATGTCAACCGGGACCCCATGTGTGAGACAACCCTTGCTTCTGATCCAGGTATGGATATGTGTGGTCCGTATGTTGCCGTGTTACACGGCTTATTTGCTGTGTGCTTTGTTTGACAATGACCATAAGACTAAACCATGAAATTGGATTGCTTGTTGTGACTTGCTTATATGCTTTTTATATCATTATTGCATATTACTTGCGCGCACACAGTAGTTTAGTCCCTTTCTCGTTTATGGATCTTTGAGATGGAACTTGACGAACTACGTAAACAAAACAAAAGAACTATACAAAGAGAAAACTCCTCTTTAACTATAGGGGACTTCTAACGACACCCACTATGGTGTCGAACATATAATGATAATGAAAAGTAAAATACCAGTTGGTGGGACACATCCTAGGGTCTAGAGATGACCCCGCTTTCTCGACGCGTGACACCGGGAATGGAGGATTAGTTATGGAGAAGACGTCCTTCAACTTGTGGTGAATAGAGAATTCACAAATAACCCTTAAAGAACCAAGGAAAAATTGGCACCTATATGATATGGTCACGGGATTTAAACTATATGTAACACCCCAACCGTTATACTCGTCATTACCTCTTAAACCTATTCTAATTGCTCTTACTCACGCAACGGAACTCTAATCACAACGAGGGGTGAAACAACGCCGTTAGCCACCCATGTGGCTAACCTGGCCTAACTCTCATACAGTAACGGTCTGATGGACTGGAACAACCGAATTCACAACACAATTACAATACTCAAATCACTTCTTTACTATACCGAGTCTACAACAAATGGATACCGACAACATATTCGGTCTTACACCTCCTTCAATAGATAAGTAATTAAAACTACTACCCATGTAACCCACCGACCCCGTCCTACTCTCGAACGGTAACATCTTCGGTGTACCTGTAAAATAAAAACATCGCCCCTAGGGGCTCAGCATAATGCTGCATATGAAATTCGCATACCCGAGCGCTAACCGGGGTACGCCGACCACTTAGTCGGATATACATGGAGTTCATTTTAGTCAAAAAACATGCATCAAAGCAATACAATAAATATGTGTATTACACAAGGAATCTACATCCAATCACGGAACACGATTCCTAACTAACATAACAAGGTTGTTAGTGGTATCTGGTTACTCTTAGGCCTTGAGGGTTATTCCTCACTATGCCTTGTTTACTTATTCAATACCTCACCCGCTCTCTCGGGTTACTTATTCATATTCACACCAATTCTCTTGGGCTACTCGTACTATACTCACCCACACTCTCGGGTTACTTATTCTCATTATCTTACCCATACTCTTGGGTTATTTACACTCATTATCTCACCCACACTCTTGGGTTATTTATACTCATTATCTCACCCACACTCTTGGGTTATTTATACTCAAGCTCTTGTAGATTCTCGAGACACTACAGGTCTCCTACGTCACGCTTGTTACTCTTAATACATACTTAGGCCAAAACTCATGGCTCTCTAGCATAGTCTTACTTCCCCGGTTTCGACCCTACTCTGGGTCTAGCATGGTGGGAAGGTTCAACTAGCTCACGGAACTCTCTCTTAGTTCCTATCTCTTTTACTTAGGTTCGACTACTCTCGGACTACTCTCGTTCCCATACACTCCTCTCTCGGAGTTATAATAATATCATGTATATTAGTCTAGAAGCATCACTCTCGATGTTTCTAATGACTTGGGAACATTACTTTAGTTCGGTTAATCTTAGGTTTTAAGAGTTACCCATACATTTACTTTACTCATACTTTCGGTTACTTGCATATACCAGGTAAAATCCTCATATGGGAGGTCGACCATGTCTCAAGGGAGTTACTAATCCCTCAGGTCTCTTTTACCTTCTTCACTGGTTCACATCTTCGAACTATCTTAATCCTCTTGAAGGAGGTTCACTTATCTTTCCACTCTCATTTGTTTCGTGGATTGTTTCAATGTGGTTTTCTAACCATTATCGGGTATTTACTCAACCCGTAATTCTCCTCACATTCTAGGGAGTTCATATGTTTGCGTTATCGTTATACTTTAACGGATAGTTTGTGTGTTTGCACGTTTTCGTTATCATAAGCGTCGACCCGATCTATGGGTCTCTAGCCAAACGTTACTCACTACGAGTCGGTCCATTCACTATGTTAGACCACACCGGCATACAAGTATGTTAGCTCATTCAACATACAACAAGGCATACATAATCAAACAAAGGATTATTTTCATGCTTTAATCTTGATTAAGCCGGCACACAAACACACAAATCAACGTAACTCGGTTAGCACGCGGAGTATGAGAAAATCATACCTTTCACCGGGGTTTTTACTTTTACCGTGTCATCTCACCATGCTTGGGTTACGCACGATTCTCTGATAATGTTTCAAACATTATTGTTAATACTAAACGCATACGGTATATGATAAAATGCTATTCCCGTATTTACCCGTTATCCCGTTAACTCGGTTTTACTCTTGTCAATTTGAGTTCTCACTTCTCAATCACTTCTAACACTTTCTTACACTTCTTAGGGCCTTAACATGTCACCAAACAAGGCCTTAACATCTTATAACATCATTAACCTTCAAACCCCCATCATTTAAACCCTTTAAAACACTCTCTATAGGTTTCTGGGGGTGGTCCGGGACTTGGTCCTTAACCTAAGTCCCGGACCAATTGCGAACTTAACTCTCGGGTGAAAATTACACATGGTCCGGGACCTTGTCCTGGAGTATAGTCCCGGACCAAAGCAGCACTTGCACTCTCGGCCTTAATTTAGGTGTGGTCCGGGACTTTGTCCAAGGACCAAGTCCTGGACCCTGCTAAAACCTGCTCCAAACTTGATTTTTCCACTCCAAATCAATCCTTAAACCACCCTTAATCTTTCCATAAACTTTCCACAAGTTTTCCACATGTTTAATCACCTTAAAAATGCTCTAAAACTCTTCAAATCATAGGCTCAAACCTTACTCAAACTCTTGCTCAAATTCACACATTTTTCATTCTCATTTTACACTAATGCACACTTGTGCATTTCTAACTTCTCCTCAACCCTTTGCATTATGCTCTCTTTCATTTTGACCATTCCACATCTTCCCGGATAATGCACAACTCATACCAAGGTTCATATCTCTCTCTTAAAACCTTAAATCTTCTTTGTTTTTCTACAGCTCTTCAAGCATTTAAACAACCTCTTTTGCTACAGATTTTAGCATCAATTTCCTCCCCTTGAACAAGCCTTCTTACAGTGGTTAACTAACCCAATACAATCTCCATACATACCTAGCCATTCCTAGGTTATTCTCCACACAAATCATCACTTAAACCACTTAGATTACCACATAAATTTTGCCATAACTTGGCTACTTCTCTAACATTGCCCAAAACTCATACCACCATTTAAAACATCCTAAAACTAGCCAAACCACAAGGGTTCTATCAGCACTCAATATTTCCTCATTAATCAAGCAAAACTCATTAAACACCATAAAGCATAATTCATCATATACATAGCTCCCAAAACAAGCATTAACTGACAAAGGCTTTCTCACTTGCATTATTTCCAAGCAAGCACATTATCACCACAACTCAAGTGGGGTTCATTCATTTTATTAACCCTTCCCAAATCCTAATACATATAGGATACCACTAAGTTAGGTTTCTTACCTTAAATTTTCTTAAGTTTCCTTTTTAACTTCTCTTCTCCTCTTCTCTTCATTCCAAATCGGCCAGGGCAATTCAATTGCCCATTCCTCTAGCCACATTCAAATTGGAAAGTAAGCACTAAGGAACTCTCTTAGGCTCATCAAATAAACTAGAATTCACAAAGATGCTTAAAGCACCAAATTAGGTTTTACCTTTGGAAATCCTTGAATGGTTTTCAACTCTTGAATCTTATGAGGGACTCCCACCACCATTTAAAGCTTGGAGAATATCTCAAACAAGGAAGAAAAGCTAGTCATTACAAGAGCCAAAATCAGCCAAGGTGGGAAAATGGAGAAAATATGACTTTTTCTTGGATATTTTTACCTTGTTAGGAAGAGGAAGCCTCAAGCTTCAAGATTATGTGCTTTTCTCCTCAAATGGGCAACACCCATGAAAATGAAACTCACCCTTTTTGAATTTTGAAAAGGGGGAAGTGTAGGGTTTGATGAGAGGAGTTCAAATATACAATATTTTCAATTAATTCGGAGCAAGGATGAAGCTTGGGCAAGGAGAAGAAGGTGGAGAAGCCATGTTTGGAGCTTCCAAGCGCGTTCCAGTACAGAGGAAGGGAGGAGGATCGTGAAGAAAGAAGAAGGCAGGAGGGAAAAGAAAGAAGAAGTGAGAGGAGGAAAGAGACTAATGTGAGTACTTTATCCCTTTTTACTTTTTACTATTCTTTTTCTTTTTTTTTCTTTTCTTTTCCTTCTTTGTGTGTGAGAGGCTACCTAGCCAATTAAAAATCAGCCCCACCTGTAGGTGTGAGCTGGAGCGTTTTTCAGTTTCTGACAGAAAACGCTCGTTATTTTACCCGGTTTGGCACTATTCACTATCCGGGCCCGTTTTCCGGATTTTTCTCGTTGCTTTATTTTTAATGGTTATTAAGCTTCCATTAATACTTATTTATAGTTATTTAATCAACTATAATTTTTGCGGGTCCGTTTGACCACTTAAAGTCTCGTTTTCAGGTTTTCTCGAAAAACGTGTTTTTATGCTTATTTAGCGTTTTAATCCATTATTTGGATCCGTTTTCTTCGGGAATCATTCCCGTATACTAATTAGGCCTAACTAAGCCTTAGGAATCCATCTCGGACCCTTACGAGATTATATATCTCTTATTTTCATTTAATGCGCATTTTAGCGTTTTTCGCTTTTCAAGCGTTTTCTCTTTGCTTTTGGTTTAATTCCCTTACCAATACTCTTTAGGCACCATTAGGCCTTTAATAATTTTAATAGAGTAATTAAATCACCATTATCAGGTCCGGGGTATTAAAATCTACCCCCCTTAAGGAACTTTGGCGAATCTAATATGGTTGGTCTCATGGCACTCTATGCCAAGGTTATAATACATGTATAACCTTACAGACTCCACAAGTCCGTCTCATTTCACACTACACATACCACACATATATCACAGCATGTATAGCAATCAAAAATACTTTTTGTACTCTCTCCATGGAATCGGTCCGAAGACAAGAAGGCACTACAGTCCTCGAATCCATGTTGAGTAATATACTACTGATCCCTCAGGTACCGGTCACGTTGAACACTTACTCTTTCTGGGTCACGGCCGTTTCATGACAAATGGGCACTTACTCTCTCTGGCCCACGGTCCCTTCGGTTCTGATCCAAACGTTACACATATACATATCCTCAGGCACACCGGTTGACTCACTCAATGCAGGAACGTCTCAGGGTACTCTCCCCGTCCCGCTGCCTTTGGAAAAATCGCACACTGTCACCGCCCCAACCGGTCACTTAGGACCGCCGCACGTACGGTGCAATGGTTTCAAAACTAATACACGCCCACCGTTCTACCGGTCATCAAGACCTAAGGCCGTAGCCATCGGCGGGTGATAGCGGTTTCAAAACCAATTTTCATTTCCATCTTCATACTTGAAGAAAATTCTTTTTCAAAATCTGTTTGAAAATTCTTTTTAAAACATCACACAACTCCAAATCCGGTTTATGGTAGTTGTATCTTTTCTTAGCGTGATTACTTGTGACCACTTATAGGGAGCTTCAAGAATCATCCAACCCTGATGTGATCAGCATCAGTGTTGAACTATCCTTCCACCCCAATTTGTGTTCGGTTTCCCTTGATCGCTAGCAGACCAAGTTCCACCTCCCATGTCAGTTTCAGACAATCAGATAGTCAAACATTTCCGTTTTCTATCTTTTACTCTTTCTAGTCATATTCATAAAACAATCTGTTTCAATTTATCTTTATCATGGAACTTAAGTCATCCATTATTCTCTATTTGTTTCACTTACCTTGCCTAGGCATTCCATACTTGTGGCCTCATTAGTCAAATTATTACTCAACTTAAAACATACAACATACAACTCCAAAGGATGGAACTCACTCCATCAATCATTCTCAAATAAAATCACCTAGGGAACTCACTCCCTCTTAGGTTACACATCGGTTTCATGCCGATTAATACTCATCATAACTCATGTCTAATCTCACTAGACATATACTATAGGGATTCTCATTCCCTAGGAGTCTCTCTACTCCTCTTTTCATAAATATTACATACTCGTTACTTGCGTCACTCATGCACAATAATCATTATTACACAATGAATGGGTACATATGTTTATGTAACATAAGTTCCAATCATCAAAACAATTTCTTTTTGTGATATGCACATAGTAGTTTACGCACCAATACGTAAAACATACTCTAAGCGGTTTCTCGCCCTACCCCCCTTAAAAGGGGTTACGCCCGCGTAACCAACCATATGTTATCACTGAACATTGGTTCATTGATTCGAGTATTATGAAGTGTTTTAACTTCAATGTGGTTAATTAACTCATAACCGGGTTCGGTTCTAGCCTCTAAGGCTTCAATCAGGTTTGCCAGGTATACTTAACCTTGAATTACGGCCCACTAGTTTCAGCTACGTGACCTGATAACTAGAGCTTAACTCGCTCTTAGGTATTCTCAATGTATTTCAATCGTCGCTTGGTATCTCTTACCGTATGCGAATTCGATGAGTTATAGATTTTCTCTCCAGTTCTCTGGAAATCTATATTTTTTTTTTGTATAACTCTGTATACTTTTGTGATTATTCACATATTTTTCCCGACTTATTGTCGGTTGAGGTCAAGCTGCTACTTAGCATGTAGTGCTTCCTCATTTGATAATGACTTCTGAATCATGTTTGTGTTATTTATTTCTGTACAAGAATTCCTCATTCATACTACTCTGCCTTTTTCCACACATCGATCCTGGGCCCTGTGGGTTACTGCCCACATTCTTTGTGTATCTTTAGCCAATGGCTGCACGGTTATCTCTCTAGATTCTCACTCAACAGGCTTCGTTGACATTTCTCAATTCCTGGCTCTCCCACTCGATCATTACCGCACAAGTGCAATACCAAAACACTCAGTCATACAGAGTGCAGAAGCGTAAACCCTTGACAGTAAATCTCTCATGAGATAGGAATGATCATGTCTTCTTTACCACCTTTCCTTATCAGCTTCATATCACTCACCGAATATACTCTTACAATGGTCGCTTACTGCGTACCTTGTCCTTTCTCATTTTCATGGCATCCGCTACTACTTTAGCTTCCGCCCAGGTGTTCTCGCCATTTACACTATGGCTTTCCATTCACTTGGCTCAATAATATACGCTATTCTTTAAATCTCTCTGCGCACTTGCGCGCTGCTTACTCTGCAGTTCATATTGCACACATACAGTGTTTACTACTCAACTGATTACTCTTCGGTTTCGAATTGCTGCAATCGAGGTTCCTCTTTACACTCTACTATAGTTCATATACTCATTGGCAATATACACATGCTCAAGTTTTACTACACCGCACTAGCGGTTTCACATTTCATACCTAGATGGTAGCCTTTCTCTGGAGGATTCACGCAATTGCCGCTCCATAGGCTCCACAATAATAAGTGGTGTCCCCACTCTAAGGTAGTGGTTCGTGCTCCACAGTAACTCTTATGCCTTAATGCATATGTTTTGCAACGTTTGAATCTACGAGTTGTAGTTGGTTCTATCGGCTTACAAGCCACCTTGCCTCGAGTCATGCTCTATGCGGGCTGTTTATATAGGTTTCTGCTTCTCCGTATACCATTAAATGGTTTGGAGGTATTACTGGGTTTTTGATATGGTTGTCTCACCACACTTCCGTACATGGAAGCCCCTTTTGTATTTTAATATTAATTCATGCCCTCTGGCAATTTAGGGTATCCCGTGTTACGAGGGATCCCTTCGGGTTCTACCCGGGTGTTTGCTTAACCACTTGTGTTCTCAACACGATGTTTCGTTCAACTACTGTTGACTCCGGCACCCTTCTCGGATTGCTCCTGGGTGTTACTGAGTAATGCCATTACATCTGGCTTGTACTTATGGTTATGTTCAGTTGCGACTTCGCCTTGCGGCTATGTATAACTCAAACTATCCCGTTTAGGGTTGTAATGTCTCCCGTTATTGGGTAGAGTATTAGTACTTTTCCTTTACCTACTTAATTAGGTCGTTATTCTCTTAGTGAGATATACTGTGGGAATTCTATCCCGTTTATCAAACATTGATATGATCAATTAAGGCATTCATCTTATTGCTTACACTGGTATCCATTCCAGTTATTAGGTATTTCCTCCTTGATTCCTAAGACATATCTCATGTCTGTGCTTAATACTCTGTGCTTCTCACACTTATTAACGCTATATCCTTAGGTCCGTCACCTTACTGGATTCTAGACTCCTTTATCTTGGTAAGCTTCCTTATGTTCTTCGGTCATTCGAGGTGTCCAACTGTCTTTGTTCGAATTGGCTCTTTCGTCCGTAGTATGGAGTGGGCTACTTCCTGTGTTCCGTACTCTACTAGTGAAAACGTATAATTTGTCTCTCCCCTCTCACGAATGAATAGAACACCGAGGATTATAGTGGTTCAGCCAATAATCCGGCCTACATCCACTTCTAGACGATTTCTTTATTCATTTCTTTAGGGTTACAATACTAGAGAGCTTTTCTAGAGGTTTCTCTCTCTTCTGATGTTGTGTCCTCCTCTCAAATGAGCTCCTCTATCTCTATTTATAGATTTTTTCTAGGGTTCCTAGGCTTGCCAACCTGTCATATCTTACCAGGCTGTCACTATAAATATCTTATCCTGATTTCTACATCTTCCGTTCCTTAGCTATCCGACCGGGCACAGGCGCCCGGTCGCCATCTACTTCTTTTTCTTAGTTACTTGACTGATCGGAGACGACCGGTCACTATCTTGGCTTACTTTGCAGTTTCAGCGACCGGTCACAGGCGACCGGTCGTTCCCTTACACTTGCTCCATACTTTGCGACCAGTCGTGGCCGACCGATCGCTACACGCTCTTTCTTTATTCCCTCTTCTTGGTGTGGACTTTCGATGCTACCTCAGCCTCTCCACACCTTTTGGTACTTGACCATGTTTTCCCTTCTTCAGCGCCCGGTCACTGAATGCCCGGTCACAGAGCGTGAGGTGCGGGATGCAACACCCGGTTATGAGATCTACCTTCCAAAGCAAGGGTCGGACAGGGCCCGGGTCTGGTGCCTGGCGCCCAAACTGGAGCCTGAACAGGGCCTGAAGAAGCCTGGGGTCTGAGTCGGGGCCTGGGGTCTGGGCCACCTTGGTTCTTCTGTCTCGTCATATTTTTGCCTCTTCAACTAGTATACGTACATGGAGTATCTTATTGATACGTTACCACTTACCTGACTAACTCATAATTGGTTTGTCAGGTCCGCAAGCTCCTCGGAGTGCGGTCGTTCCATGTCTCATTTGTGTACACTTATAGTGTCGGTCACGCCTAGGTGAAGTATTCTGTCGCCAACTCCTCTTAAATCGTCCTATGAACTTACCGTGATTCTCTGGTTTGGTTTTTTAAAAATTTGGGGGTTTTTGGAAAATTTCATGTTTTGAAGAAAAGTTTGAGTCTTGAAAGTAAACTCTTCGCGGCATTTCAATGCCGGTTGCTTCTTACCAGGTCTAGCCTTTGCTGACCGGTATATTCTTTATACAATGATCAAGCCGTTAGGCCTTTTCAAGGGTTCGTTTCACAATTCTTAGGGTTTGTGGTGCTATGTCGGCTTCCTTAGCCATCCACGTACTCTGCTAAGTACTTATTGCGTGTCAAAGTTTCTCTTAGCTGTCCGTTATACTGCACTTGCCGAGGCAAGTGCGCGGTACAAGCGGTTTTTGGGTTAACTCGTACCGGTCACGGTATTGTTCACATTTTATTTGGTAGCCTCGTTGGCTCTTCCTTGATCCCCTAGTTGGATAACTGCTCCTTGGAGCTGATTCTCATTCCTCTTGACATGACTGTCGTTCATTTAGGAGCCCCTCCACTCTCGGAGTTCCTTAATTACTTTAATTCTATGCTTTACCTCGTTGCTCGTTCCCACGTCTTGACTGTGGTTACCGAGGTTTAATTTATTTAGGTACTACTTCTGTAGTCCTATTCGGGTATATCCCGTAATTATGCTTGTAGCTGTCTAAGCTGTGCCCGTTAGGTATTGCAACCTCTTCGGTTGTGGCAGGGTGGGTGTACCTACTCTTGACTAGATTCTTGGTCGGTTAGTGTACCGATGTTGGTATTAGTTAACTATGGCGGTCCGTAGACATATGTCCCGGTTCTCGTTAGTTCTCATAAGTCCGTCTGGTCGCACGATTGGTGCATCCTTCTCGCTGCTGCTCGACCAGCTGGGTTCTCGCGACTGCTAAGCATGTCGCCCCAGGCTGCCACAAATTCTGGTCTCCTTGGATTAGGATGTCTCGACCTTCCGTCGTTGCATGCAGTTATTGTCATTTCAGCGGGATCCGTCTCCGGGATTTCCGGTTCTCGGGATCTACCGCATGACAGGTTCTGGTTCAGAATGAAATATTTTATAAGTGCCAGATCGGGTTTCCCGTCTTTTTGGCATTCTTTCCCAAACTTTTAATACGGGGGTTGTGGAGGGCGGGTTTGGTATTGTAGGTATCCAGAACATACTGGAAGTTCCTAACTAGCGCATCTCTCACGCTACCACTCAACCCATAGCCCTAAGTCTCTAATTCCTAACTCGGTATTTCCTAAGCTCGGTATTTCCAGTCATCAGAGCGATACTTCGCTCTGATATCATTTTTGTAACACCCCAACCGTTAAACTCGTCATTACCTCTTAAACCGATTCTAATTGCTCTTACTCACGCAGCGGAACTCTAATCACAACGAGGGGTGAAACAACGCCGTTAGCCACCCATGTGGCTAACCTGGCTTAACTCTCATACAGTAACGGTCTGATGGACTGGAACAACCGAATTCACAACACAATTACAATACTCAAATCACTTCTTTACTATACCGAGTCTACAACAAATGGATGCCGACAACATATTCGGTCTTACACCTCCTTCAATACATAAGTAATTAAAACTACTACCCATGTAACCCACCGACCCCGTCCTACTCTCGAACGGTAACATCTTCGGTGTACCTGAATATAAAAACACCCCTAGGGGCTCAGCTTAACGCTGCATATGAAATTCGCATATCCCGAGCGCTAACCGGGGTACGCCGACCACTTAGTCGGATATACATGGAGTTCATTTTAGTCAAACAACATGCATCAAAGCAATACAATAAATATGTGTATTACACAAGGAATCTACATCCAATCACGGAACACGATTCCTAACTAACATAACAAGGTTGTTAGTGGTATCTGGTTACTCTTAGGCCTTGAGGGTTATTCCTCACTATGCCTTGTTTACTTATTCAATACCTCACCCGCTCTTTCGGGTTACTTATTCATATTCACACCCATTCTCTTGGGCTACTCGTACTATACTCACCCACACTCTCGGGTTACTTATTCTCATTATCTTACCCATACTCTTGGTTTATTTACCCTCATTATCTCACCCACACTCTTGGGTTATTTATACTCATTATCTCACCCACACTCTTGGGTTATTTATACTCAAGCTCTTGTAGATTCTCGAGACACTACAGGTCTCCTACATCACGCTTGTTACTCTTAATACATACTTAGGCCAAAACTCATGGCTCTCTAGCATAGTCTTACTTCCCCGGTTTCGACCCTACTCTGGGTCTAGCATGGTGGGAAGGTTCAACTAGCTCACGGAACTCTCTTAGTTCCTATCTCTTTTACTTAGGTCCGACTACTACTCTCGTTCCCATACACTCCTCTCTCGGAGTTATAATAATATCATGTATATTAGTCTAGAAGCATCACTCTCGATGTTTCTAATGACTTGGGAACATTACTTTAGTTCGGTTAATCTTAGGTTTTAAGAGTTACCCATACATTTACTTTACTCATACTTTCGGTTACTTGCATATACCAGGTAAAATCCTCATATGGGAGGTCGACCATGTCTCAAGGGAGTTACTAATCCCTCAGGTCTCTTTTACCTTCTTCACTGGTTCACATCTTCGAACTATCTTAATCCTCTTGAAGGAGGTTCACTTATCTTTCCACTCTCATTTGTTTCGTGGATTGTTTCAATGTGGTTTTCTAACCATTATCGGGTATTTACTCAACCCGTAATTCTCCTCACATTCTAGGGAGTTCATATGTTTGCGTTATCGTTATACTTTAACGGATAGTTTGTGTGTTTGCACGTTTTCGTTATCATAAGCGTCGACCCGATCTATGGGTCTCTAGCCAAACGTTACTCACTACGAGTCGGTCCATTCACTATGTTAGACCACACCGGCATACAAGTATGTTAGCTCATTCAACATACAACAAGGCATACATAATCAAACAAAGGATTATTTTCATGCTTTAATCTTGATTAAGCCGGCACACAAACACACAAATCAACGTAACTCGGTTAGCACGCGGAGTATGAGAAAATCATACCTTTCACCGGGGTTTTTACTTTTACCGTGTCATCTCACCATGCTTGGGTTACGCACGATTCTCTGATAATGTTTCAAACATTATTGTTAATACTAAACTCATACGGTATATGATAAAATGCTATTCCCGTATTTACCCCGTTATCCCGTTAACTCGGTTTTACTCTTGTCAATTTGAGTTCTCACTTCTCAATCACTTCTAACACTTTCTTACACTTCTTAGGGCCTTAACATGTCACCAAACAAGGCCTTAACATCTTATAACATCATTAACCTTCAAACCCCCATCATTTAAACCCTTTAAAACACTCTCTGTAGGTTTCTGGGGGTGGTCCGGGACTTGGTCCTTAACCTAAGTCCCGGACCAATTGCGAACTTAACTCTCGGGTGAAAATTACACATGGTCCGGGACCTTGTCCTGGAGTATAGTCCCGGACCAAAGCAGCACTTGCACTCTCGGCCTTAATTTAGGTGTGGTCCGGGACTTTGTCCAAGGACCAAGTCCCGGACCCTGCTAAAACCTGCTCCAAACTTGATTTTTCCACTCCAAATCAATCCTTAAACCACCCTTAATCTTTCCATAAACTTTCCACAAGTTTTCCACATGTTTAATCACCTTAAAACATGCTCTAAAACTCTTCAAATCATAGGCTCAAACCTTACTCAAACTCTTGCTCAAATTCACACATTTTTCATTCTCATTTTACACTAATGCACACTTGTGCATTTCTAACTTCTCCTCAACCCTTTGCATTATGCTCTCTTTCATTTTGACCATTCCACATCTTCCCGGATAATGCACAACTCATACCAAGGTTCATATCTCTCTCTTAAAACCTTAAATCTTCTTTGTTTTTCTACAGCTCTTCAAGCATTTAAACAACCTCTTTTGCTACAGATTTTAGCATCAATTTCCTCCCCTTGAACAAGCCTTCCTACAGTGGTTAACTAACCCAATACAATCTCCATACATACCTAGCCATTCCTAGGTTATTCTCCACACAAATCATCACTTAAACCACTTAGATTACCACATAAATTTTGCCATAACTTGGCTACTTCTCTAACATTGCCCAAAACTCATACCACCATTTAAATCATCCTAAAACTAGCCAAACCACAAGGGTTCTATCAGCACTCAATATTTCCTCATTAATCAAGCAAAACTCATTAAACACCATAAAGCATAATTCATCATATACATAGCTCCCAAAACAAGCATTAACTGACAAAGGCTTTCTCACTTGCATTATTTCCAAGCAAGCACATTATCACCACAACTCAAGTGGGGTTCATTCATTTTATTAACCCTTCCCAAATCCTAATACATATAGGATACCACTAAGATAGGTTTCTTACCTTAAATTTTCTTAAGTTTCCTTTTTAACTTCTCTTCTCCTCTTCTCTTCATTCCAAATCGGCCAGGGCAATTCAATTGCCCATTCCTCTAGCCACATTCAAATTGGAAAGTAAGCACTAAGGAACTCTCTTAGGCTCATCAAATAAACTAGAATTCACAAAGATGCTTAAAGCACCAAATTAGGTTTTACCTTTGGAAATCCTAGAATGGTTTTCAACTCTTGAATCTTATGAGGGACTCCCACCACCATTTAAAGCTTGGAGAATATCTCAAACAAGGAAGAAAAGCTAGTCATTACAAGAGCCAAAATCGGCCAAGGTGGGAAAATGGAGAAAATATGACTTTTTCATGGATATTTTTACCTTGTTAGGAAGAGGAAGCCTCAAGCTTCAAGATTATGTGCTTTTCTCCTCAAATGGGCAACACCCATGAAAATGAAACTCACCCTTTTTGAATTTTGAAAAGAGGGAAGTGTAGGGTTTGATGAGAGGAGTTCAAATATACAATTTTTTTCAATTCGGAGCAAGGATGAAGCTTGGGCAAGGAGAAGAAGGTGGAGAAGCCATGTTTGGAGCTTCCAAGCGCGTTCCAGTACAGAGGAAGGGAGGAGGATCGTGAAGAAAGAAGAAGGCAGGAGGGAAAAGAAAGAAGAAGTGAGGGAGGAAAGAGACTAATGTGAGTACTTTATCCCTTTTTACTTTTTACTATTCTTTTTTTTTCTTTTCTTTTCTTTTCCTTCTTTGTGTGTGAGAGGCTACCTAGCCAATTAAAAATCGGCCCCACCTGTAGGTGTGAGCTGGAGCGTTTTTCAGTTTCTGACAGAAAACGCTCGTTATTTTACCCGGTTTGGCACTATTCACTAACCGGGCCCGTTTTCCGGATTTTTCTCGTTTTTTATTTTTAATGGTTATTAAGCTTCCATTAATACTTATTTATAGTTATTTAATCAACTATAATTTTTGCGGGTCCGTTTGACCACTTAAAGTCTCGTTTTCAGGTTTTCTCGAAAAACGTGCTTTTATGCTTATTTAGCGTTTTAATCCATTATTTGGATCCGTTTTCTTCGGGAATCATTCCCGTATACTAATTAGGCCTAACTAAGCCTTAGGAATCCATCTCGGACCCTTACGAGATTATATATCTCTTATTTTCATTTAATGCGCATTTTAGCGTTTTTCGCTTTTCAAGCGTTTTCTCTTTGTTTTTGGTTTAATTCCCTTACCAATACTCCTTAGGCACCATTAGGCCTTTAATAATTTTATTAGAGTAATTAAATCACCATTATCAGGTCCGGGGTATTAAACTATATCCCCAGACTTGGTGCAAGGAAAGAGAAAGAAAATACACATTATGGGAAAAAGAGAAAAGAAATGAAATCACACAACGCTCGAATGATCCCATAGTGAGGATCATTGGTATAACATACCTATGCACATGTTTTATTATTTACATGATTGCTATTGCTATACTAGTAACTTGTTGTGCTTGGTTGCGTTTGATGTTTCTATGACGCCAGCATGTTATGCTTGGTTGCTTGTTGCTAATTGTAACACCCCAACCGTTAAGCTCATCATTACATCTTAAACTGTCACTAAATGCTCTTACCCACGCAGCGGAACTCTAATTACAACGAGGGGTGAAACAACGCCTTTAGCCACCCGTATGGCTAACCAGGCCTTTCATACATACCGTAACGGTCTGATGAACTGGAACAACCGAGTACTCAATACAAATACAATACCCAACTCACTTCTTTACTATACTGAGTCTACAATATATGGATGCCGACAACATATTCGGTCTTACACCTCATTCAATACATAAGTAATTAAATCTAACTACCCATGTAACCCACCGACCCCGTCCTACTCTCGAACAGTAACATCTTCGGTGTACCTGAAAAATAAAAACGTTGCCCCTAGGGGCTCAGCTTAACGCTGCATATGAAATTCGCATACCCCGAGCGCTAACCGGGGTACGCCGACTACTTTTGTCGGATATACATGGAGTTCATTTTAGTCAACAACATGCATCATAGCAATACAATATGTATGTGCATTACTCAAGGAATCTACATCCAATCACGTAACACAATTCTTAACTAATATAACAAGGTTGTTAGTTGTATCTGTTTACTCTTAGTCCTTGAGGGTTATACCTCACTATGCCTTGTTTACTTATTCAATATCTCACCCGCTCTCCCGGGTTACTTATTCATATACACACTCATTCTCTTGGGCTACTCATTTTATACTCACCCATTCTCTCGGGTTACTTATACACATTATCTCACCCGCACTCTTGGGTTATTCATACTCGTTACCTCACCCACACTCTTGGGTTATTTATACTCAAGCTATTGTAGATTCTAGAGACACTACAAGTCTCCTACGTCACGCTTGTTACTCTTAAGGCATTCTCAGGCCAAAACTCATGGCTCTCGAGCATAGTCTTACTTCCCCGGTATCTACCCTACTCTGGTCAAGCATGGTGGGAAGGTTCAACTAGCTAACGGAACTCTCTCTTAGTTCCTAACTCTTTTACATAAGTCCGACTACTCTCGGACTACTCTCATTCCCACACACTCCTCTCTCGGAGTTATAATAATATTATTTGTTTTAGTCTAGAAGCACCACTCTCGATGTTTCAAATGGCTTTGGGAACAATACGCAAGTTCGGTTAATCTTAGGTTTTAAGAATTACCCATACGTTTCATTTACTCTTACTTTCGGTTATTATCTTATACCAGGTAAAATCCTCAGATAGGAGGTCGACCATGTCACAAGGGAGCTACTAATCCCTTAGGTTTTTTACCGTCTTACTAGTTTACATCTTCGAACTATCTTTAATCCTCTTGAGGAGGTTCACTCATCTTTCCACTCTCATTTGTTTCGTGGATTGTTTCAATATGGTTTTCTAACCGTTATCGGGTATTTACTCAACCCGTACTTCTCCTCACATTCTAGGGAGTTCATAAGTTTGCGTTATCGTTATACTTTAACGGATAATTTGTGTGTTGCACGTCTTCGTTATCATAAGCATCGACCCAATATATGGTCTCTAGCCAAACGTTACTCACTATGAGTCGGTCTTTACTCTATGTTAGACCACACCAGCATACAAGTATGTTAGCTCATTCAACATACAACAAGACATACATAATCAAACAATGGATTATTTTCATGCTTTAGTCTTGATTAAGCCGGCACACAAACACACAAATCAACATAACTCGGTTAACACGCGGAGTATGAGAAAATCATACCTTTCACCGGGGTTTTTACTTTTACCGTGTCATCTCACCATGCTCGGTTCACACACGATCCTCTGATAACATTCAAATGCTTATATTAACATTATAGCGTTACGGTAAGTAAAACTAATACTCCCGTACTAAACCCCGTTATCCCGTTATTCCTGGTTTATTTCATGTGTTCTTTAACTCACAACTTTCTCATTCATTTCTCAAACTTGTTTACACTCTTAATGACCTTTAAACATCACTAATCAAGTCATAATTACCTTATACAATCATTACCCATCAAGCCCCTACCTTAGAATGGCTTTAAAATGGTTTCTATGAAGAAAATGGGGTGGTCCTGGTTTGTGTCCAGGTTTACAAACCCGGACCAATGCTTCTGGTCACTCTCGGGTGTAATTTATGACTGGTCCGGGTATACATGCTAGTTTACAAACCCGGACCCTTCATTCAGAAACCTCTCGGGTGCATTTTAGGGGTGGTCCGGGTTTGTGTCCTGGTTTGTAAACCCGGACCACTCCTCTGTTACAACATTCTGCCGTGTTTTAGCCCTGGTCCGGGTTTCTGTACTTGTTTACAGACCCGGACCACTTGCAGAAGTGAAGTTTCTCCTTGTTTTTGATTATGTTACAACTCCAAACTTATACCAACTTCTTCCCCACTCTCCCTACACATATTCTAGCATGTGTTGACATTGATTAGGCCTTCAAAACTAACCTAGTCCACTCTATATATTCATCTGTTACTTAACCCATTTCACTGTAATTTTCATCTGTTACAATTCCTAGTTTCTTGTCTCTGATGAAGTTTTCAATCCTTTCGTTCTTACCATTTTAACTCCACGCCTGAACACACACAAGCCCATTGTTTCCTAGACATATTTTGACAGAACTAAGCTACTTTCCAAGCATTCTCACCACACTACAACAGCTCACAAAACTCAGTTTACTCCCCTGTTATATAAGCACAAAAATCCTTATTGCAGCACATTAAATTCTCCTCTATTGTCACATAATTCCAACTCAGTTTCTAAGTTTGTTTTGCACACCCAAACAGCATTAAGACTTCCTCATTCAACCAACATTATTGTAGTACAAAACTACACTAGTTCATGGTTATTTATTTACATTCAAAAATCTGTTTACAGAGACAAAACCAACCCAAGGTTAGTTTATTACGTTGCTAGTTTTTCTGTTTTCTTTTCTCTTCTTCCTCCTTCTCTTGTTCTCTCTTTTTTCTTGTTTCCACACCAAATAGAGAGTATAGATTGCTATCTACAATCATATCCCCAAATCACACAATACAAGCTAGTTTACTTCTCACGTACATCACAAAACTAATATTTCAAGAACTAGTTTTAGGGCTTTAACTTAGAGATTACCTCAAGGTGTCCAAATGGAGAGTTTGGCAACCAAACTGATGGAATTCCAGCACCCCACAAGGCCATGGAACAACCGGCTGGAATGGAGCAAGAAAATCAACGTGGGCAATTTTTTTGATTTTGCAAGAACAAGCTAGAAAGGTGGATAACTTGAGTTTATAGTTACCTTAGAGTATTAAGGAGATGAAGGAGACTCAAAAACACCTCTTCAAGCTTCAAAAGAGCCTACGGTCATGGAGATGAAGGTGAGAGTTTCTAGCTTTTAAAGGGTGGAAAATGTTGCCCGGGACAAGAGGAATCCAACGGTACAAATTTTGTGTGATTTGGTGTAAAATGAGCAAGCTAATGGAGGAAGAAGGTGGTGGCTGTTTGCTCTCTGATGGAATCGCCATCGTAATACAGAGGGAGAAGGAGTTTAGTGTGAGAGGGAGGGAAATCGTGTGAATCAGAAGGAGAAGGGAGGTGAGAGGGTACTAATACCTCTTTTACTATTCCCCCCTTTTACTTTATTTCCCTTGTCATCTTGTGACTTAATAAGCTAACAAGCTAATTAAATGTGTATGTATACTAAATAAAACTGGCCACATACCGTTAGTAGCCCGGGTCGTTTTTCATCTTTTCGAATTAAACGCGTTTCGTCTCCCGGTTTTCACTTACCGGGTCCGTTTTCCGGAATTTTCTCGTTTCTTTATTTTTAATGGTTATTAAGCTTCCATTAATATTTGTTTATAGTTATTTAATCAACTATAATTTTTTATGGGTCTGTTTGACCACTTAAAGTCACGTTTTCGGGTTTTCTCGAAAAACGTGCTTTTAAACTCCGTTAGTGTTTTTAATCCATTATTTGGATCCGTTTTCTTCGGGAATCACTCCCGTATACTAATTAGGCCTAACTAAGCCTTAGGAATCCATCTCGGACCTTAACGAGATCATGTATCTCCTTTACTCATTTAATGCGCGTTTTAACGTTTTTTCGCGTTTTACGCATTTTCTCTTTTCTTTTGGTTTTATTTTCCCTTACCAATACTCTTTAGGCACCAATAGGCCTTTAATAATCATATTAGAGTAATTTAATCACAATTTTTAGATCCGGGGTATTAAAATCTACCCCCCTTAGGAACTTTGTCCTCAAAGTTGGTGAATCTTATATTGTTACTCTGATGGGCACTGTAACACCCCTATTTAACATATTTATAGTGGAAATAAAATACTAAAGGCGTACAGACCATCGGGTTCCAAACACCCGGTACCAAACCTCACCAAAATACAACTTAAAGATTACAATAGTCACGGCCTGAACCTCGAGAAAACTTAACAAAAGTAAACAGCAATAAAAACACATAAACTCTCAAGCCTAATCCCATCCCAATCACTCGTTCTCTTCGTGGTCACCTGTAAAATAACTCGTACCTGCAAGATAAAACCAAGCAGCCCACCCCGAGTGGGGTGGGTCAGTTCCCTGGAATGGAACTGGTACGATCCTCCAAAACAAACTTATAATACAACCCTTAAATAAATAATAGCTTGGAAACAATCACTTAAACCACTCAGAGGAACAAAGCATTTCACAAATCACCAAATCAAGATATCAAGATAAAAATAAAGGTTAGTAACAGAAAGATAAAGTTAGTGAGACAAAATCACATCATGTGTTAGTGAACATCCATTTCCTTAGTTAACCCAAACCCCGTCAGGAGTAGAAAGACTCAGATAGTCACAAAGGACTAGGGATGATAAAATAGATCCAAGAACCAATAACTCAAAAATGGAATAATTCAACTGGGAGAGATGGCCCCCACCGCCAAGCACGTCCTTTTAGGACAGGGGATATACAGCCCCTCACTGTCTATCACGTCCACTAAGGACAGGGGATATACAGCCCCTCACTGTCTATCACGTCCACTAAGGACAGGGGATATACAGCCCCTCACTGTCTATCACGTCCCTTCTTGGGACAGGGGATATACAGCCCCTCACTGTTACCATTGAAGACGCGCGCACGTCAAAACCTTAAGAACCAGCTCATGGATGAAACGATATCCAGAGTCGAAAGAAAGAATTTCCAAGATTGACCTTTTTCCAAATCCCCACAGATCACTAACTACCCAGAGCAATACCAAAACACTCAGTCCCACAGAGTGCAGAAGCGTAAACCCTAAGCAGTCAATGTCTAACGGGGCACCCAATAGAAGGAACCAATACCCAAGTGAGTTTCACATTCAAGGCTCAGTTAGTCACACAAGCTGAGTTAGTCACACAACCATTTCCTTTTTAGAAATTCCTCTTAAAGTCAGTTAGCGTTTTCCAAAACATTCCACAAGTCATTCAGCAAAAATATGAGAGTACGAGAAATCGTACCTGGTATGTGAAGAACAATAACTAACTCGAATAAGTGATTCCCCAATAGTAACCTATAATTAAGGTGTTCCAGTGTCGATTAGTTAAGAGACTTATAAACTAAACAGCCTTCTTCACTTACTGATTAATAGTTTCAGGTTTACCATTATTCTCTTACAAAGGCTTGGGCTTGACTTGTTAACTAAATCCTTTGTTAGGCCCATCTCGTTTAGTTTGGAATGATTTAGAATTAATTCCTGAGAGTGGCCCAAACTCTCTTTGAATTGTTAAAGTGGGCTTTTGGAGTTCATAGACTTGGGCTTAGTAGGTTAGCCCAAGACCGTGTTACGTCTATGTTATGTAATTAAACCCTTAAATTAATAGTGACTATTTAATTACACACCGACTAAAACCTAAGGTTTAACATATATATATAATCTACTTATTATAACTATCACAAGGATTATTATTTTCCTCAACTATTTTAATGTATTTATATACATATATATTTATATATATCTTTATGTATTAAAATTTATCCATAACATTTTTAGGAAATTTTACTGTATTTATTAATGTTCAATAACTTCTAGGCTTAACACAACCGACTTATGGTTTATAAAATAATGTGTTTCCTTTATTTATTTAATACATATAAGTATACCCGTACTAGAAATTAACTAAGACATTTCCCTATGTAACTTATTATATTTAAACTATCTTATTACTACAATCTTAAACTGTATTCCAAGTATATTTCATAAAGTATTTCTTTTACTATACCTTAGGATTCTAGCTCTTATAATATTTAGTTATTATAAGTGTTAATTTAATTAGTTCCTTGTTTTACTCTAAGTTACTACTTAATTCCCTTTTTATAAATGCGTAAAAATATATATATATATTCCTTAGTTTAATTAAAAATATTAACTTCCATATAATATAATAAATAAAATGTAGGATAATTAAATTCCTTGATTTATATAAGTTTCTACTTAAATAAGTTTATATACATATATGTAAATAATTTCACTTTTCCTAAAAGCTAATATCAAAACATTTATAAACTTACTGTTATAAAATGTTAATTTAGTTTCCTTTATTTTCCCCAGCCTAAAAGTTAATTAACAAACCATACTTTAATTTTTGGTTACATTAAAAACCTTATATTATAGGTTATTCTTATGAAAAACTCATAAACACAATTTTTAAAACCTTTTACCATTGCCCAAAAATTCCCAAATTTAATATATAGTAACTATAACATTTTAGACATATTATAAAATTTTTATTTCATAAAAATATCTTTTTAATTTAGCCAAATAATTCCAGAAAACCCGTAACTTGCAAAAATCATAACTTACGTTTAAAAACTCCAAAACCATATTAATTTACATCAAAATAAACTAGATTTAATAAGGAATCTATGGTTAAAATTTCAAGTCAATATACATTCGGGAAGGTATTTAAATTAACTCAACAAGTTAGGGTTATTTACTGAAATTTCATAAACTTATAAAAACTCTTAAATATCACGATCTAATCTCGGCCGTCCAATCTTTTAAAGCAAGATCGAACGGCAACTGAACGCTGAGTTCATCAGCGAAAACTAATTCGACCCCGAGTACTAAATCCGAGTTTTCTCCTAATCTACAGAACGAAATCGTGTGATTCTTGTTCCTATGGTTTCAAAATCAAATTTCGGTTCTAATGATGCTGATTTCCCCAATTATAATGCAGTATTCATCGGGTTTCAAATTTTTTTTCGAAGCTAGGGTTCTAAACGGTTTCCGAATTCGATTCTCCCCAATTCCCTCAATCTAGAGCGTAATCGATTAAATTGGAACATGGATTAAGACGGTAACATGACTACGAACAGCAATATCGGAGCAATTTGATCGGAGACTCACCGGAGCTGCAAAAACGGAGGGATTCGATTTCGGGAAATCTTGAAAACTTGAACTTTCGAGCAGTTCACGAAGCCTACTTTGAGGACCTATAACTTGCAGTACAAATCGAGTTAGGCTATGAATAAGGGCTTAATCGAAAGAGCAAACTTACCTCTACATATTGATAACAAGAACTAATCCTAACTCGCAACACAAAGAAAGAAATTAAGGTCGCAAGTCACGAGTTTATACCTTACTGTTTCGGTATGATTTTATGTGCTGGCGAAACCGAAACTTAAGACATCTATATCTTCCAACTGGTTACGAATCAGACTTGGGCATAAACATGAAAATTGTAGAGGGATTAGAGATCTTTAAAACGAGCTAAAGAAATCAAATTTTGGTTGAGAAACGAAGGAGTTATGATCAACGAAAGTTACCTGAAATCGGTGAGAAACTGGAATTCTGGGTACGAGTTTCGCAAGGGGTCAACTTTAGGTCAGATTTGCGGCTGATGTATAACGAATTAGGGTATGTGTGAGTAATGGTTGGAAAGAGGACGTTTTGAAGAAGAGAAGAAGACGGCATGGAAAAATATTGAGAGATGAGTGAGATATAGCCGTCCAAAGTTAGGGCTAAACACAGAATTCTGTTATCGAAATTCAGGAAACCGGAATCGCCTAAGTCCTGGCGTGTGTGAGCTTGACACGTGGCAGTCTTTAAAATTTAGGCTTTAAACTTCAATCTATCATAACTTTGGCTAGGATGATCCGTTTTTGACGTTCTTTTTATCGATCTTCATGGTTTCCATAACCTATTTATTGGTATAGGTTTCATGGCCTGGTTTGACCATTCTCAAAAAGTCAACTCTAGCAAGGCTTAATAAGCTTTAAGGTTTCTAGAATTTTATATTGACTTTTATGTTCCAAAACAATGTTCCAACACTTCCTAAAATCTTTATAATATAGTTGGAGTGTTTAGAAATTTTCCCAAGATTTATGGACTTATAAATCTTATTATTAAATTCATAATACTATATAATAATATATAATAATTAGGGTTAAATGGAAGAAAACCCCTAAATAAATTTTTAAATAACACAATATACTAAGTTGGTGTGTAATAATAATATTTAGGGTTTTTATAAAAAGAAATCCCCTAAATTATTGTAATTTAATTTAGGGGTATTTCTGTATATCCCCCTTAAAAGAAACTTCGACTCGAAGTTTAGAATCAACTAACAGTTCCAATAAACATTCCCATTTGTAACTTCCATACCAAACCTTTAATTTCCATCCATTCCCACTTCCAATTTTCACACAAGATACTCAGAATCAAATCGACCAAGATATACCAAAATATTTCATTGATAGAAATCACAAAACACATCACGTGTAGCTCAAGTTCATACATAGTTTAACTCAAGTACATACATACCCTCTCCTTCATCCCACTAATAAAGTAACCGGGCATAATCTGGATGAGGTAACGAAGGAGGAGTATGCACCAGTTCCCCCTAAAAAGAGCTAAGGTACGCCCTCGTACCTCTACTAACGAGAATCCTTATAGACTAAATGTAGGGAACTATCATGTAAAAAGGTGTGGGTACTTCACTCTCATGGAGTCCTCAGTCTCCCAAGTAGCTTCCTCGACCCCATGGTGTTCCCAAAGAACCTTCACCAGTTTAACTGATCTTCCTCTCGTTTCTCGGACCTTCGTGTCCAAGATCTGAATAGGAGTCTCCGCATACCTTAGTGTAGGCTCATTTCCAACTCTCTGGCTGCAGTACGTGAGAAGGGTCAGGCATATACTTCTTCACTGAGATACATGAAACACGTCGTGTACCTTCCCCAACTCTTGGTAGCTCCAATCTGTAAGCTGGGCCCACTCGCTCCGTAATCCTGTACGGGCCGACATACTTAGGGCTTAGCTTCCCCCTCATCCCATCTGAAGATCCTCTCATCGGAGACACTCGTAAGAAGACCATGTCTCCCAACTGAAACTCGAGCTCTCTGGTACGCTGATCCCCATAAGATTCTGTCTGGACTGCGCTGCCCTCATGTGCTGCTGAATAACCTGACGTCATCCTGTGTCTGAATATACTCGGGCCCAATCAAGACTGCCTCAGCAGGGTCACTCCATGATAAGGGAGTCCGGCACGGCCTGCCATATAGAGCCTGGAATGGTGCCATGCCGATAGACGCATGGTAAGAGTTATTGTAGGAGAACTCTACCAGGTGTAGACGCTCTACCCAACTCCCCTGATAGTCTAGAGCGACTGCTCGCAACATATCCTCCAATGTCTGAATAGTCCTCTCAGTCTGCCCATCAGTCTGCGGGTGAAAAGCTGCTAAGTCATAACTGAGTCCCAAATGCCTCCTGCACCTGACGCCAAAATCTACTGAGGAAACGAGTGTCACGATCAGAGACGATCGTCTTCGGTACCCCATGGTACCGGATATGCTCCGTGGTGAACACCTCAGCTAGCTTGGGCACCTTCCATGTGTCCTTGATAGGTATGAACCTAGCTGTCTTGGTCAACCTATCGACTATAACCCATATTGCGTTCAGTCCACCTCTAGCTGGAGGGAGAACCACAAAATCCATGCTGATGTCGTCAAACTTCCAGCACGGTACTGGTAGTGACTAAATCTGGCCTCCTGGTCGACGATGCTCAAACTTTACCTTTTGACAAGTGAGGCACCGAGAGACAAAATCAGCTACATCCCTCTTCGTCCCGCTCCACCAGAATAATTGCTTCAAGTCCTTGTACATCTTGGTGGCTCCAGGGTGTACTGATAATGTCGAGGAATGAGCCTCTGAAAGAATCCTGGTCTGAAGTTCTGTCGCATCCTGAGGAACGCAGAGTCTGCCTCTGACTCGAAGGTGTCCCTCGCTGTCCAGCTCGTAGTCATACTTCAAACCGTCAGTCAACCCGTCTGCTAACTTTTGTCTGATGCCCTGTAGATAAACGTCACTGTCCTGGGCTGCATACACCTCCTCAGCTACCGTGGTCGTCTCTATCAAAGCGAGAAGTGAATAAGCTCTTCTGCTCAGAGCATCTGCCACAACATTTCCTTTCCCTTCTGTGTACTGGAGGTTGATGTCATAATCGGCCAGTAGCTCAACCCATCTCACTGTCTCAAATTCAGCTCCTTCTGGGTCCAGATGTACTTCAGACTCTTATGGTCTGTCATAATCCGGATTGTGGCTCCATACAAGTAATGTCGCCAGATCTTCAAGGCGAAGACTATGGCGAGGAGCTCAAGGTCGTGTGTGGGGTAATTCTTCGTGCTTCTTCAGCTGTCTAGAAGCATACGCTACTACTCGGCCATGCTGCATTAGTACCCCACCAATCCCTCTGCCTGAAGCATCGCAATATACCTCGTACCCCTCGTTCCCCTCTGGGATAATCAATACTGGAGCTGTGGTCAAGGCGTCCTTCAGCGCCTGGAAGGAGACCTCACAAGCCTCCGTCCATACAAAAGGGCTGTCCTTCTTCATCAAGGAGGTCAAGGGCTTGGCTAGCCTGGAGAAGTCCTTCACAAAGCGTCTATAGTAGCCAGCCAACCCAAGGAAACTCCTAACCTCTGTCACGGTGCGAGGTCTATGCCAGCTCTTCACTGCCTCGATCTTAGCTGGGTCTACAGAAACTCCCTCAGCTGAGATCACGTGTCCAAGAAATGACACCTTGTCCAGCCAGAATTCACACTTGCTGAATTTGGCATACAATTGTTTCTCCCTCAGTGTCTCCAAGACTGTCCTCAAATGCTGCTCATGTTCCTCTTTGCTCTTGGAGAAGACTAGAATGTCGTCTATAAATACGACTACCGACTTATCTAGCTGGGCTTGGAAGACTCTCTGCATCAAATCCATAAATCTCGTCGGTGCATTGGTCAGTCCAAACGGCATCACTGTGAACTCGTAGTGGCCATATCTGGTCCGGAAGGCTGTCTTCTCATGTCTGGCTCAGCTACAGCTATCTGGTGATATCCGGAACGCAGATCAATCTTAGAGAACACCTTTGCTCCCCTCAGCTGGTCGAACAAGTCATCGATCCTGGGCAGTGGGTACTTGTTTTTGATCGTGACATTGTTCAGCTCTGTAGTCTATACACAGTCTCATGCTTCCGTCCTTCTTCTTGACGAACAGCACAGGAGCGCCCCAGGGTGAGACACTGGGTCTGATGAAGCCCTTATCTAGTAGTTCCTGCAACTGCTTCTTCAACTCGACCATCTCTGCAGGGCCCATCCGGTAGGGAGCTTTAGCAATCGGTCCCGTGCCAGGTACGAGGTCGATGTTGAATTCAACCTCTCTCAGTGGTGGTAGTCCAGGTAGCTCCTCTGGAAAAACATCGGGGTACTCCGACACAATGGGAACGTCGCTCCTGAACTTCGGATCCGTCCTCAGATCCTGGGCATAACAGTAGTAGGCAGTCGCGCCCTTGGACACTTCCTTCATCAGGGATAATGCCGATACAACCTTCACAGTCGGCTGTTTGGGTTGCATTCGGTATGATACTGTGATCCCTGTGGCTGACTTCAAGAGGAGACGATGCTCTGCGCAGTGTAGTCTACCTCTGTACCGCTGTAGCGTGTCCATGCCCACAATTATGTCAAATCCCATGCCAGGGAAGACAATGGCATCAAGTAGGAAGTCTGCTCCCTTGATGTGCATGCTCAGATTCTTGCACTGTTTACTGCATTTGATCAACTCCTTGGATGGCAACAAAACTGAGCAATCATGGATATCCTCTGTGGGGGCATTTATCTTAGTATGAAATGCTTGGGATATGAAGGAGTGGGAGGCTCCAGAATCAAACAGGACGGTGGCCTCCACTCCATTAATTTGGAATGTGCCTGCAATTATTGAGTGAAGTTTTAAGGTTTCTAGTAACTCTTCCAAAGTAGTTGTTCAAGGTTAATTGGTATACCTGTGATGACCGTTCCATTGCTCTTTGCTTGAGCCTGGTCCAACACATTCAGCCTGACCTCTAAATTTCCAGCTCCTACACGAAGAAATAAGTTCTTAGAATTTCCATTCTTATTGAAAGCTTCATGAGCAGTTTAATGATTACAAAGCTGAAATTGTAAAGTACATGGCTAGATCTGTCTAAAGGTCAGGTTTAATCGGCCAGGTTTCAGGTGAGTCTGGTTAATAATGGGTGTGGGGCTGTGTTGGGCTTGATTCTCTTCACTCCATGGTAGATGAGTCTAGCTGCCCCACCAAAGATCAGTACATCACCTGACTTCAGGAGGATCTTGGTGGCAAGGTCCATCCTCTTCTGGTCACCAATAGGAACTCCGCGTCGTCTCCAAGTGATATGGAAACCACTGGAACTCCTTTGGTGATGGATTCTAGGGATTCATCCTTATCTTGATGCAACCCTAGCTTACCTTTTTCCATAAAAATTGATGATGCAACGTCTGAGGTTAGGTCTGGGACGGGCTCATCCTCCAATTCTTGTGCTGCCTTAACTGCAGCTCTAATGATGGTCTGCAGTTCCTCCGGGATTGGTGGCACCTCCACTTCTTCATAGGTCTTGGTGGTGTGGTTCCACTTCTTACCTAGGCACATGATCTTCACCTTCATGGTTGAACCATTCTTGAAGGTAGGGGTGTAAAAATTTCCTTCCTTCACACCTAACTCCCTGATCTTGAGGATCAATGCATACTGGACTGCCGGGGTCAGGTACTCTCGTAGTAAGATCATCCCGGGTCTCAAGACCTCACACTTCTCTGGTGGGTGTGGTTTGGCTTCAAAAGGGAATTTGGGTGTGGTATAGGGCAAAATAGGAAAGCAAATATCGAAAGCTGAAACAATTGCCATTAAATAAATAAGTCAAGGTTCACAACTGGAAATGAAAGGTTCGTAACGAAACAAAATGAAGGGTTTATAGTTCATCCCTTTTACATTGACAACGAAAACTAGACAACTGAATGTAAAGAAATAAGGGTCTAAGCCTCTTCATGAGGAAAATAGTCCTCACCAGGTGAACTCGGGTCATCACTTGCTGCCTCGACGCGGTCCACCATGTTAAGGACTGGTGCCTTGCCCGGCCTCTGGGGATAGTTCTGTCCCGGCCTCTGTGGATGACTCTGGGCAGGGCGACTGGTAGATGGTCCAGCACCTCCTGTGCCACCTCGACCTCCTCCAGTAGTAGTAGCAACTGGGGCTCTAGCAGGGTTCCCGGTGCGTGGCTTGTAGTTCCTGGAATCCGGGTTCAGGAAGCATTCGAACGATCTGTGCCCCTCCTACCGCAGTGGTGGCAGTCCACCAGGTTGCCCTTACAATCCTTGCCCGGGTGGTCCTTCTTGCACCACTTGCAAGGAACTTTCTCGCAAGTTGGTTCCCTGTTTCAGTCTCAAGGTTAGTAATTGATAACAAGATGATAACCACTTTGGAGTTTCTAATTTATCTCACCCTTAAATGGCTGGGAGCGGAGTGGCTCAGCATTAGTATAGAGGGGACCATGGCCTTCTCGTCCCTCCCCTTGTAGAACTTTCCCTTCCTCTCGTAGTTCTGGGAAAAGTTTCCTCCATTTCCTCTTTCTCCATTCCCCTTCCTCTTGCCTAGCACAGAGTCCTGGTAGGCAATGTGGTCTCACAGTCATTCGCATCATCCGCTAACTCCTGTGGTGACAATATATGTTAGTGGAGAAACCTTTGCGTACCAGAAATTTTAAATCATATTCCATACCTGTAGGGTCATCCCTCTGGTGGAACCGATCATAGTCATGATCTTGAAGTTCAGGCCGGTATGGAATTTGTCCACCAGATATCTTGGGGTAAGCTCCCTCTCCAATAACAGCAAGTAACTCCACAAACTTATTGTAGTACTCAGCAACAGAGAGACTCCCTTGCTTCAGCTGCTCGAACTCACTCCTCATCCTCTTCTGTAGATAGGATGGATAAATTTAGCTCTCAGGGCCACTAGAAATGCCTGGAAGTCAAAGTTCGCCTGGGCCGTCAGCTCGGCTCTAGCAGTCTGCCACCATCGATGCGCGGGTCCCTGAAGAAAGTAGGCCGCTATGTCCACCTGGCGATTCACTGGAACATGCAGAGAGGTGAAGGCCTTCTGCATCTCGTCTATGTATTTCTCTAACGTCTTCGGTTCTGGTTGGCCTTCATAGATGGAGGACGAAGGTCGTTAACCGCCTTCAGCCAGTTGAACTCCCGGGGACCATTCGGTGGTGGCGGTGGTGGCTGTGGGATCTGAGCCTGCTGCTGGGCCAATGCAGCTGTCACATCTGCGCTATGACCTCCGGGTGACAGCGTCGGGTCCATAGCCTCCTGAGGGACCAGCTCCTCCTCTTCCTCCTCTTCGAGACATCTAGCTGGTATGACGGTTTGTTACTCAGAAGGCGTATTGTAAAGTCTAACTATCTATGTAGTATATGAATATTTATAACGTCCTAAGGACGGTTCGTATGTACATGAAGTAAGTATGGGGTAGGGTCACGCGCCTTTCTGGAATTCTCACTTCCCTTCTACCAGTTCCCCAGTTTTAAGTGCACCTATAATCTAAGTATTTCACTCGGCTTGTTTTCTCGGGTTCAGAGCGTAACTACGCTCTGATACCAATTTCTGTAACGCCCCTATTTAACATATTTATAGCGGAAATAAAATACTAAAGGCGTACAGACCATCGGGTTCCAAACACCCGGTACCAAACCTCACCAAATACAACTTAATGATTACAATGTCACGGCCTGAACCTCGAGAAAACTTAACAAAAGTAAACAGCAATAAAACACATAAACTCTCAAAGCCTAATCCCATCCCAATCACTCGTTCTCTTCTTCGTGGTCACCTGTAAAATAACTCGTACCTGCAAGATAAACCAAGCAGCCCACCCCAGTGGGGTGGGTCAGTTCCCTGGAATGGAACTGGTACGATCCTCCAAACAAACTTATAATACAACTTAAATAAATAATAGCTTGAAACAATCACTTAAACCACTCAGAGGAACAAAGCATTTCACAAATCACCAAATCAAGATATCAAGATAAGAAAAAGGTTAATAACGAAAGATAAAGTTAGTGAACAAAATCACATCATGTGTTAGTGAACATCCATTTCCTTTTAGTTAACCCAACCCGTTAGGAGTAGAAAACTCAGATAGTCACAAAGGACTAGGAATGATAAAATAGATCCAAGAACCAATAACTCAAGAATGGAATAATTCAACTGGGAGAGATGGCCCCCACCGCCAAGCACGTCCTTTTAGGACAGGGGATATACAGCCCCTCACTGTAACACCCCAAACCGTCATCCCATGCTTACCATCTAATCTCGTGTTTAATCCCTACGAGTTCGCAGCGGAATAGTACTACTTACTACGCGGTGGTACACCCCCTAACCGCCCATACTGGCTACTAGGCTTACTTACTTACAGTCCGGTCTGATGAACATAATATACCGATCTACTAAATACTTACCACAATATCATAGCCAAATACTTACACTCCTGGATCACCGAGTATTTAAGTGATTCAATACTCATTTCCAAGTTTCCAAAAGAATGAGTTTTTTTTTCTAAGGCTACCATCTATACCACTCCCATTCTATCAAAATCCAAAAGGTGTACCCCATGTACACCGGCTATTCAAAACTACAGCCATGTACTACTCTACCAATCATCATTCATTGTTTAACAGACAAAAAAGAAAGACAGGAAATTAAACTTCAACTCTCCTAGTCTCCATCCTCACGAGTACCCTGCTGTGTAAAAATGGTGCCCCAAGGGGCTCAAAACGCTGCGTATAAACTCCGCATATACCGCGTGCTAGCTATGGGCACGCCGACTATTTGACGTCCACTAAACATGCAGTTCATTATTTTCATACATACATGTTTACATACAACATACTGCTCATACAATTCATTACACAATTCAAGCAACAATACAATAGCACACATCTTACTTACCTTCACAGGTTAGCCAATTAATGCATCCGGGTTAATCGGAATGCTTTTACTCTTTACTCATTACTACTACTTTTCTTACTTACACTTACTTACTTTCATTTACTTTACTTACTCATTCTTACTTACTTGCTTATACTCAAGTTAATCATCGGCCTCCGGCCCTGGGACTACGCCGTCCCACCTCCGGATTTACTTGACTCACCCATCCGGGATGCTACCCACTTAAGGGTTTGGGGCCGCGGACCAGTTTAATAGTCAGGAATTGGAGCCAACTCTCGGACTCCGATCCTCACGCGTGGCCGAAACCTATATCGACTCTACTCATTCCAATTTATTACCAATTTAAGTTAGGATAGTTTAGCTTGTTAGGAATAAGTTTATAAGTCCATTCAAACAAATAATCGTCACGAGCCTACAACATACATACACACATTCTCATCATCCATACATTTCATGAATTATACAACTAAATTTAAGAGAATATTCACACAACAACACTACATATTCACAAGTATGCATGTTAACTCCGATTCGTGCATTATCTTATTTGGTGATCAATTAGCACCCAACACACAATCAGAGTAAACAAGATAGCATACGGGGCATGAGGAATCCATACCGTTCACCGTTGTACGTGATTTCAAACGTCCTTCGGTGTCACAAATCAAATCCTATTATATACATACAATTGAATGAATTATACATATCTTCAACTTACTCCTACTTACTATGTCCTTATACTTCTTACACTTACACTTTACTTACTTATTTTCCATTACTTTAAGTTTTACTTTCTTACTTAATATTGGCATGTTACATACATGTACTATATCTATGTATGTAGGTTTATATATATATATATCTATATATATATATTATTTATTTAACTAGTTTTTTTTTTTACTGGACCGGACTTGCGACCGACCTTGCAAGTCCGGTCCATTCCAGTAGCTCAGATTACGGAAATTCTTCTGGCCGACCGACCTTGCAAGTCCGTCCCAAGGTCGGTCCATTCCAGTAAGTTTTGGTTTCAAATTCTGGAGTCGACCGACCTTGCATGTCCGGTCCCAAGTCGGTCCATTCCAGTAAGTTTTCGTTACAGGCGAATTTTAGCCCGACCGACCTTGCAAGTCCGGTCGCAAGGTCGGTCCATTCCAGTAGCTTACTCGATGGAAAATTTTTGAGTCGACCGACCTTGCAAGTCGGTCGCAAGGTCGGTCCATTCCAGTAGGTTATAGACGGGAGAATTTTCTAGTCCGACCGAACTTGCAAGTCCGGTCGCAGTTCGGACCATTCCAGAAGCTTTCCCGTCTTTGTAAATCTGGGCTCGACCGACCTTGCAAGTCCGGTCCCAAGGTCGGTCTGGCCCAGTAGTTGCATTTTTATTTCTGTTTTCAGTCCCCTCTTTTGCCCATTACTTCCCCATTGTTTCCTACACTTAATCCCACATGTTTTACCACTAAATACCTCCTAATACACCTTAGTTCATTCTTTAAGTCAACACTCATTCCTATACCAATTTACCCTCTTGTTTCCTAGATTCATTTCAGCACTTACACTAACTAACTCTCTTCTAGTTGAACTTGCTACAGATTTTGACATTTACTCTCCTCTTCTATATCTCCTCCCCTCTTCCATTGACATTTCTAACACTCCTAATGCATTTAGAATACATTATCTATCTCTCTCAACTTACCCACCAAACTAACTCAATTAAAATCTGTTACAACATAAGTTTTTCACCTAGTTCTAACACACTAAGTGTTCTATTCCTAGGTAAATTTTGCCATAACCTCCCCTATATTTTTATACTCTCACCACATATTCTAGTTCACAATTCACACTTATCTCACCTGTTTCATTAGACATCAATATACAAGCCCTTATACACAATTTCCAATACTAACACTACTAAAATTTCCTGCACTTACATCTCATTCCCAATCTGTTTTTGTAATAGTTTTAAATTGTTGTCAAAGGTTCAAACACTTGCATTCTCTTACACATTATACTACTAATGCATTACCATTTTACAATACACATTTTCATTTCTAAAAACCTGTTACATACTCGTTTACAAAGCTACATAAGGAGAGTATAATTACCTTGTTCTCTTCTACTAGTTTTCTTTCTTCTCTTGCTTCTTCTTTTCCTCTTCCTCTCCTCTTCTTACCGGTTATAAACCAACTCTAACACTACAACCCATACATATACATATTTCAATCACCATTTTAATACTAAAACTAACCCTAACCATTATTCAAGCTCTAATGTAGGTTTTAGGGTTTAGAAATTATATTACCTTCCAAGGGTGTAAACAAAGCTTGGAGTGGCTCAAAAACAAGATTCCAACTCCACCAATGAGGCCAAAATCGGCTAGAACACAAGGAGTAACAAGAGCTTAGTTTCTAAATTTCGTTTTGCCCACTAAGGCTAGAAAAAAGATGGAGCTTCATGAAGATTTTTACCTCAAAATGACAAGGAGAAGGAGGTGGTGCTAATGGTAGTCTTGAAGCTCCAATGGGGTATACCCATGAAAATGAAAATGCTCTTTTCCGGATTTTGAAAAGAGGGAAGTGTTGCTCTTTAGGAGAGAAGACAATGGTGCAATTTTTATAATTTTGGAAGAGATTTGTGGGGGTTACAAGAGGAGAGAAGTAGAGATTTTGTGGAGGTTGCTAAATCTCCATTGATTTCGCATGGAGGAAGGAGAAAATAGAGAGTGAGGGAGTGGGTGTGTACGTGAGTGTTGTGATGGAATGAGGGAATTGGAGAGAGAGTGGTAAAAGTGAGTGTGTGAGGTTACTTTAATATTTTGTTGTTTTGTGAGTAAGGGGGATTTAAGAGAGTGTGAGAGAGGGGTGTAGGAACGGACCACACACCAGCCCTATAAGGGTTTAAAATTTTATTTACAAAGTTGGACACATAAGTTTGTGTTATTTATATTTCTATCCACTCCCCACAACTTCCCGTTTTTGACAGTTTTTACCAATTTCTCGTTTTCTTGATTTTTATTGGTTCTAAAGCTTCACTAATATTTATTAATGATTATTTAGTTGACCAAAATTGTTACGAGTCTATTTGACCCGCTTAAAGACACGTTTTCCCGGTTACCTTGAAAAACGACTTTAAGGTTCGTTAGTGGTTTTAATCCATTTTAAGGATCCGTTTTCTTCAGGATTTGTTCCCTCATGATTATTTATACTTAATTAAGCTTCTAAATTATTCATTAGCCTAATTAATCACTATTTTTAATTACGGGGTATTTCAATCTACCCCCTTAAGAAACTTTGCCCTCAAAGTTGCTCAAGGTTAATAGTTGTAATTCTACTCATTAGGCAGACCAATTGCACTAATGTGTCTTACTACACCTATGAGGTGTTTACTCCATTCCACATTGCAAACATACACACTTCAAGCATCATACACAGTTCCCATACACAATTCAACATTTTCATACATACCATTCCAATCCACAATACACATTACACAAACATCATCCATCATACCAATACATTCATGCCACACATTACACATACATACACATACCAAATTCACTTACACTACATGTGCCATACAAAAAAAATCTATTACAATACCTACACGCTAAGCAATGCTTACCCCGAAGCAATGCAAAAGCAAAAGGGCTCTACCCCTTAAAAGGGGTACGACCCGTACCCGTATCGCTAAATGCTAGACTCTCTAGTCTATGAACAGCTGTGGGTACTTAGCCTTCATGGCATCTTCCAACTCCCATGTCGCTTCTTCGACATCATGGTTTGACCATAGGACCTTCACCATTCGTATAGACTTATGGCGAGTGTCTCTGGTCTTCCTATCCAGGATTCTCACTGGGGTTTCAACATATCGCATAGTCGGCTCGATGGATAGTCTCTCGGGCTCTAAGACGTGAGAAGGATCAGCAATATACTTCTTGAGTTGTGACACATGAAATACATCATGGACACGCCCCAAGTCCTCAGGTAGTGCTAACCTGTAGGCTACGGATCCCACTCTTCGGTGATAGTATACGGCCCTACAACTTTGGGCTCAGCTTGCCCTTCTGGCCAAAACGGAAGACACCCTTCATAGGTGAAACTCGCAAGAACACTTGGTCGCCCACGGCGAACTCAAGGTCGCGTCGTCTCACATCCGCATAGGATTTCTGTCTATCTTGGGCTGCCTTCATATTAGCTCGAATTTGCTGCACTTCAGCTTGCACTTGCTCAAGATACTCCGGTCCTATTATGACCGCTTCACTTGACTATCCCAACACAAGGGTGTACGGCAAGGTCTACCGTATAGAGCTTGGAAAGGCGACATCTTAATCGAGGCGTGATAACTATTATTATACGAGAACTCGATAAGATGAAGCTTATCTAACCAACTCCCCTGAAAGTCTAAGGCACATGCCCGAAGCATGTCCTCCAGTGTCTGGATGGTCCTTTCTGTCTGACCGTCGGTCTGAGGATGGAAGGCGGTACACAACTTCAATTCTGTACCCAACGCTTCCCTTGTAGCTCTCCAGTATCTCGAAAGAAATCTGGTGTCGTGGTTAGATACTATTGTCTTAGGGACTCCGTGGTGTCGATAATCTCCTTATCGAAAAGCTCAGCTAGCTTTACTACCTTCCAGGTGTCCTTCATCGGTATGAATCTGGCAACCTTGGTAAGGTGATCGACTACAACCCAGATCATGTTGAGTCCTCCCCTGGCAGGTGGGAGTCCTACAACAAAATCCATGGAGATATCATGAAATTTCCACTCCGGAACTGGCATAGATTGTACCATTCCGCCCGGTCTACGATGTTCAAATTTCACCTTTTGGCATGTTAAGCATCTCATTACGAATTCCGTCACATCTGATTTCATTCCAGACCACCAGAAGTACCTCTTCATGTCTTTGTACATCTTGGAGGCTCCCGGATGGACTGACAATGTGGAACAGTGTGACTCTCGCAGGATGCGATCCCTTAGCTCAGCATTGCTTCGGGGGACGCATAGCCTGCCATTCAACCGAATCAAACCATCTTCATGTAGCTTGAATTCATACTTTTTTTCTCAAATGTACCATTCTCATCTTTTGGCTGATTTCGGTTAGGTAAGGGTTGCTCAACTGAGCATCTCGCACCTTGTCCCCAAGCTAGAAGAAGCGAGTAGCGAATGGAGCGAGTGTGCTCGACGGCTCAGGGAGTCGGCTACGATGTTTGCCTTCCTTTCCTTATATTGCAAGTTGATGTCATAATCTGAAAGAAATTCCATCCATCTTCTCTGTCTCAGATTCAGTTCTTTCTGTGTGAATACATACTGTAAGCTCTTATGGTCGGAGTAGATGGTAATGCTTACCCCATAGATAGTGTCGCCATATCTTCAAGGCGAAGACAATGGCTCCTAACTCTAAGTCATGAGTCGGGTAATTCTCCTCATGCTTTTTCAGCTGGCGGGAGGCATAAGCTACAACCTTGCCATGTTGCATGAGTACGCATCCCATTCCTTTGCCTGATGCATCACAATACACCTCAAATCCCTCTGTGCCCTCTGGAAGAATAAGGACGGGCGCTGAGGTCAATGCGTCTTTTAGTTTCTGAAATGATAACTCGCACTCGTGTGTCCATACAAACGATGCATCTTTCTTCATCAATGTAGTCATGGGCTTAGCGACTTTCGAGAAGTCCCTTACAAATCTCCGGTAGTAACCGGCTAGACCAAGAAAGCTCCTAATGTCGGTAACAGTCTTGGGTCTAGGCCATGATCGTACAGCTTCTATCTTAGAAGGGTCAACTGAGATACCTGCACTCGAGATGACATGTCCAAGGAATGATACCTGATCAAGCCAAAACTCGCATTTGGAGAACTTCGCATACAGCTGGTTCTCGCGCAGTGTCTCTAGCACTTTCCTCAAGTGAGTTTCATGTTCCTCTGCTGATTTTGAGTATACAAGTATGTCGTCGATGAAGACAACCACTGAAGTGTCCAACTGCTCACTGAATAATCGATTCATGAGGTCCATGAATTTAGCTGGTGCATTTGACAAACCGAATGGCATCACTGTGAATTCGTAGTGGCCATATCTGGTACGGAATGCCGTTTTCTCAATGTCTTGCTCTTTGATTACAATCTGATGATACCCTGAATGGAGATCATTCTTGGAGAAGACCGATGCTCCTTTCAACTAGTCGAATAGGTCGTCGATACGTGGAAGTGGGTATTTATTTTTGACTGTGACCGCATTCAACTTGCGGTAGTCAATGCAAAGTCGGAGACTACCGTCCTTCTTCTTCACGAAGAGAACCAGTGCTCCCCAGGGTGATACGCTCGGGCGTATAAACCTTTTGTCGAGAAGGTCTCGCAACTGTTCTTTCAGTTCAGTCATTTCAGCAGGTGCCATACGGTACGGTGCCCTAGCAATGGGACCAGTACCTGACAAAGATCAATTTCAAATTCCACTGCTCTCGGTGGTGGCATGCCGGGTAGCTCCTTAGGGAATACATCAGGGAATTCAGATACTATTGGTACATTGTCACTGAACTCTGGATCTCTCTCCAGGTCTTGTACATAACAAAGATATACTTCGTGGCCCTTTCTAAGCTCCCGTACATAGCCATAGCAGATATGAGTGTGGTCGAAGGCTCTCTCGGTCTCTGGCGGTAAGATACTGTAACCCCAGAAGGACTCTTGAGCAGCAAACGATGCTCGGTGCAGAGGCTTCTACCCTTGTGCCGCTCTAACCAATTCATTCCAATGATTAAGTCGAATCCCAATCCATTGAATTCGATGAAGGAAATGGGAAACGATTCGCTTTTGATTTGGATTGTGGCTGATTGATAATCCTTGGTGCACTTTACTCGCTCCTTCGATGGGAGAGTAAACATGAAGTTCGGTAGCTCATCTGCATCTAGCTTCAACCTCTTCCCAAAGGATGGTTACGAAAGTGTGAGAGGCGTCGGAGTCGAATAACACATTGGCATCAATGCCATTTACTGGGAATGTTCCCGTTAAGATGGTGTCGCTTCTGCCGGCTTGTGCTTCGATGAGGATGCTTAGGATACCTTGGGTACCGAGTCCACAACCTATTGGATTCACAATTGGATAAGTATTGATGGTGGACACAGTGGAATTAAATCAACACTGCTCTTTATTGATAAACCAACCATCATACAGTCGTGTCTCTAATACACGTTACTAATAGATTACATGATACTATGAATTTAATAGTTTCTAAAGGTAAGGTTTAGGCGTCCCGGTTTCATGTGTGGTGGCATTGATTATTGCCGGTGGTGCCGTATTCAACTTGATCTTATTGATCCCGTGATACAGCATCCTAGAGTTTCCCCATGATTAGGACATCTCCTGATCTCAATACCAGTTTCTCTGTGAGGTCCACACGCTTCTGCTCGCTATACAAAAATACGGCGTCATCACCAATGGACCAAGACACTACGGGCACTCCTTGTTCAAGAGATTCCGCTGTCTCGTCCTTGTCTTGGTGTAACCATGTCGTCCTTCTTTCTCATAGAAGTTAACAATACAGAGGTCCGCTTCAAGTGCGGGGATCGGTTCATGTTCGCATTGTCGTGCGAGTTCTACTGCTTGTGTGACGAGTGTCTGAAACTCTGGTGGTATTGTCGGTGGCGTCACTCCATCTTGTGTTCGTGTCTCCTGGTATGTCTTGGTATATGGATTCCAGTCCTTTCCCAAGCACATCATCTTCAGCTTCATCTTCGCTCCACCAGGGAATTCGGGTGTGTAAAATCCACCTTGACCCGTTCCTAGCTCGTTGCATCGTTGAATGATTGAGATTTGTGCTTCGGGTGTCAGGTATCCCCTTAATAAGATCATACCTGGTCGGATAACCTGACACTGTTCATTGGTGTAGTCGGGGTGATGTCGATCTCTTCTTGATTCAAGTTTACCGGTATCGGGTAACAGATACTAAAGCTTCCTATGGGTACAAATTTCGTCTACAGTGAGTACTAGTTTCAACTACTTCATTTCATGCTTATACACACTTCATTTTATTTACTCATGCATTCACTCATAGAGTTACTCTACTACTTAGACATGCTACTTCAAGGATTAAAGGTTTAGATTATTACCTAGGCCGGATTAGAACCGGACCCATCACGGTCAATCACGTGAAGGACAGGCTGCCTCTGAGTGCACCCCTCGGAGGGTCCCCGGGATCCCTGTCCCTGTGGTGCCTGCGGGTCGGTGCATCGCCAGATGCAACCTCCTTCCTTCCCTCTGTTTGTAATTTTGGAAGTTCCCCTTTGGCTTGGTGCCCTCTGGGCATCTGTTGGCCGTGTGTCCTAGCTTCTGGCAATTGTAGCACTTGATATCTCTCCCATAACAGTCCTTACCAGGATGGTCCTGGTTGCATTTCCTGCACACATAGGTGCGGCCATCAGAAAAGGTTTTGGTGACACCAGAGCTAGAACCTGAGTTAGAGGGTTAGCACATGTGTGCGTGGATATACTAGATACATTACTTATACGATTACGATTAGGAATAAAGTTTACCCTTTGGTGGGTGTGATCTCAGTGGCTTTGCTGCCACCGGTGCAGAATAAACCAAGCTGAAGAAGCTCAACTGGTTTGCCCTGCTCAGCATGGGCACTGCTCTCACCTGGGGATTTCTTTTGGGATTACTGAAAGAAATTCCCCTTCTTCTTTTTCCAGCTCTTCCACTGGTTCCTCCTCAGTACTGGTGTTTTGTTGTTGGCTTTGCGCTTCAGCGCAGTCTCTTCATCCCTTAGTTGGCAAGTGATTTCAACGCGAGAAGCCGCGTGATAACACTTGAAGTTTCAGGTATTAGCCGAGATCCTCATTTAGGAAAGGATAAGGAAAAGATTCAAGGAATTCAAGGAATTTATGAAATTCAAGGAATTGAAATGATACTAAGGGTTAACTGATGTTTACCTGAAGGGAGGTAAATCTCGTGTAGCCCATACCGTACTGAAGGCGATGGCTCAGACCGCCATAGAAGCGATCGACCAACACCTGGCTGGTGTATCCTAGATCAGGGAGGAGACGGAGGATGGAGGTGAAGGTGCGGTAGTACTCGTCGACAAACATCTTATCTGTCATTTTCAAGGCGTCTAGCTCTAGCCTTTTCTGAGTCTTTACGTGCTCTGGGTAGTACTTGGAACGGAGGAGTGATGCAAAGGACTCCCAATCGAATGTGGGGTCGCTGACGTGCTCATGCTTGATTAGCTTCCACCAATCCATCGCAGCAACCTTCAGATAATACGCAGCAAATCTGACTCGAACTCCAGCAGGAGCTTCGAGGGTTTCGAACGCCGTCTCCATCTCGGAGATATAGGCTTCGAGCTTAGCCGGATCACTCTCGCCCCTAACGCAGGGAGGGCGGAGTTCCGCTACAGCTTTTACCCAGTTCGCTTCTCTGGGTGGCGGGGGAGGGATTGGCCCCGCTTGAGTTTGTTGGTTCTGTTGGGTTTGTTGCACGGCTTGGATTACTTGTGGTAGCATCTGTGCTACCGTGGCGGCGACGATCTTAGCTATCGTCTGCGCGCCGGGTCCGTCATTGCCCCCTCCTCTAGGGCGACCTGAACCTTTTCTTGACATCTGAATATTTAACAGTTTCATTAGGCTTGCAAGATATGACCCAAGGGTCTTGGAATTAAAGCAAGGTATCGTTCCTAAGAACGTCAAGGGTATCCGTTGAACAACGGTAGTTCCTAGTTAGGTTTCTAAGTATCCGTCTTAAGACGGTTGAAATCCTAACTCGGTAATCCCCTATGCTCGGTAACTAAGGACATCAGAGCGTAACTACGCTCTGATACCATTTTTGTAACACCTAACCGTTAATCCCATGCTTACCATCTAATCGTCCTGTTAATCCTACGAGTTCGAAGTGGAATAGTACTACTTACTACGGCGGGTGGTACAACGCCGCTAACCGCCCATACGGCTAGCTAGGCTTACCTTACTTACAGTCACGGTCTGATGAACATAATATACCGAGCTACTAAATTACTTACCACAATATCATATGCCAAATTCTTACATCCTGGATCACCATGTATTTAAGTGTATTCAATACATCATTTCTAAGTTCCAAAAGAATGAGTTTCTAAGGCTACTCATCTACCAACTCCCATTCTATCAAAATCCAAAAAGGGTACCCCATGGTACACTGGCTATTCAAAAACTACAGCCATGTACTACTCAGTACACCAATCATCATTCATTGTTTACATACAAAAAGAAAGACAAGGAAATTAAACTTCAACTCTCCTAGTCTTCATCCTTCACGAGTACCTGCGTGTAGTAAAAATGGTGCCCCAAGGGGCTCAGCAAACGCTGCGTATAAACTCCGCATATACCACGTGCTAGCTAGGGCACGCAGACTATTTGACGTCCACTAAACATGTAGTTCATTATTTCATACATACATGCTTTACATACAACATACATGCTCATACAATCCATTACACAATTCAAGGCAACAGTACAATAGCACACATGTTACTTACCTTCACAGGGTTAGCCAAATTATGCATCCGGGTTAATCGGAATGCTTTTACTCTTTTACTCATTACTTACTTTTTCTTACTTACACTTACTTACTTTCATTTACTTTACTTACTCATTCTTACTTACTTGCTTATACTCAAGTAAGTGGTCGGGACCTCCGGCCCTGGGGACTACGCCGTCCCACCTCCGGGATTTACTTGATCACCAATCCGGGATGCTACCCACTTAAGGGATTTGGGCCGCAGACCAGTTTAAGAGTCAGGAATTGGAGCCAACCTCTCGTGACCCGCATCCTCACGCGTGGCCGAAAACTATATCGGACTTCTACTCATTCCAATTTAATTACCAATTTAAGTTAGGATGGTTAGCTTGTTAGGAATAAGTTAGAAGTCCATTCAAACAAATAATCGGTCACGATGCAATACAACATACTACACACATTCATCATCATCCATACATTCATGAATTATACAAACTAAAATTTAAGAGAATATTCACAACATAAACACTACATATTCACAAGTATGCATATTAACTCCGATTCGTGCATTAACTTATTGGTGATCAATTAGCACACAACACACAAATCAGAGTAACCAAGATGCATACGGGATGAGGAATCCATACCGTTCACCGTGTATGTGATTCCAAACGTCATTCGGTGTCACAAATAAAATCCTATTATATACATACAATTGAATGATTAATATACCTATCTTCAATTTAACTCCTACTTACTATGTCCTTATACTTCTTACACTTACACTTACTTACTTATTTTCCATTACTTTAAGTTTTACTTTCTTACTTAATATTGGCATGCTTACATACATGTACAATATCTATGTATGTAGGTATACATATAATATATATAATTATTTAATTTAAATAGTTTTTTTTACTGGACCGGACTTGCGACCGACCTTGCAAATCCGGTCCATTCCAGTAGCTCAGATTACGGAAATTCTTCTGGCCGACCGACCTTGCAAGTGCGTCCCAAGGTCGGTCCATTCCAGTAAGTTTTGGTTTCAAAATTCTGGAGTCGACCGACCTGCATGTCCGGTCCCAAGGTCGGTCCATTCCAGTAAGTTTCGTTACAGGCGAATTTTAGCCGACCGACCGCAAGTCCGGTCGCAAGGTCGTCCATTCCAGTAGCTTACTCGACGGAAAATTTTTGAGTCGACCGACCTTGCAAGTCCGGTCGCAAGGCGGTCCATTCCAGTAGGTTACAGACGGGAGAATTTTCTAGTCCGACCGAACTTGCAAGTCCGGTCGCAAGTTCGGTCCATTCCAGAAGCTTTCCCGTCTTTGTAAATCTGGGCTCGACCAACCTTGCAAGTCCGGTCCCAAGGTCGGTCGGCCCAGTATTTGCATTTTTATTTCTGTTTTCAGTCCCCTCTTTTACCCATTACTTCCCCATTGTTCCTACACTTAATCCCACATGTTTTACCACTAAATAAACCTCCTAATACACCTTAGTTCATTCTTTAATTCAACACTCATTCCTATACCAATTTACCCTCTTGTTTCTAGATTCATTTCAGCACTTACACTAACTCTCTTCTAGTTGAATTTGCTACAGATTTTGACATTTACTCTCCTCTTCTATACTCCCTCTTCCATTGACATTTCTAACACTCCTAATGCATTTAGAATACATTATCTATCTCTCTCAACTTACCCACCAAACTAACTCAATTAAAATATGTTACAACATAAGTTTTTCACCTAGTTTCTAACACACTAAGTGTTCTATTCCTAGGTAAATTTTGCCATAACCTCCCCTATATTTTTACTCTCACCCATATTCTAGTTCACAATTCAACACTTATCTCACCTGTTTCATTAGACATCAATATACAAGCCCTTATACACAATTTCCAAATACTAAACACTACTAAAATTTCCTGCACTTACATCTCATTCCCAATCTGTTTGTAATAGTTTTAAATTGTTGTCAAAGGTTCAAAACACTTGCATTCTCTTACCATTATACTACTAATGCATTACCATTTTACAATACACATTTTCATTTCTAAAAACCTGTTACATACTCGTTTACAAAGCTACACAAAGGAGAGTATAATTACCTTGTTTCTCTTCTACTAGTTTTTTTCTTCTTCTTGCTTCTTCTTTTCCTCTTCCTCCTCTTCTTACCGGTTATAAACCAACTCTAACCACTACAACCCATACATATACATATTTCAATACACCATTTTAATACTAAAACTAACCCTAACCATTATCAAGCTCTAATGTAGGTTTTAGGGTTTAGAAATTATATTACCTTCCAAGGGTGTAAACAAAGCTTGGAGTGGCTCAAAAACAAGATTCCAACTCCACCAATGAGGCCAAAATCGGCTAGAACACAAGGAGTAACAAGAGCTTAGTTTTCTAAATTTCGTTTTGCCCACAAAGGCTAGAAAAGATGGAGCTTCATGAAGATTTTTACCTCAAAATGACAAGGAGAAGGTGGGCTAATGGTAGTCTTGAAGCTCCAAATGGGGTATACCCATGAAGAAAATGCTCTTTTCCGGATTTTGAAAAGAGGGAAGTGTTGCTCTTGAGGAGAGGAAGACAATGATGCAATTTTTGTAATTTTTGGAAGAGATTTGAGGGGGGTTACAAGAGGAGAGAAGTAGAGATTTTGTGGAGGTTGCTAAATCTCCATTGATGTCCCATGGAGGAAGGAGAATAGAGAGTGAGGGAGATGGGTGTGTACGTGAGTGTTTGAGGAGATGAGGGAATTGGAGAGATAGTGGTAAATGAGTGTGTGAGGTTACTTTATTTTGTTGTTTTGTGAGTAAGGGGATTTAAGAGAGTGTGAGAGAGGGTGTGGGATCGGACACACACACTGACCCATAGGGTTTTAAAATTTTATTTACAAAGTTGGACACATAAGTTTGTTTATTTATATTTCTACCCCACAACTTCCCGTTTTTGACAGTTTTACTAATTTCTTGTTTTCTTGTTTTTATTGGTTCTAAAGCTTCACTAATATTTATTAATGATTATTTAGTTGACCAAAATTGTTACGAGTCTATTTGACCCCTTAAAGACACGTTTTCCCGGTTACCTTGAAAACGCGCTTTAAGGTTCGTTAGTGGTTTTAATCCATTTTAAGGATCCGTTTTCTTCGGGATTTGTTCCCTCATGATTATTATACTTAAAGCTTCTAAATTATTCATTAGCCTAATTAATCACTATTTTTAATTATAGGGTATTTCACTCTACCCCCTTAAGAAACTTTGCCCACAAAGTTGCTCAAGGTTAATAGTTTAGTAATTCTACTCATTAGGCAAACCGATTGCACTAATGTGTCTTACTACCACCTATGAGGTGTTTACTCCATTCCACATTGCAAACATACACACTTCAAGCTCATACACCATTCCCATACACAATTCAACATTTTCATACATATCATTCCAATCCACAATACATATTACACAAACATCATCCATCATACCAATACATTCATGCCACACATTACACATACATACACATACCAAATTCACTTACACTAGTGCCATACAAAAATCTATTACAATACCTACACACTAAGCAATGCTTACCCGAAGCAATGCAAAGCAAAGGGCTCTACCCCCCTTAAAAGGGTACGACCCGTACCCGTATCGCTAAATGCTAGACTCTCAAGTCTATGAACAGCTATGGGTACTTAGCCTTCATGGAATCTTCCAACTCCATGTCGCTTCTTCGACATCATGGTTTGACCATAGGACCTTCACCATTCGTATAGACTTATGGCGAGTGTCTCTGGTCTTCCTATCCATGATTCTCACTGGGGTTTCAACATATCGCATAGTCGGCTCGATGGATAGTCTCTCGGGCTCTAAGACGTGAGAAGGATCAGCAATATACTTCTTGAGTTGTGACACATGAAATACATCATGGACACGCCCCAAGTCCTCAGGTAATGCTAACCTGTAGGCTACGGATCCCACTCTTTCGGTGATAGTATACAGCCCTACAAACTTTGGGCTCAGCTTGCCCTTCTGGCCACGGAAGACACCCTTCATAGGTGAAACTCGCAAGAACACTTGGTCGCCCACGGCGAACTCAAGGTCGCGTCGTTTCACATCCGCATAGGATTTCTGTCTATCTTGGGCTGCCTTCATATTAGCTCGAATTTGCTGCACTTCAGCTTGCACTTGCTCAAGATACTCCGGTCCTATTATGACCGCTTCACTTGACTCATCCCAACACAAGGGTGTACGGCAAGGTCCACCGTATAGAGCTTGGAAAGGTGACATCTTAATCGAGGCGTGATAACTATTATTATTCGAGAACTCGATAAGATGAAGCTTATCTAACCAACTCCCCTGAAAGTCTAAGGCACATGCCCGAAGCATGTCCTCCAGTGTCTGGATGGTCCTTTCTGTCTGACCGTCGGTCTGAGGATGGAAGGCGGTACTCAACTTCATTCTGTACCCAACACTTCCCTTGTAGCTCTCCAGTATCTCGAAAGAAATTGGTGTCGCGGTCAGATACTATGGTCTTAGGGACTCCGTGGTGTCTGATAATCTCCTTATCGAAAAGCTCAGCTAGCTTTACTACCTTCCAGGTGTCCTTCATCGGTATGAATATGGCAACCTTGGTAAGGTGATCGACTACACCCAGATCATGTTGAGTCCTCCCTGGCAGGTGGGAGTCCTACAACAAAATCCATGGAGATATGATGAAATTTCCACTCCGGAACTGGCATAGATTGTACCATTCCGCCCGGTCTACGATGTTCAAATTTACCTTTTGGCATGTTAAGCATCTCATTACGAATTCCGTCACATCTGATTTCATTCCAGACCACCAGAAGTACCTCTTCATGTCTTTGTACATCTTGGAGGCTCCCGGATGGACTGACAATGTGGAACAGTGTGACTCTCGCAGGATGCGATCCCTTAGCTCAGCATTGCTTCAGGGGACGCATAGCCTGCCATTCAACCGAATCAAACCATCTTCATGTAGCTTGAAGTCATACTTTTTCTTCTCAAATGTACCATTCTCAATCTTTTGGCTGATTTCGGTTAGGTAAGGGTTGCTCAACTGAGCATCTCGCACCTCGTCAACCAAGCTAGAAGAAGCGAGTAGCGAATGGAGCGAGTGTGCTCGACGGCTCAGGGCGTCGGCTACGATGTTTGCCTTCCTTCCTTATATTGCAAGTTGATGTCATAATCAGAAAGAAATTCCATCCATCTTCTCTGTCTCAGATTCAGTTCTTTCTGTGTGAATACATACTGTAAGCTCTTATGGTCGGAGTAGATGGTGATGCTTACCCCATAGAGATAGTGTCGCCATATCTTCAAGGCGAAGACAATGGCTCCTAACTCTAAGTCGTGAGTCGGGTAATTCTCCTCATGCTTTTTCAGCTGGCGGGAGGCATAAGCTACAACCTTGCCATGCTGCATGAGTACGCATCCCATTCCTTTGCCTGATGCATCACAATACACCTCAAATCCCTTGTGCCCTCTGGAAGAGTAAGGACAGGCGCTGAGGTCAATGAGTCTTTTAGTTTCTGAAATGATAACTCGCACTCGTGTGTCCATACAAACGTTGCATCTTTCTTCATCAATGTAGTCATGGGCTTAGCAACTTTCGAGAAGTCCCTTACAAATCTCCGGTAGTAACCGGCTAGCCAAGAAAGCTCCTAATGTCGGTAACAGTCTTGGGTCTAGGCCATGATCGTACAGCTTCTATCTTAGAAGGGTCAACTGAGATACCTGCGCTTGAGATGACATGTCCAAGGAATGATACCTGATCAAGCCAAAACTCGCATTTGGAGAACTTCTCATACAGCTGGTTCTCGCGCAGTGTCTCAAGCACTTTCCTCAAGTGAGTTTCATGTTCTTCTGCTGATTTTGAGTATACAAGTATGTCGTCGATGAAGACAGCCACTGAAGTGTCCAACTGCTCACTGAATAATCGATTCATGAGGTCCATGAATTTAGCTAGTGCATTTGACAAACCGAATGGCATCACTGTGAATTCGTAGTGGCCATATCTGGTACGGAATGCCATTTTCTCAATGTCTTGCTCTTTGATTGCAATCTGATGATACCGTTAGTGGTATTACATAACCATGGCGGTCCGTAGACATGTGTCCCGGTTCTCGTTATTTCTTATGAGTCCGCCTTGTCGCACGATTGGTGCTTTCTTCTTGTTGCCGCTCGGCCAGCTAGGTTCTCGCTACTGCTAAGTATGTCGCCCCAAGCTGCCACAGACTCTGGTCTCCTTGAAATAGGATGTTTCGACGTCTCGCCATTGGGTGCAGTTATTGTTGTTCCAGCGGGATCCGTCTCTAGGGTTTCCGGTACTCGGGATCTACCGCATGACTGGTTCTGGTTCATATTGAAATATTTAGTAACTACCAGGTCGGGTTCCCCGTCTCTTTGGCGCTCTTTCCCGAGCTTTTAATACGGGGGTTGTGGAGGGCGGGTTTGGTATTGTAGGTATCCAGTTCATACTAGGTTCCTAACTAGCGCATCTCTCACGCTACCACTCAACCCATAGCCCTAAGTCTCTAATTCCTAACTCGGTATCTCCTAAGCTCGGTATTTCCAGTCATCAGAGCGATACTTCGCTCTGATACCATTTTTGTAACACCCCAACCGTTAAGCTCGTCATTACCTCTTAAACTGTCACTAAATGCTCTTACCCACGCAGTGGAACTCTAATTACAACAAGGGGTGAAACAACGCCTTTAGCCACCCGTATGGCTAACCAGGCCTTTCTTACATACCGTAACGGTCTGATGAACTGGAACAACGAGTACTCAATACAAATACAATACTCAACTCACTTCTTTACTATACCGAGTCTACAATATATGGATGCCGACAACATATTCGGTCTTACACCTCTTTCAATACATAAGTAATTAAATCTAACTACCCATGCAACCCACTGACCCCGTCCAACTCTCGAACGGTAACATCTTCGGTGTACCTGAAAAATAAAAGTTGCCCCTAGGGGCTCAGCTTAACGCTGCATATGAAATTCATACCCCGAGCGCTAACCGGGGTACGCCGACTACTTTTGTCGGATATACATGGAGTTCATTTAGTCAACAACATGCATCATAGCAATACAATATGTATGTGCATTACTCAAGGAATCTACATCCAATCACGGAACACAATTCCTAACTAATATAACAAGGTTGTTAGTTGTATCTGTTTACTCTTAGGCCTTGAGGGTTATACCTCACTATGCCTTGTTTACTTATTCAATATCTCACCCGCTCTCCCGGGTTACTTATTCATATACACACCCATTCTCTTGGGCTACTCATTTTATACTCACCCATTCTCTCAGGTTACTTATACACATTATCTCACCCGCACTCTTGGGTTATTCATACTCGTTACCTCACCCACACTCTTGGGTTATTTATACTCAAGCTATTGTAGATTCTCGAGACACTACAGGTCTCCTACGTCACGCTTGTTACTCTTAAGGCATTCTCAGGCCAAAACTCATGGCTCTCGAGCATAGTCTTACTTCCCCGGTATCGACCCTACTCTGGTCAAGCATGGTGGGAAGGTTCAACTAGCTCACGGAACTCTCTCTTAGTTCCTAACTCTTTTACATAAGTCCGACTACTCTCGGACTACTCTCATTCCCATACACTCCTCTCTCGGAGTTATAATATTATTTGTTTTAGTCTAGAAGCACCACTCTCGATGTTTCTAATGGCTTTGGGAACAATACGCAAGTTCGGTTAATCTTAGGTTTTAAGAATTACCCATACGTTTCATTTACTCTTACTTTCGGTTATTATCTTATACCGGGTAAAATCCTCAGATAGGAGGTCGACCATGTCACAAGGGAGCTACTAATCCCTTAGGTTTCTTTTACCGTCTTACTAGTTTACATCTTTGAACTATCTTTAATCCTCTTGAGGAGGTTCACTTATCTTTCCACTCTCATTTGTTTCGTGGATTGTTTCAATATGGTTTTCTAACCGTTATCGGGTATTTACTCAACCCGTACTTCTCCTCACATTCTAGGGAGTTCATATGTTTACGTTATCGTTATACTTTAACGGATAATTTGTGTGTTGCACGTCTTCGTTATCATAAGCATCGACCCAATATTGGCCTCTAGCCAAACGTTACTCACTATGAGTCGGTCTTTACTCTATGTTAGACCACACCAGCATACAAGTATGTTAGCTCATTCAACATACAAGACATACATAATCAAACAATGGATTATTTTCATGCTTTAGTCTTGATTAAGCCGGCACACAAACACACAAATCAACGTAACTCGGTTAGCACGCGGAGTATGAGAAAATCATATTTTCACTGGGGTTTTTACTTTTACCGTGTCATCTCACCATGCTCGGTTCACACACGATCCTCTGATAACATTCAAATGCTTATATTAACATTATAGCGTTACGGTAAGTAAAACTAATACTCCCGTACTAAACCCCGTTATCCCGTTATTCCTGGTTTATTTCATGTGTTCTTAAACTCACAACTTTCTCATTCACTTCTCAAACTTGTTTACACTCTTAATGACCTTTAAACATCACTAATCAAGTCATAATTACCTTATACAATCATTATCCATCAAGCCCCTACCTTAGAATGGCTTTAAAATGGTTTCTGTGAAGAAAATGGGGTGGTCCGGGTTTGTGTCCGGGTTTACAAACCCGGACCAATGCTTCTGGTCGCTCTCGGGTGTAATTTATGACTGGTCCAGGTATACATGCTAGTTTACAAACCCGGACCCTTCATTCAGAAACCTCTCGGGTGCATTTTAGGGGGGTCCGGGTTTGTGTCCTGGTTTGTAAACCCGGACCACTCCTCTATTACAACATTCTGCCATGTTTTAGCCCTGGTCCGGGTTTCTGTACTTGTTTACCGACCCGGACCACTTGCAGAAGTGAAGTTTCTCCTGTTTTTGATTATGTTACAACTCCAAACTTATACCAACTTCTTCCCCACTCTCCCTACATATATTCTAGCATGTGTTGACATTGATTAGGCCTTCAAAACTAACCTAGTCCACTCTATATATTCATCTGTTACTTAACCCATTTCACTATAATTTTCATCTGTTACAGTTTCTAGTTTCTTGTCTCTGATGCAGTTTTCAATCCTTTCTTTCTTACCATTCTAACTCCACGCCTGAACACACTCAACCCATTGTTTCCTAGACATATTTTGAGAACTTACCTACTTTCCAAGCATTCTCACCACACTACAACAGCCCACAAAACTCAGTTTACTCCCCTGTTATATAAGCACAAAAATCCTTATTGCGGCACATTAAATTCTCCTCTGTTGTCACATAATTCCAACTCAGTTTCTAAGTTTGTTTTGCACACCCAAACAGCATTAAGACTTCCTCATTCAACCAACATTATTGTAGTACAAAACTACACTAGTTCATGGTTATTTATTTACATTCAAAAATTTGTTTACAGAGACAAAACCAACCCAAGGTTAGTTTATTACCTTGCTAGTTTTTCTGTTTTCTTTTCTCTTCTTCCTCCTTCTCTTGTTCTCTCTTTCTTTTCTTGTTTCCACACCAAACAGAGGGTATATATTGCTATCTACAATCATATCCCCAAATCACACATTACAAGCTAGTTTACTTCTCACGTACCTCACAAAACTAATATTTCAAGAACTAGTTTTAGGGCTTTAACTTAGAGATTACCTCAAGGTGTCCAAATGGAGAATTTGGCAACCAAACTGATGGAATTCCAGCACCCCACAAGGCCATGGAACAACCGGCTGGAATGGAGCAAGAAAATCAACGTGGACAATTTTTTTGATTTTGCAAGAACAAGCTAGAAAGGTGGATAACTTGAGTTTATATTTACCATAGAGTATTAAGGAGATGAAGGAGACTCAAAAACACCTCTTCAAGCTTCAAAAGAGCCTACGGTAATGGAGATGAAGGTGAGAGTTTCTAGCTTTTAAAGGGTGGAAAATGTTGCCCTGGACAAGAGGAATCCAACGGTACAAATTTTGTGTGATTTGGTGTAGAAATGAGCAAGTTAATGGAGGAAGAAGGTGGTGGCTTTTGCTCTCTGATGGAATCGCCATCGTAATACAGAGGGAGAAGGAGTTTAGTGTGAGAGGGAGGGATATCGTGTGAATCAGAAGGAGAAGGGAGGTGAGAGGGTACTAATACCTCTTTTACTATTCCCCCCTTTTAACTTTATTTCCCTTGTCATCTTGTGACTTAATAGCTAACAAGCTAATTAAATGTGTATGTATACTAATTAAAACCGGCCACATACTGTTAGTAGCCCGGGTCGTTTTCATCTTTTCTAATTAAACGCGTTTCGTCTCCCGATTTCGATACTATTCACTTACCGGGTCCGTTTTCCGGAATTTTCTCATTTCTTTATTTTTAATGGTTATTAAGCTTCCATTAATATTTGTTTATAGTTATTTAATCAACTATAATTTTTTATGGGTCTGTTTGACCACTTAAAGTCACATTTTCGGTTTTCTCGAAAAACGTGCTTTTAAACTCTGTTAGTATTTTTAATCCATTATTTGGATCCGTTTTCTTCGGGAATCACTCCCGTATACTAATTAGGCCTAACTAAGCCTTAGGAATCCATCTCGGGCCCTAACAATCATGTATCTCCTTTACTCATTTAATGCACGTTTTAACGTTTTTTCGCGTTTTACGCATTTTCTCTTTTCTTTTGGTTTTATTTTCCCTTACCAATACTCTTTAGGCACCAATAGGCCTTTAATAATCATATTAGAGTAATTTAATCACGATTTTAGATCCGGGTATTAAACTAATGCTTGCTACTTTAAGTGTGTATGATATCATGATGTATTGTGGTGTGCTTTACTACTTTATTATAGCATGTAAATTGGACTTAATAATATTCGACCAAGTAGTCGTGTACCCCGGCAACATACGGACTACACATATTCATACTCAGCGTTGTTTGCTGAGTCCTTTACAACCCAATTTTTACAGGTATTGAGCCGGATGACAACGGAGCGTAGGCGGGATGGCTACCATGGGGGTAGTTCATCAGGGCATAACTTTGAGTTTTGAGAGTATGTTTAAGTATGGGTTGTTACTAAACCCGGGATGTACTTTTCAGTTTATGAACTGGTAATTATGTTGTAGACACTCGGTATTTGGGAATTGTACGTATTTTATGTTGTATATAGTTTTAATAGAGGGTTGTTTCAGTCATTCAGACCGTAACTTGGTGTTGGTAGTGTGATTATGTCAACCACGTGGGTGGTTGGCGTCTGTGACACCCGGATGGAGTTGTGAATCCGCTGCATAGACTTCTCGTGATATCGTTAGGTGCATTGTTCGTACTGCTGTTCAGTTATTCGGGGGTGTTACATATTTGGAGCAATCCGATTTATTTACTCCATTCGATGGGTTATATCTGCCTTTGAGTTAAAGCAAGCTAACTGAGCTGAATTGATTTCGATCTGCTTCTGCATCTGGAGAGAATATGCCTTCTTATTTGTTAAAAGGTGCTTGAGCTACTCCACTGTTTTGCTTGCCTAATTCACCCAGGTTGAAACACAGATACTTAGTCCCCGTCAATTTGTGTACCATCGTATGGAAGTGCCCAGCTTGTCGTGGGGTGTTAAGGAATTGATAGTCCCTTGTTCATCTGTCTAAAAAAAAGCAGTTCATAACCTGTTCATCTTGTGTGCTCAGATGCGTAGCTTCGCATAAGGACTTTTTTTATATAAATACTGAGACAGCACCAACCTTGTTAAATATGTGGGTCTGTCTTGGTAAGATTGTTTCAGTTGATTCTATTTGTGTTCCTTTTGTTTCAGACTCAAGGGTAAGCTACTAGACTTTCTTATCTCTTATCCATAATCTCCATTTGAACCCTGGGCTATGTTTTATTTGCCCATTGCAGTCCTAATATGTCTTCTGGTGTATCTCTCTCTTTGATCCCTGTGCAGGAATTGTTTCATAACTTATTTTGTCTCTGATGTCTTTATGCCTAACTGTTTTATGTGTTTGCTATCCTGATTAACGTCCTAAGCTTATTCTGTCTCTGGTGTTTCTTAGGAGTTTGAGGAAAGCTCAGATCATGTTCTAAGAGGAATTTGTTGTAAAAAGAAAGAAGAGGTGATGAAATGGAAGTTTGGCATTCGTTTAGGATTCAGTCTCATTGGACACATAGGAATCAATATTAAAAGGTTGAATGAATGGATTTGGAAGTATGCATTTAGTCTCTAAACTTTAGTCTCCTGCAATAGGATATTCATGAGGTTCTCTCCTTTCTTTGGTTCTATTTTGTATGTTGATACCGGATAGGAACCACATAGGAACAACTTACTCGGCTTCTGCATGCTTTGGAGTTTCAATTGATAAAAGGTGATAAACTGATGTGATGAGTTAGCTTAGGGTTATTTCTCATTCGGATGGGTTTTAGCTTAGGATATTGTGAGCCTCGATTTTAAACCCTATCCTGTGCTGACTAAAGCTGATTAGGATCTAATCGGGTTTTAGGTCCACTTATAACCTAAGATTAATAACTATGTCATATAACAATAATTATTAAAACCTAAGCTAGCTCACTGGAACCTATTATGAGTCGCCACCTAATTTTAACCTAGAGTAAATCAGGAAAGGTAGAGTTCGGGTTCGGGGGCTTGGTATTCGACTTATTTAGGGTTCAATTACTTTCATTACCCCTAGAAGTCGTTTTTCCTCTACTTAGTTTGATTACGGCTTATTACGAGTCGTTTTAACCTAAATGCGCGAGCTTCTGTTTTTTTGTGTTTTTTAGTATTTTTTGACAGAAAATTAAAGTGGAAATTAAATTACCTAAACTAGGGTTTCGGAGACAGAATTAGGTCAAATTTTGTTTCCGTCCGTAGCCACGGACCTAATGTCCGAGACCACGGACCCCAGTTAACCTATATGAAAATAAAAGTCGAATTAAACAGAAAACAAAAAATTGTGAAGTCCGGGGCCACGGACAGGCTGTCCGTGGGCCCGGACATTATTAGAAAACCTAAATTTTTAAAATTTAAAAATCCCGCCGCCGTCCGTGGGCGTCCGGGCTTACGGACAAGGAGTCCGGGACCCCGGACATGACGTCCGTGGGTGCGGACCGCCTTCGGACGGCGGCTTTAAGGCTGTTCCCCAAGGTGTTTTTGGCTCAAATTTTATGGGTGTGTAGCCTGAAAGATTTACAAAACGTTAGTGATTGAAAGTTTTCAATTTGAGTTCGAATTAAGCACGAAACTTAGTAAACAAATTATTGGACAGAACCTTAAACAAACAGCAATACAGAAGCGTACGAAGGTTAGTTTGAGCCCAAATTTGACAAAGAGTTAATAAGGTCGTGGGGAATTAGAAAAGTAGAGTTGTAACCTGTTTTACCTTCGAATTCAAGGTGATTCTTCACACCGGGATTCGTCGAGTGCTTCGTTGATGGCAGACCCGAAAGGATTTCGAACCAAGCTTCTAGTTGTTGGTTGTTCTTGTTGTTCTTCACGTTTTGGTGGTGTTTTTCTGGGGTTTTGATGACTATTGATGCTTGGGGATTGGAAAACGTGTTTAGATGGTGATTTCGGATTTTCGGTATGATTTGGGTGGCCGGGTGTTGGAAAACGTGAGAGAGAGAGAGAGGCTGTGTTTCCTGACTCTCTTGGGTTCTTGAGCATATGAGGTTCTGCCTTTTATCCAAAAACCTATCCCCTTATATAGACTTTCTTAATGATAAAGAAAATAGTAAAAGTAAGATTTTTTGGTATTTTAATTAAAAGACTTCCCAAAGGAATTTTGCTGTGAAATTTTAACCACATGTAAGGATGGATATTATGAATTTTCTGAGGTGGAACCGAATTTTTTAAATGTTGGAATATTTTTAAATTGAATTTCTTGTCAGATTCAGTCAGAAATTGCTAGAAAATTATTGGAAACTCGAAAAATCAAAATTCCAACGCCGTTATGCTTAGAATGTCATCCTCTATCATGGGTTAAAATATCAAAGCATTTCAAGCTGATTTGGGCATCCTTTGGAGGAGAGAGAAAGCTTATAGGAGGTCTCAAGCCTTTAAAGATTACCAAAACGCCCTTGAAAGTGACGAAGCTGCTCCCCATGCCATGGAACGCGCCGATCGAGCCGAAATCCCTCATTACTTGATTAAAATGCCCCTCACAACACCAGGACCTCGTAGACCCTAACCAGGGGGGTCAAAATTTTGGGTATAACAAATTGCCCCCCGTCAACTAGACTTTGTAATGAAAGTGAGAAGGCTAGTTGATGCTTGAGTGATACCCCAAAATTTCAAATGTTTCCAAGACCCTGCATGTTATCGAAAACCGATAAATTGTGTCGAGCAATTCTAAGGCGCTGACTACCTATAAGTAAAATAAAGTAATGTCAAGCAATTCTAAGGCGTTGACTACCTATAATGATGTCAAACTATTCTAAGGTGTTGACTGCCTGTGACGAATGAGATGATGTCAAGCTATTCTAAGGCGTTGACTACCTACATGTAAAGTGAAATAAAGTAATGTCAAGCAATTCTAAGGCGTTGACTACCTAAAATGTGAAAATGAGATAATGTCAAGCGATTCTAAGGCGTCGACAACCTAAAATGTGGAAACGAGATAATGTCAAGCGATTCTAAGGCGTTGACAACCTAAAATGTGGAAATGAGATAATGTCAAGCGATTCTAAAGCGTTGACAACCTAAAATGTGAAAATGAGATAATGTCAAGCGATTCTAAGGCGTTGACAACCTAAAATGTGATAACTGGGCGGTATGCCAATGCAAGAATGCTGAAATGTTGATGATGCTAATGATGCTGATGATGTTGATGATAATGCTGATGATGCTGATGATAATGCTGATGATGCTGATGATGATGATGATGCTCGGATGCTTCTGGGGACCGAAACCCGTGCCAATGCTCCTGGCTGGACCCAATGTGGACTTATTGCCATCGCCCCCCAAGCCGGTGTGCAGGGATAACTCCTGGTAAAAACCTTGGGGACTTATTACCTTCACCCACCATTCGTTGATCCCGAAAATAAGTTGACATCGCAAAAGGAGGATTTATTGCCATCACCTCGCCAACTTTTCTGTCGCCAGGTCTTGTGACGCGCCTGGATAATGCAACTAGGTCTTATGACAAGCCTATATGAATGTGATGAATGCAATGTGTTTGATAAGAGCGGGTAAGCTAAAGGGTAACGCTAGGTCTTACTACGAGCCTAAAGGATGCAACTAGGTCTTATGGCGAGCCTAAAAATGGTTCTAGGTCTTATGGCGAGCCTAAAGGACGGATCTAGGTCTTATGACGAGCCTAAGGGAATGCAACTAGGTCTTATGGCGAGCCTAAAAATGGTTCTAGGTCTTATGGCGAGCCTAAAGGACGGATCTAGGTCTTATGACGAGCCTAAGGGAATGCAACTAGGTCTTATGGCGAGCCTAAAAATGGTTCTAGGTCTTATGGCGAGCCTAAAGGACGGATCTAGGTCTTATGACGAGCCTAAGGGAATGCAACTAGGTCTTATGGCGAGCCTAAAAATGGTTCTAGGTCTTATGGCGAGCCTAAAGGACGGATCTAGGTCTTATGACGAGCCTAAGGGAATGCAACTAGGTCTTATGGCGAGCCTAAAAATGGTTCTAGGTCTTATGGCGAGCCTAAAGGACGGATCTAGGTCTTATGACGAGCCTAAGGGAATGCAACTAGGTCTTATGGCGAGCCTAAAAATGGTTCTAGGTCTTATGGCGAGCCTAAAGGACGGATCTAGGTCTTATGACGAGCCTAAGGGAATGCAACTAGGTCTTATGGCGAGCCAAAAATGTTCTAGGTCTTATGGCGAGCCTAAAGGACGGATCTAAGTGAATGAGTCAAGTGTATGATGGGTCCAAAAGAATGTAAAAGGATTAGGGCTCAAGACGGGCCTGTGGGGTTTGAATGTGGAGGTAGGGCTTAGGACGGCCTGAGGAAATTTGATGTGGAGGTAGGGCTTAGGACGGGCCTGAGGTGTTTGATGTGGATAAGGGCTTATGCCTGTGGTGGGATGGTGGTGCTCAAGCTTTAGGTTTCAATTGGTGTTGTCATGGCAATTGTTGGAACCAACAATTGCCCCCAGTATTTTTCCTTAGGACAATCTGAGTTCTTTAGGATTTTTGGCAATCGATCGTTCCGATCGATTGCCCCCAGTATTTTCTTTGACTAATGGCGCATAACAAGTCTCATTCTCACAAGGTCAGGGTTTATCTTGATGTGGTACTTTCTATCCTACACTCAAAGTGTTCAATGCTTGCACTCATACTCTCCTTTTGGACAAAACATCTCGGCCATTGAATTTGACATTTGTTAGATTTACGCATTCAACCTGTTACTTTCACGTGATTGGATACACAACTACTAGGTCGGAAGTCTTTTAAGCTTATATCGTGGCTATGGGCTGTGATGAATGATAACAGGACAATGGAGGAATGTTTAGGATATGTGGAGCTATAAGGGTGACCAAAGCTGCAACTTGCACCGTCTCTCGGACTTGTCTTCTTTGCCTTGAAGTCGTTCGGCTACTTCGTGATGATTTCGCATGTGAGTTTGGAACTTGGGACTTTTGGGTTGTTCCTTGCACCTTCTATCTTCTTTCCGATTT